>JAHHFK020003822.1:0-77952 GCA_024533555.2 Aedes koreicus
GAAAATACTTTTATATGGAAATTTATGTTGGTTATATGGTTACTTTCTCTACCTAAAATGGCTCATCAATGACGCGAGGACAATGCAGCTGCTCTTGAGACATTCTGAAAATTATTTTTTCTTCATAGGACTGCTTAAAGTTGTGATTCGAATTTTGTAAGGCCATCAGAATTTTTTCCTTACTGGGTAGTCTTCAGCTCACAACATCTCCAACAACAAGTTGGTCGATTTACCCAGAATAATTGGCCCAATTTGTTGGTTTTTAAATTCTAGTAATGTTTTGCCCCGATTTCGAAACACTGGTGGAGGAGATGCGCTATCTCATCATATGATAACTTTTTGAGGCTTCAAATTGCACACTGCTGGCTTTGGTTCGAATCCCACACTCGAATTTTAAAGTTTCCAAAGGGGTGATTGTACGTTGGAGTCAGGGAACAAAATCAAAGGATGAACTTCGGAATGGGTAGAGTCGTAATCTGTCTCTCAGCGTTATTATCTTGAAAATACTTACACCGTGTCCAATATATTCTCACACAAAATAAAACTCTATTTATTTCAAATCGATAATCCAGATTTTATTGATAACTTTACCCATTATATTGCAGTATAATACTGATCAACTACAGCATATGTTTTGGAATAACACCGCCTTTAACCTTCTTGACCAGCTCCAGACGTTTTTCGAAACCGTCACTGGCGGCACGCACGACTTCAATCTGCATTTCGTCCTACATTCGTTTGATTACGGTTTTGAATTGGTTCATATTAGACACCCTGTGGTCATTTACCTTCGCCAGCATGTATGACCAAACGAAATAATCCAAGGGATTCAGATCTGGTGAACTGGGAGGCCATTCATTCTTGTCCAAAAAGTCGGTCAAATTTTCTCGGCACCAGCCCTGAACGAGATGGCGCTCCGTCCTGCTTAAACACATAGTGATCATCTCCAAACACCTCTTGTATATATGGCTTGACAACTTTCTCCAAAACTTCCGTTTTATAATATACGGCATGCTTTAACGCCTTTTTCGATGAGACCGGGTAATTGCCTCGCTTGCAAATTCCTCCCCAAACCATCACTGACGCAGCACTTTGGAACCGTGGAATATTCCTATCACTCTGTTCTCGAAGAGAGAGCTCACAATCTGTCGTTCTGGACATTGTGGGATTGTTGCAAGACGAATAAATTTTCGTTGGAAAAGATAAATTCTTCCTCACCGTGCCGTGACAAAAGCAGACTTGCTCTTTCGAGTCGTTTCTGCTTGGAAGTTTCCGAAACTCCGTGAACCTTACGTTTCTTGAAAGCTTGGAATCCGAGGTCATTTTGCAGTATATTGTGCATTGACGATCTCGAAACATTCAGATCTGCGGCCATTTTAGGTACAGAGCGCTGTGATTTTCGTCTAATCCGTTCCCAGACCACTTTAACAACTCGTGCAGTCCGCACCGTACGAGTACGACCGGATATCTTCCGGTCATCCAACGAGCAGGTGTCACGGTACCTTCGGATGGTTCGGTACACAAAATCCCGCTTTACTCCGAGGTTTTTCAAATTTCTGAAAATAGCGCCCGAGCGCTCACCTTTCAAATACTTTTTTTTTAATCACCACAGCACGAAACTCCTTCATCGCTGGTAAAAGATAAACACCGAATGAACACAATCGGACATAACCTAAAAGCGTTTGTATAAACATAGTGCAAAACTACACCAACACATAAGTGAAGCATGTTGTGTAGTTGCACGACACCAATGCAAGGAAAAAGTGTATGAGAATATATTGGACACGGTGTATACACTTCCGAGGGGGGGGGGGGTCACGGGGGGGCCCGCGGGAGTTTTTTTTTGGGGTTTGTGAAAGCAAAGAGGCGGAGGGGGGAGTTCATAGTCTGCTACTATAACATAGAAACTATCGCTAAAGTGTACACGTGACAACGGGTACGCTTCTATATCATAGTGTAAAACTATTGCTTGCAAGTCAAAACTATGAGCTATCACTACATAGTTTAGGTTTTCCTATGAACTATTACATAGTTTTCTAGCACATAGCTCACTATATACTAGAAATAGCCACCGTGTGGCGGCACCTTTATCCAACGCGAATCGTTAACACAACAGAATAACTATTCATAACCGTACTAATTGGAATGTTCAGAGAACGGTACTTCAGAATATCATCTTAGAGGATCAAAACGTTGTCTGTGTTAGGGAATTTCATGATACTTGCCGGAACGCAACATTCTTTTAACACCGATTGATGAATATGTACGCGAAAATATATATCTTTTATTTGTAAAATTTTAAAATACTTGAATAATTTTATTTATCGTAAAAACATCTAGGATAGTGCAAAAATCTAAGCTCAAAGTTAAATCAATCAGGAAACGATCGAGTTATTATCGACTGGTGTTTCAATTCCTCGTGACGGCAGCCATTTATTAATTATGCACAATGCTCAAGGTTTGCGACGAAAAGAAAACTACAATTGATTGAGCCCCGCTCTCTGCCAATTGGTAAGATAAATTCACATTAAACAAAACTCTCTCAACATTGGATTGGTCGTCCTGAAAAAGACGGATTTGAAATAATCCATATAAGAATTTAATCCTTCTTGATGTTTTCACGAAGCAGGACATTTCTGCCATGCGCGTTGTGCTTTAGATAAAGATGGCTACCGAAAATATCACACACACTCAGGCACCTTATTTAGCTCCTCGTGGTGGCGCCCACCGGCTGGCAATAAATCATCACCGGCTTGGGCAACCGACTGCCTAGCACACCACTGCAATTTAGTGGCTGCCTAGCAACGGTTGCCTTGCCAAGGGCTTGTAGCTACGCGCTACAGTGCGCTGCGCTATGGGCTGGTGTGAACGTTATGTACTCTGCTACGGCTCCCACCACCACCCCAAACGAATTGAAACGCTATACATCTGGCAAAAATATAATAAGGAGTGTATCGAAGATAAGCTATCCAAAAACTTTTTTCAAATTGTGTTGAAAACTGATATTTTATTCATACAAAAAATTGATCCTTTATTGTACGAGGTTAAACTTGAACATAATGAAGACCGGATGAAATTTAAGTTATTCCTTCACGAATTTTCGAACTTTGGATCGAATTCTCTTCATCAAGTTCCGGACAAGTGTTGCATCGCATTTTTTGGACGCTTTAGCCCGAATTTTTTGAACTCCTGCATGTTCCCAGCTGCCTTACGAGTCTTCTTGAAGACCCTCTTCACGATTGCCCAGTAACGTTCGATGGGTCGAAGCTGAGGGCAATTTGGTGGATTGATATTTTTCTCAACGAAATCTATATCCTTTTCCGCAAGCCAATTGAGAGTGGTTTTGGCATAGTGAGCCAACGCTAAATCCGGTCAAAACAGTGGAGGTGTACTATGCTTCTAATATAAAGGCAACAATCTCTTCTAGAAACACTCAGATCGATAGATTTCCGCATTTATAGTTCCGGTAGTGTAAAAAATGGTTGACTTCAAACCACAGGAACATATTGCTTGCCATACCAGTACCTTTCGACCGAATTTCTCCACTTGAATCGACCTGTCCGCATCGCTCACATCCTCCCCAACGACGGCAGTAAAGTATTGTGGACCTGGAAGGGTTTTTGAGTCCTCCTTTACATAGGTCTCATCGTCCATCAAAACGCATGCAACGCGAATACAATTTCCGGGCCCTTGTTGCTGCTCGCTTCTTCTGTTCTGCACTTTGTTTCGAGATTTTCTGCTTCTTGTAGGTCGCGACATTTTGAAAACGCAGAATTTGAACCGAACAAACAAGTAAACAAAAGAAAGTGACAGTCAAACGCACAGCAGGCAGTGTTTCAGAGCATAAAAAACCATCACAAATCCATGCGTACAACGCAAATGTATGTGGATAGCTTATATTCGATACACTCCTTACTCACAACAATTTTTCTTCACGTTCCCCGACTTTTTACAAACGTGAATTACGTCTCGTGTAAAATTTATAATTTCTTAATGTGCAGACCATGAAATGTCTTAAAATTACCATAGAAATATTTTTTTATCACATCAACTACAAAATACTACCAAGTTCTTGAAAAATCATGGAACCTTGCAAGATATTATCAGATTATTTAAATGAATGAGTTTAGCACTTTTCAACAACTGGTTTTTTGAATTCTATTGAAAATAAACACAAAGGTTTTTTTTACACGGGGGATACGTTTTATGGAACCGCGTAAAATAAGACTATATAGAGTTGATCAATTCACATGCAAAAACATTTGAAATTACTCACTTTTGTTTGCATGTGTTACCTTTTCATTCAATGGACAGAATAAAACTTTTTAGTATTTACGATTAAAAACATCAATTGTTGTGATTTTTGTGAAATGCTTGCTTGTTATTTTTTGTGCTAAACAACAAATGGGTTTGGGTGGTTGTATCGGTGCCACTTTGGATGGAATGGATTTGTTAGCTTAGAATTTGATGGTTTTAAAACGAAAGGTTTTCGTAGAAAAAATGCGACACACAAAGAGATGCATTGTCTTGATCGCAGTGAAAAAGATTTTGCCAGCCATATTTTCTAGTAACGGCGAATATCAGAACATGTTGTTGCTGTGTGTGAGTGTGTTAGTACTTAAAATGAAATTAGGTTCTACAGATATGAAAAAAAATTATGCCTTGCCGATTGCTCACATTTTTGCAATTGGATACGGGATCATACGGGATTCAGCTAAGTATTAAGCTAAGTATCATATAAGAAATATTGACAAACATTATTGGTTCATAGGAGCGGATGCGCTGTTTACACCGAGAAATCCAGACGTGCAGCGTTTGCGAGTTTTTCCGTCTGTCTTTCTCTTCTCCTACTCTGAGTATTGTGCGTTTGTGCACTCAAAAAGGTCGACATGTTGTTTTGACGTGGAATTTCACGTAACTTTAACATGAACACATAACCAAATATTCTTTGGTAAAATCAGATAAACGCATCGTGTCAGTGAATTGTACATGAAAAATCACGTAACATGTATGTGATTTTCATGTAGAATGTGGATCTAAGTGGAAACCACGTAGCTCTTACGTGAATTCCAGGTGTTTATTACTGATTTTGGCAGTAGGCAAAAAGTTATGTGCGTTTCACGTGGAAGCAGCGTTTCGATTTTTTTGAGTGTGAGTTTTTGCTGTTCAATCTGATAAAAGATAAACGCATCGTGTCAGTGAATTGTACATGAAATATCACGTAACATGTATGTGATTTTCAATGTAGAATGTGGATCTAAGTGGAAACCACGTAGCTCTTACGTGAATTCCAGGTGTTTATTACTGATTTTGGCAGTAGGAAAAAGTTATGTGGTTTCAGGGAAGAGGTTTTGTTTTTTTGGGGGGGGGGGTTTTGGGGTTGTGTGGCGGGGGGGGAGGGAAAAACCAGTGTTTTTGTTGGGGGGCGGTAGAGTTAAATCGTTTGGCGCTAGTGGGTTGATCCAGTTTTCGGCTGCGACGAAATCCTTGTGGTGAGTTAGATTAGTGACCGTGCAGGAATTTGCGTCGGAAGGGGAGAGGCATATGAAACAATTTCTTCCCGATGAAAAGTTTTCCATTAAATTTAACAACTAATCTCAATCATTCTCCTATTTACTTCTCCTTTTCTTATTAATTTTGGACGATTTTTGACGGATTGACGGATCATTTTAACGTTTCGTGCACGCACACGAGTGCACCGTTTGATGTATCTTGTTTCAGTATTTAAGGTTCATCTAGGCGTGATTGAAAAAATATATTAGTTTCCGTTTCTTCTGCTTGGTAATATTTTTCATTTTCAGCTTCGCATTTGTGCATCTTTGTTGGTTTTGACTCAACTAGCCCGCGCTGTGCGGTGTGTGCGTTGTTGCTGGTTGTTTGCTGAGTTCATGTTTGCTTGTGAATACTGTCATTTTTTATTATTTTCATTGTTTGCCCTACAAGTTTGACTACAATTCAGTGCATCTGTTATTGGGGTTTTATTGATTTTCATTTTTAGGATAATATCTATAATTTATTAATTTATTCATATATTTATATTTTTTAGGTCCAATCGTCATGTCAACTCTCGTACGTTTTTTTTTTAAATATTTTCCCGATTATTTCCCATTGTATGCTGTATATTAACTAGTTTTCTTATCACATGAAGCTAAAACCGTATTGTTTTCAGTTGCATATTAATCTTATTTTTTAGGAGATCCCGTATGATGCTGATGCACTGCGTATCATTTGTTTTCGGTGTTCGCAAGGGATAACCCCCTCTCTAATAACATTTCAATACATGTGTCACGTATTAGGGGTCGAAGAGTTCTCTCCATCTCTCTTAACATTTCAGCATAACATTTTGATTGAAATTGTGTCTCTGAACTTCAACTTCTATTCCATAAAGAAAATTCATTCCGGTAATAAGTGGTACGGGATTGTATTTGGATGTTTTTGTTTCGAGGTGTAGTGGTTGGATGTTCCATTTGTCTCGGAGGATAGGCCGGGCTTTTGAATCACTCAAGTTTCTGTTTTTTAGATGTGACTGGAGTGCCGTAGGAGGGAATTCTCGGAACTTGTCACGAATAATCTGTTGATTCACAAAAATAATCCAGTATCTTTTTCTTGAAGTTTTGTCATTGTTGAATGGACTGATCTGTTTTGATGTTGATACATGTTCAGTGATGATTTTATTTTTCAGTGACGGACCAATGGGTGTCAGATATGTTTTGTAGGGTATCTGACCTAAGTCATGGATGACAATTGTACCTTCCTCGATGGAAATTGTTAGATGGAAATCAGCGATGAGTTTATTATCTTCCGACAGTAAATAACAGCATCCATACTGTTAGTTTACACCGGCTCTCAAATTCGTTATTTTAATGAATGTTTGAATTTAATTGAAATAAACCACCCACACTTGTGAGTGGCCCCAACAGCATCCTTACTGTTGGTTTAAATCGGTCCTCAAACTCGAAATTTTAACGTATTTTTGTATTCTGCTGAAATAAACCACCCACACTTGTGAGTGGCCCCAACAGCATCATTACTGTTGGTTTAAATCGGTGCCAAAAATAGAATAATTTTACTATGCATCTCTCTGCAGAGAATAAACCGGGAACATTTTAAAATATCTTATCCGCTGCCGACGTCAGTTGAATTCAGCACATCGTTTACCAAAATGGAC
This sequence comes from Aedes koreicus, assembly GCA_024533555.2. Taxonomy (NCBI): domain Eukaryota; kingdom Metazoa; phylum Arthropoda; class Insecta; order Diptera; family Culicidae; genus Aedes; species Aedes koreicus. Next base: position 7,169 of record JAHHFK020003822.1, read on the forward strand.
CCCGCTGCAAACCCAACAATTTTATCCAACATTCCAGTGATTTCTCGTGGAAGTGGAAGCGAGTATCACGTCAATATATTCCTACCCTTTCCTTATTTGACCTGCATTCGGGCGAGGCCGGCGCCGGTGTTGCCTTAGTTTGGGATCAGCAGTTTTTACACATTGAGGGTGTACGCTAGTCCCAAGCATCATCTGTTGGTTCTCTGTGTAATAACAGCTGATCTGTCAATAACGGAGTAGCAACCTCGGGCGGTCAATCATGGCAACCTTGCCAAAGCGAGTCACCCCGCTATTAGGGTAAAAGTCTAAGGCTCCACCAACCTGAGCGCCTGTCCACCACGGAGGTGTGACTCAAACAGCGTCTGTCTGACATCCAGCGCCTGAATAAGAAATTCTGTTCCCCGCAAGCTACACCTAAAATGGCAGCCCCATCACAGGGATAGGAACCTTAGGCCAACAACCTACTGTCTCTACGACTGATAGAACTACGGACTGATTTTACGGCATCGACTTTTAGCATGAAACAGAGGACACGAATTGGAACATAGCATTTTCTAAGGTTTAAGGCCCAGGCTGCGCTCTTCAAATGGGAACCAATTATTGAGAGAATACTCATGGCCAGATTTAGGACACGGATTCGAAACCTTACGATAATCCAATGTTATGCGCCAACCGATACTGCCCAGCTACAGGACAAGGAGAACTTTTACAGTCAACTTCATGCCGTCGTGGATAAAATTCCGAAGGGTGATATCAATACACTGGCGACTTCAATGCGAAGGTCAGCTCCGACAACACAGACTATGAGCGACAACGATGAGTTGTTTGCAAAATGTTATGGCAACAACGACCTGGTGATCGGGGGCTCGCTCTTTCCGCATCGACCAGTGCACAAAGTCGTCACGTGGATTTCCCGTGATGGACATACAGAAAATCAAATCGACCACATCTGCATTAGCCGAAAATGGAGACGGAGCCTTCTTGATGTCCGAAATAAACGCAGTGCCGATATCGCCTCTGACCACCACATTCTAAACGGCGAGATCCACCTGCGCATTGTACGGATCCAGCGACGGGAGGAGAGGCTCGGACGGCGATTCAACACACGCCGGCTAGAAGATCCAGCTGTGAGAAGTTCGTTCGTTGAAGAACTTTCGACTCGAGCAGCAGATGTTCCGGAAGGTGGCAACGTGGAAGAACAATAGGACGGCCATCAAGAATCGTAAAAAAAAATTGTAACACTGCTACCTAGGCGATCCCTGTCGTGCTCGCTGACGCCTTTAGCATGTAGTTTGTTTTCGACGCATTCACCATCAGTTCGACTTTTTTTGTTTCACGTTTCAGGTATGTGTAGAATTCTGCTACTGTTGCAAATATTCAGCTGACAATGTCCATATCATCCACGAATTCTTGAGAACGGCACAGCTGCTCCATCTTCTCACCCTCAGCTCACACTCACAGGTTGGTCTGCTGTTTCCGCTTAATTGTGCAGCGTTCTACGTTCTGCCGGGTCCTATGTTGCAGCATAACCACTCTCCAGCACTCCTCAAGAGGGGCTCCATCGAGCTCCCCCTCATCATCAAGTTGCTGCGCGTAAGCAGCGGTGACATTCGGTTGTTTCAGTCGCTCTAGGTTGAGACGAGGCGGCCGTCGGTACCGTACACTGTTGATGAGGGAGAGTGGACATAAAATAAAATAAATATTTGTATCAGCCTTACTCAAGCATTTTGTTCTTCATGTTAACTTTAGCCAATGGACAAATTTTTGGTGATAATTTAGAGATGTTTCTGTCAAATTTGGAGTTTTGCTATTTTATTGCTTCTTAAATTTTTAATTCAAAACAAATTCTTGGCTGCTAAAAATTGAAAATTATTAGAATGTGGGAGGGAGGGGTAAGTTGGGGGGGCATAAGTTCAATCTAATCTACGTATCGTTTAACAACAGCCTTTTTCTCACTTTATAAATTTTCATAATCAATATTCCAGTATTGCAGGTTTTTTTAAATTTTTATTTAAAGGTATGTTTAATCACCTTTTATTTGCGTTTTTAATTGATACAATGTGGATACAAATTGGTTCAAAAGTTATGATTTAAAAAAAAACATTTTTGAAAAAAGGATGTTTTTTGGACCACTCTTATGCAGAAACGGCCACCCTAATAACGAAAAAAATACGGGTCAAATATTTTTCGATAATGAACAAAACTACCAATTATTATGAAATTCTGAGAGATCGTATATCTCTTTTCTATGGAATTGCTGATGTCTAAAGGTAATAATTTTCGACTTATCGATTTTTGTCGCGGTCAATTGTAGCATATTGCACTGCTGGAGGACGATGGTCAGCCAACCTGGAGTACAGACGATGCTTTAAGCTACTCCTGACCCTGCGGTGTTCATGTCACCTGGCGGTAAATCCAATCGTAGCAACCCTGTTGTGTACAGAGCAATTCGATTGCGTTATTAGTTGATTTGCAGTAGCCAAGGCGAAAATGGTCAAGCAACAATGCTCGATGGTTTGTTCATACTGCCAGATCCACCATGGAGGGAAGAAGTTGGACATCGTGATGCAATTTTTGTCTACCGAAGATACCCGATCCTCTCACTTCTGGAGAAATACGTTGAACAGAAGCCTGATTCTGGCTGCCCGATGGTGCTGCGCGAACGTAAAGAGCAGCAGAAGTTGATGAGGAAGACCGAGGGTAAGATAGCCTCATCGTTCCGGGCCTTGGGCCGATAGTTTGGTGAAACCGGTCAAACGGTGAAGAAGTACTTGGACAAGATAGTCTTTCCTACGCGGAAGCATCAGTCGAGGCCGGCAGTGTCTGAACAGCAGGCAATAACCCAGAAAGAGCGGCTGAAAGTGCTGGTAAAATACATACTACACCAAATTGGTTGAGGAGAAAGTTTCAATTGAAAATAAGATTGTTGCGACGGAAAAAATCGTTAAGAATGTACTTGTTTTGCAAGAAATTTGCATATGTGGCTTGCGATCTTTCATTTTCTACACAAAAGGGACAATCAATTTACCAAAACTAGTACCTGCAGAAGAGATTGCTTCCGCTACATCTGAAACATGAGATTCCTCCTATCTTCAGGTCGGATATGGCCTCTGCCCATTATGCCAGATCAATTATGCAGGGATTTTCTGATAGCAATGTAGATTTCGTTGAAAAAGATATGAATCCACAAAATGTCCCCCAACTGCAACCGATCCAATGCTTCTGTGCAATCGTCATGCGGAACCTAAAAAAGACAGGTACTGTGGTCCACAACATGTCAAACTTAGAGAAAAGCTGGTTAACAGCGTCCAGAAAGTGCACAAAAATCACTGTGCACAACTTAATGGACGGTATAAAAGCTGAAAAACGATCATATTACTGAAATCGGCAATTCGATTGATTTGTTAGTTGACTTGATATTTTGACAAAGTAAGCTGTAATAAGTTACATTGCTTAAGATTGTACTCGAAAATAAATGCAACGGACAAATATGATCACCAAAAATTCATGTTAAGTCATATATTTTTGAAATATTCAATATTGAAACATTGAATATTTGGTCGTATTTGAAGACCATCCCTGATTTCTCTTTTCCCGCCTTGATCGCCCAGAATGTTTCTATTGGACGAAGCTCTGGCGAGTTTGGTTGATTTGCCTCCTTCTGCACAAAAACAACGTTGTTGGCTTCATACCACTCCACCACCAGTTTCGCGTAATCGCACGATGCCAGATCCGGCAAAACAAAACAGAGTGTCACCTTCAGTGGGGCCGGAGGAAAGGGGAAGCAAGCGCTTTTGGAAAAGGCATTCGTCGTGAAAAATTTATATTTGGCCGTTGATGGTGCCGGTCAAAAAAATAGGCCTAGGATCTGCTTGGCGTCCGATTTAGTGTATGTCTCGTCATCCATTACGATACATTTTAGCTGTACCCACCACTCGCGGTACAGCTTCTTGGCGCGGGATTCGGCCACCGTATTCTTCACCGTTTATCGATTTGGATAGGCGCCTTCCTTACCTTGAAGACATGAATTCCGACCCGCTTCATTGTCTGCTGGCCGAAACAGACGGAAGAATTGACCTGTCAATTCCCAACTGTTTTGCGATCCACCTGTGGGACTGGCCTGGATTTTCTACGACCGCGCCCATCATTTTTTGTCGAAGCACTTCTTGCTTGGAAGCCATCTCAATAATCACTTTTGTGAACATATTTCTCTACTTAAAATTTCATCAATTTTTACCCACGCCATAAAAAAAAAATACACAAAAGAAAGTGTTACATTTTTTTTTCGGATATAATCTCTAGTGGAACTCGCGTCCAGATATTAAGTGAATCGAGCTTTAGCTTTTTGAAAGGGTACAAAATTACTCTTTTCAGCAGCTGTTTCAAATGCGAAGAAAAATCTTCGGTCCAAAGTATATCCCTTATGTGTCATTTATTGCTCGAAAAGCTGGATATGGAAAATTAAGCCGATGGTTTTGTTTACGCTTCGAAACAATTTCTTGCATTAAAGTTATTAAGAATTCAATAGCATCATTGTGCTTAGTTATTATCCCATAGGTGTGTCTGTATCATGTAACACCACATAAATTTGATTAAATCTTTTTGTTCTCAGATGCAATCTCGATAATTCCTAGATTTATTCATAATTCCCTCTGCCATGTGACACCCCGAGACCGCTTTTAATCCGATGAAAACAACAGAGAAAATTGAGTTTCCATCTGGGAACAGATGCACATGGCGTAAATCATTCTGCCCTAGCATTCCCCATCATTCGGAGAAATTTCTCATGAAAAAAAACCTTCATTCTCTCCACATTCCAGGAAGCTTTGACTGTACTCTCACTATTTGCTTGGTTCAACATCATCAACGAGAAATATGCACTTCGCCCAAGTGAAAATTGCAATCAAAATTTTCACTTCTACAATTTATGCCGTTTGGGAAACATTCCTGAAACCAATTACAGCTCAACCGACAGCAGTTTGTCGTACCTATATTTGAAAATCTAACTAACGGAAAAGCAACATACCCACAGCTGTCAGAGACTATCAGTTCGTGGTTTGGTTTGCTGATGCACCATTTTGCTGGAAAAGAAAAATGATGATGACATCGTGGGGAAAAGCTGAGGCATCCTACAGTTGTACTAAAACATGCCACAAATAAATCACTCCAGTGACAAGCGGTTTCCGTCAAGGATTCCGGCCATGTAACAATGTCAGTGGAGGAGTAAGTTTGTTTGTGACCTAACTTCATTGGTCCTTGGGAATGCTTTTCAAGTGCGAAGAAGATGTTACTTGTCCCAAAAAGTAAGTGAGCAACAATGTTTGCGAATCGTTCGCAATGATTGATTGCTCCAGAATCATATTTGCTTGCAACAGCTGAAGATTGAAGGGGGTACTATAGTTATAGGGTGTCCCAGAAAGTCTTTCCACGATTTTGATATGACACTGTTGTTTCTAGAAGACGTTCAATCAGCTGATCATTAATGTGTGTGCTTGTTATTATTTGAAATGCACAAAAGGATCGTTTACAAATCGTGCACTTTTCTCAACGTTTCACTGAGTCAGTCGGCAAAAATGGAAGATGTGAGCATAGGAGCAGTTCGTAACGTGGTTTGGAAGTATCGTGAAAAGTGTTTCTTCCAGGACAAGCAAAAATCTGGACTTTATTCCAGGCCCTGTTAACAAGCTTTCACCCGTAAAAATGGTACTTCTGATCGAGAACAGGTCAAAAGCTGGAAACCGAAAAGTAACGTCAACCCAGCAAATAGACAACAAAATGGACTAAGGACTTTCAAGAAGCATAAGTCAAAACTAAGTAACAAATAAGCCGCATCTGCCAAACCAAGGGTCCGTAAGTTATACGATGAATTGCAGTTAAGGAAATCGACATTTATCATTATGAATGACGAAAATTAAGTGAAATTTGATTATAAGACAAATTTTTACAGAAAAAATCGGTAGAAGAGCAATGGTTTGGCGAGTAATTTTAATTTGTGGTATCTATTCAAATCTGATAAGATGACAGCTAATGTTCACGTTCTGGAATGCTTAAAGCGACGCCACCCCTCATTATTGGGAAGCATCAGAGTCCAGTACTGTTTTTGGCCAGATTTGGCACCAGTAAATTACTTTGTAGCCGTGTACAAAGCCAACGAAGCCAAATGCATACCCAAGGAGATGAATCCTCCAAACTATTTTAAGTCAAGACCAATTGATTTTTGGAGCACCAACCTACAGCACTGGTTAGTCATTTTGATTTATTTGCCGATAAATCGTTGCAGAAGCCAATTTTCAGAATTTCATGCAGGATGAAATTATTGTGCTTCTAATTTTACTTCAACATTTATGGAGTGAGAACGGAATATCTCAATATTCAAATGATGTTCAGCATTGAACATCATTTTACAAGTAAAAATATAGCTATTATTAAACATCATTTGAAAATTACAGTGCATTCAACACTTTCAGTATTACGATAATAACAATCCATTTTTTGATAAAGTTCAATACCATGCTGGAGGTGACTGTGTTCGATTCCCGGTCTGGTCAAGGAATTTTTTTGTTAAGGAAAATTTCTCGACTCCCTGGGCATAGTGTACGATTGTACTTCCCGCACAACCATACAAATGCAAAAATGGTTCCTGACATCGAAAGCTCTCAATTAATAACTCTGGAAGTGCCTTAAGAACACTAAGTTGAGAGGCAAGCAATAAGCTAATTGTGAAAGCAATAAGCTTGAAACGCTAAAAATACTCTTTTTCGAGCTTAATTATTAGTAGAAGCTTAAGTATTAGTATTAGCTTACACTTCCGTTGAACACATCTCAAATTTCAAGGAGATTCTTCAACCAACAGATGATGCTTGAGACTAACGTGCCGTATTTGAAAACTGTCAGTTCAAGCCCATGGAAATACCAGCGTCGGTACCGCCCGAATGCAGGTCAAATAAGGAAAGCGTAGGAATATGTTGACGTGATACTTGCTTTATTAACAGTCAAGAACTCCTCTGCATTTTCACGATAAATCATTGGGATGGTCAATAAAAAGGGTTGGTTTGGCATCATGGTTTGTCTTGGTTAACAATAAATTATACATAAGACCGATTTTTCGATGGACCGGTTTGTGCAATAGAACAATAAGCTGATTTGATGTGATTTAAAGAAGAGTAAGGATGCTGTTTAGAACACTCACAAAGGGCAGTGGTAAATTTTGCATTGGTAAAACATATTCTCATAATTTTTTTATAATTTTATATGTTATTTTATTTTTATCATATTTTCATAATTTTATTATGAATATTTTATTTGAATTTTATCATATTTTCATAATTTTATATTTGATATTTTTTTGTATTTGATATTTTTATAACGCTTAAAAGCTGATTTTTGACCGATCCTAAACCAACAGTAAGGATACTGTTGAGCATTAGCATGATCATATTCAGCAATACAAGAAGAAGCAAAGACATTGAACGTATCTTTTTTGGGATAAAAAAAGCACTACAGAAGGTTGAAGTTGAAGAAAATGGAGCAATAGTTTCATTCTCAAGAAACGCAAAATTTCAAAAACTTAACGAATCTGATGGCTTTGTGCCGTGAAACTGAAATTGTGTCTGGATAAGGTGGAAGAATCTTGATAAATGAACGTGTGGTGATCGAAAAATTAAAAAGAAAAAAAAAACACACACACATACACAGCTAAAACATAAACTTATAGTAAACATACAAGCTAACAAAATCTAAAGCTAATGTTAGTCAAAAACACATAAATGAGTTTCATGTATTCCAAATCACGCAAAACCAAAATATCTTGAATTGTCACATTGGGTTGTTTACCTCGAGAGCCTGAAGGAATCGCAAAGATCCGATCTGACTTCACGATGCTCAACACAAGACCAAATAACGTGATCTGCGTCCTGATAGCCTTGTCCACAAAAATTGCTGGAAAAAATAAATGAGCGTCAAAGGCGATTTGTCGAATGATCGATAATCCATCCCCATCGCCTTCCATAGACATGCTTTAAATCTCCTTTACTCCATTTATTGCAAGTGGCTGTTGACGAAAAAAAGGAAAAAATTCGTCAAAGGCGATTTGTCGATCATTGCCCAGAACCTTTTAACAATGAGATGGGACCCATACAAAGGTGATGATAAAATAACGCGAAGATAAAGCACTTAGATTTTAGTGCTAAGATAGAGCACAAAAAGTATTTTCATGAGAAAATACGAGGAGTGCTTTACCGGCCCTAATGAGCGAATAGCCTCTATAGAACTGAGACTATCCGTAAAAATGAAAACCTGATCCGGTGATAATGAGGCAACAATTTCTAGCGTAAAGTGCATTGCCGCTAATTCAGCGACATATACGGAACAAGGAGCTTGAAGTTTACGATTGGCGCTGTAAATTTCATTAAATATACCAAAGCCTGCTGACTCCTCTATCGAATCCGTCAGTGAAGAATGATTTAGTGGAATCAACTTGGCCAAACTTTGCAGCAAATATTACCGGAGCAATCATAGGACGATGATCCTCTGGGATTCCATGAAGCTCCTGCTTCATGGATAAATCAAAATGAACCGAATTGTCGAAATCGAAGCAAACACGATTAGAAATGTTCGGCGAAGGGCTGACATCCCGTAATTATGTAAAAATGGTACAAAGTCATGAAGCGATTTTGAGGATTCAACTCAAGGGCTTCTCAAAATTTTCGATCGCACCTTCCACCTGGTGAGGAGCCGGAGAGATAATTCTGTAAACCGATCCGAGAGTGGCAACATGCCAGCCAGCACTTCAAGACTCATGGTGTGAGTCGAGTGCATGCAACCTAACGTGATACGCAGACACCGATACTGAATACGTTCCAGTTTTATTGAAGCAACCGATTATTCTATAAGAAATCTCTTAAAAAAAATCTTCTTTATACTCTACTAGTTTTATTTCAAGGATAGAAGTAAGAGTGACTGAAGAGTTCGTTTTTATGATTTCTGAAATAAATGGCTTGTCTAACCATAATACCACTAAACAAATTTATTTACATTCAAATTTAACTTCCAAACATAGTAGAAGCTTTTCGTTGCAAGCCAGTTCTTTATGAAAATAGTATCATAGTTGAAGTTCAGAAGTGCAATTCATAATAAAATGTGATGCTGAAATGCTCAAAAATAAATTGAGCCTTTTATTGAGTTCTATACTCTCAAGATAAATGGTGCTGAAAAGCAAAGCGTGCTGAAACTATTAATAAAATGAGAATGGAAAATATTTAATGTAATTGACAGGTACATGATCTTAAGTCGAACCCCCTTACTTCACTATTGTCAAATTGACAGCATTGCCCAGTAACCAGCGTTTCCATGTTTCAGCTGGCAGTCTTTTGTGATCATAATAAAGGGCGAACACGAAATTATTGCGACACCGAAAATGTCATGCCAATTTTCTTATAATGTTTAGAATCAAACCAAAATTTTAGGGTAGTTTTATACATATATTTACTTCAAAAATCAAAAGAAAAGTTAATCGATGGAGCCTTGAGTGTAAAATTGAACGCATTTTCGCTTGATGCCCTCCATCAAAGTCTTTACAGTGTCATCCGGTACCAGTTTCTCAGTTTTTTTTTCCATTTTCTTAACATGTCCTTCTCGTCTTTGACTGTCTTCTTGCTCTTCCGAAGTTCCCGCTTCATCATTGCCCAGTACTGCTCCACCGGGCGCAGCTCCGGACAGTTTGGCGGATTCATGTCCTTTGGAACAAAATGGACAGAATTGGCCTCATACCACTCCAGGACACTTTTAGAATAGTGGCATGATGCCAAATCTGGCCAAAATAGCGGAGCTTCGTCGTGCTGCTGCAAGAACGGCAAAAGGCGCTTCTCGAGGCACTCAGATTTGTAGATCTCGCCATTTACTGTGCCCTTTGTCACGAAAGGCTCACTCCTCAGTCCGCAAGAGCAGATGGCCTGCCAAATGAGATATTTGGAGGCGAACTTCGACATTTTCTTCTTCTTAAATTTGTCGTCCACATAGAACTTGCTCTTGTCGGTGAAAAACTCCAACCCCGGAATTTGCTTAAAATCGGCTTTTATATACGTTTCGTCGTCCATCACACAGCAGCCATATTTTGTCAGCATCTTCTCGTAGAGCTTCCGTGCCCGAGTTTTAGCCGTCGATTGTTGCCGCTCATCGCGGTTTGGGAAGTTCTGTACCTTGTATGTATGTAGTCCAGCTCTCTTCTTTGCATTCTGGACGTAGCTCTGCGACATGCCGATCTTTTTAGCCAAATCACGGCTTGAGACGTTGGGATTTGCTTTAATCATCCGCTTCACCTTTCCCTCCGTCTTTTTGTTCTCCGGTCCCGGTTTTCTTCCAGCTCCTTTGCCGTGGTCCAACGTCAACCGCTCCTGGAACCGCTTCAACACTCTGGAGACGGTTGAATGGTGAATGTTCAACATTTTTCCCAACTGCCGGTGCGACAGGTCAGGAAATTCCAGGTGTTTGGAAAGAATTTGTTCTCTCGACTCGCGTTGGTTCACCTCCATTTTCGTTGAATCGAAAAACACGACTTCGAGTTTGACAGCATGTAAACAATACACATCAATGAGAAAGTGTGCAAAATTTGGTTGATTTTTACCCAATGGTAAAAAAGTTATGCCCTGTTGAATGTGTCGCAATAATTTCGTGTTCGCCCTTTAAACCATTGCAAAATTTAACAGTTCTCCATCGTTGGCTTCTCACTTATAGGGTATGTGTCCCTTGACTCAGCCTAATATGCAACAATCGATTACATTATTTGTTATAACTCATAAAACATTTGAGCTGGAAGCAATATTTAACTAGTTATACACTTGTCTAGATATGTTTAATAAGCCATTTGGTAGTATGTATCACGAAATGTTACACAACTCATTTTATAAAGTCCGAAACTTTCGAGGAATATGGATGTAATGTCGGTCTGTAAGCACCAAATTGGGTCTATTTATGGATGCAACTTCGTCCCATTCGATAGATTTGTTATTAAATGTTGACTACGTACGTTTTTTTTTTCTGATTTTCTGATTTAAGGCGTTGCCAGCTGTATTCGCTCTACCCAACAAAAAATTTCTCAAAACAAACTATTATAAAACTGCTTAGAAACACTTAAGTGATTTTCACATATGATTTATCGGCCATTCCATAATCAAAACATTATAATTCACTCTACACAGATTTTGTTCCTTTGGTTTGTGTTTAGATGAGCCATTTGAAAAACATTCAACCGAAACTAACACATTTTTATTGAAATTTTACCTATAACAACATTTTTATTACGCTTTTTATACAACAGGCCATAGTTGGGAACATAGAATAAAATATGTTTCTAACATTGGGTCTACGGTTTTCTAGTTAAATCATTGTTATTTTAGCTATGTGAACAGTTAGTTTAGAACGTGTGACTATTTTCTGTACATCTTGGCTGTATTACTTGGTTTATCGGTTCAATTTAGCCAAATTTAGATCATTCGAAGATCGTGTAGATAATCTGTTCAGCTTAACCAGTCAAATCATGGTGTCTCAAAAGGTAAGGAAATCGTAAATTACGCGGAAGTGAACAACTATAAATTGATTAATAATGTCTCAATTGCTTTGAAATAAATCGGTCATCCTGATAGCAACATAATTTTGTTGATTATCGCCGAATTAATGACATATTCGGTACATAGGCCGAATGAAGGAGCTAGGCTAACATTACATCCCGTTACCCTGAAACTTTGTAGTTGTGCTCTAGCAACACATAAAACGTTAACGTTGGGAATATGACATAGAGGATGAGTTTTACAGCTTCAACTGAGAGAGTTGCAAGAGAACTTTCAACATGTGTTTTCAAACTATGGAAAAATATAAAATTTTAGTAGCGCATATTTCATCTAATTAGCAGTGAACTTTTTTCACGGAAGACAGTAAATGAAAAAAAAAAAAACAAACAGAACCATGAAGCGACGAAATATCCCGTGGTTCACACCCTTTAGGTGTAACGTAGCACACGTCTAGGTCAACTCATGAACAGAGTTTGCTGGTACCCAAAGGTGGGTGGATGTTATGTGGAGTAAAATGTTCTGTAGTATTTTTTTATGCATTCTTCCATGCAAACAAAGTTTATTAAAATAAACGAGCAACGTTGCAGCAGGACCGATTCCCTCTGGACTGTATGTTTGAAGCTATCCTGTGGGTAATTTGGGTTGCATTCCGTAACGGCTCGCCAGCTCGTTCGCAGAGTCCGGAGTGACCGGTTGGGTCGCATCAGTGCACAGCATTTCCATAGTTTAAATGTTTATGATTTATTGTGGCACATGTTGCGAATCTTTACTCAATTTTGGTGCATGGTACTGAAGAGAAACAATGTCGACCGACACACGGAATTGGTACATCGCAAAAACGCGTTCCAAGGACGGTCATTTCTATGTGGTGGTCGCATGATAATACGTTCCACTATGCATTCCAAACACTGTTTTCGGTTAGCTGATCTGACAATTTTATGGTTGTTGGATTTTGTTCATTTGGTGAGGAATTACCGGCAAATGAGACTATCTGTCTTCATTGCAAATAAATTGAGTACAAAATCAAATTGCTTTTTTGCTTGGGGTAATGTGGACTGTGTTCGTGCATTCCTGTGCTGTTTTTGAATATTATTGGAGTTTAATAGCTTGGTAAGCTTTAAATAAACCACCTATTTGATGACAGTAAAATGGTTGAGTTATATGTGAGGATCGTAGTGTGCGGGATGCGCGAAGCGAGACGTGAAAAATCTCTCTTGTCATTTTTGTTCCGTTTTGATTTTATTTTTATTTAGATTTTTTGCAATCAATCGTTACAATTGTTACAATCAAAGATTTGAATCTCGCATGTGAAGTTTTTCGATAATGTTTAGACGTAATTATCAACTGGACTTAATTTTATGCTACTAGTCATATTATGAAGAAAGAGTTTGGAGTAAACGTGCCCCGTGCAGTCTTCAGCTGGTGGTTATGGATATTGCTCAATGCTCGTTGCCTGAGCGAGCTTTTTGGAATAGTTTAGCTCCCGCAACGGAGGTTTTTTTAGTTGCTTGATTATCGAGATTTTCAGCCCTATGCTGGTTCATCTCCCGTCGTAGTCACTCAAATACTTTTGAGTATTTGAACAAGCAAACGGAACAGTTCGTTCGGTCCGCTCTCCGTTGCTGTACACGCGGCCACACATCGTCGCTCGGCAGCAGCAGTACATTCGTCGCCCGTCTGCAGTAGATCAGTGATAAATATAAGATAAGTTTTTGTTTCTCGCTCTTCTGAATTAATTTTAATCGTATTGTGTGTGAGAGTGTGGAGAGTGAGTGAGAGTGAGTGAGAGTGTGTGAGAGTGTGTGAGAGAGTGTGCTTAGGTTTAGTTTGTTTATCTTAGGTTTAGTTTGTTTATCTGTGATTGATTGTAGATAATTACGTTAGCGGTTGAGCGTCATAAGCTCCCACGGGTGCGACATGGATGATTTGTCGGAAGATGATTCATCCATGCCGCCAAATGATGGGGTAGCTCTTAAAGTTACCCGATCGCGTGCTTATCCAGATAGTTCAGCTGGTCCTTGGGTTGTCTATTTTCGGCCCAAAACGAAACCTCTCAATGTTTACCAGATTTCAAACGATCTGACGAAACGATTCTCGGCCGTGACCGAGATAATTAAGGTGAGACCCAATAAACTAAAAGTCGTTGTGTCCAACCTTAAACAGGCTAACGAAATTGTTGTCTCTCAGTTTTTTACACTGGAGTATTTAGTGTACATCCCAGCTCGAGGTAGTTGAGATTGAAGGGGTTGTCACCGAAGCGAGTTTGACCCCTGAGATCCTGTTGAAGCAGGGGTTGGTCGCTTTACAAACCCTCTGCTTCCTTCAGTCAAGATACTTGATGTGCAAAAACTAGGCACAGTATCGATCACGAAGGGTGAAAAGAAGTTTACACCGTCAGACTCGTTTCGCGTAACCTTCTCTGGTTCAGCCCTCCCTCAATACGTCGAGTTGGGAAAACTTCGACTACCTGTGCGGTTGTTTGTACCTCGGGTCATGATCTGCGAAAAATGCAAGCAGATGGGACATACGACCTCCCATTGCAGCAATAAGGCACGCTGCTCTAATTGTGGGGAGAAGCACGAGGATGGCGCTTGCGCAGACAGCACACCAAAATGCGCTTTCTGTAAAGGAACTCCTCCTCATGCTCTCTCGTCGTGCCCAGCGTACAAACAACGCGGGGAGAAATTAGAACGCTCGCTAAAACAGCGTTCCAGGCAATCTTTCGCCGAAATGGTGAAAAAAGTCTCCCCACCACCCAATGCCAATACAAATCCCTTTGCTCCTCTGTCAGATGACGAGTCTGACTTTGATTCGGCTGAAGAGGGAACATCGTTCACTTTTCCGGAAGGTGCTTCAAGGAAGCGAAGACGCGTCCGCCCACGGAAAATTGCTGAAAAGAAGCCCGAGACCAGCTTGCCCATTTCAAAAAAAGGTGGAAAAAAGGAAAAGACAATTCCTCCTGGTTTCCGTAGTACTAACTACACCCAGGACTTTCCATCTCTCCCGGGAACATCCAAAACCCCTGAAGCCCCTATTTTAAGAACAGAAGCCCCCTCCTCAAGTGGGCTGTTCTCATTTGATGACATTGCCGAAGGTATCTTCAAGTACCTCGAAATTTCTGACCCTCTCAAAAGCATTGTTTTGGCAATGCTTCCAACAGTGAAGACTTTTTTGAAGCAATTGACAATTAAGTGGCCCCTCCTTGCAGCTATCATCTCCTTCGATGGATAATTTTCCAAATGAGGTCGGGGATTTGATCACTGTTCTACAGTGGAATTGTCGAAGTTTGATTCCTAAATTGGAATCTTTTAAATATTTAGCTCACAATACCGGTTGTGATGCGTTCGCTCTTTGTGAAACATGGCTCTCTTCCGAAATCGATCTTCCTTTTCATGATTTCAATATTATTCGTCTTGATCGTGAGGATTCACGTGGAGGAGGAGTACTTTTGGGGATCAAAAAGTGCTACTCCTTCTATAGAGTGAATTTTCCTCCAATTCCAGGTATTGAAGTTGTCGCATGTCAGGCTGTTATTAAAAATAAAAGCCTTTGCATTGCTTCTGTGTATATTCCTCCTAGAGCCTCAATTAACCGAAAACAACTTTCAGATATTTGTTCGGTCCTTCCTTCTCCACGGTTGATCATGGGAGATTTTAACTCTCACGGTACAGGCTGGGGAGAACTGTACGATGACAACCGGTCTTCCCTGATATATGACCTCTGTGACAACTTCAATATGACCGTTCTTAACAATGGAGAAGTAACACGTTTGGCTGGAACATCCTCAGTTGGCAGTAGATTAGACCTCACACTTTGTTCGAATTCATTATCGTTGGATTGCACATGGAATGTGATTCAAGATCCCCACGGTAGTGATCACTTGCCCATAAAAATTTCGGTTGCCACCGGGTTCAATCCGTCGAGATCTGTCAACGTCACGTATGATCTTACCCGTCACATCGATTGGACAAAGTTCAGGACAGCAGTAGATGAAGCCGTAACGACGGTAGAAAGGCTTTCACCGCTGGAAGAATATAACTTCCTCTCCAACCTGATCATAGACAGCGCGCTTCAAGCTCAAACTCGACCAGTTCCAGGGACGTCATTTCGCAGGAAACCTCCTTCTCCATGGTGGGATCAGCAATGCACCGAGGTTTACCGTAAAAAGTCCGACGCGTTTAAAGTTTTCCGTAGACGTGGAACACCTGAGCACTTCGAAGTATACACGGCTCTCGAACGCGAACTTAAGAGCCTCATCAAGGCCAAGAAACGCGGATACTGGCGAAGATTCGTGGACGGGCTATCGCGCGAGACGTCGATGAGTACTCTGGAACACGGCGCGAAGATTGCGTAACCGAACTAAGAACAACGAAAGCGAGGAGTACTCGGACCAATGGATCCTCAAGTTCGCGCGAAAAGTTTGTCCAGATTCTGTGCCGGCACGGATCATTCCTCGCGAAACCGAGAATTCGATAGATGAGATCAGCCAACCTTTCTCAATGGTAGAACTCTCTCTCGCGCTCCTTTC
The DNA here is from genome assembly GCA_024533555.2 of Aedes koreicus. Classification (NCBI taxonomy): domain Eukaryota; kingdom Metazoa; phylum Arthropoda; class Insecta; order Diptera; family Culicidae; genus Aedes; species Aedes koreicus. Next base: position 23,261 of record JAHHFK020003822.1, read on the forward strand.
GTGTGGCAATACGGCTCCAGGAGCTGATAGAATCAAGTTCAACTTGCTTAAGAACCTTCCAGACGTCGCGAAGAGGCGCATGTTGAACTTGTTTAATCAGTTTTTGGAGCTCAACATTGTACCGGATGATTGGAGGCGGGTGAGAGTTATCGCCATTCAAAAACCTGGCAAACCCGCGTCCGACCACAACTCCTATCGACCCATCGCGATGTTATCCTGCATTCGAAAGTTGTTGGAGAAAATGATCCTCTTCCGTCTGGACAAATGGGTTGAGACGAACAACCTGCTTTCAGATACTCAATATGGTTTCCGTAGGGGTAAGGGAACGAACGACTGTCTCGCGTTACTTTCCACAGATATTCAGCTAGCTTTTGCTAAAAAAGAGCAAATGGCTTCTGTATTCTTGGACATAAAGGGGGCTTTTGATTCAGTATCTGTTGAAGTTCTTTCAGATAAACTCCACGCTTGTGGCTTTTCTCCATTAATGAATAACTTTTTGTACAATTTGCTGTCAGAGAAACATATGAGCTTTTCTCATGGAACCTCTACAGCTTCTCGATTTAGCTACATGGGTCTCCCCAGGGATCATGTTTAAGCCCCCTTTTGTATAATTTTTATGTCAAAGACATTGACGGTTGTCTAAGTGACAACTGTACGTTGAGACAACTTGCAGATGACGGCGTAGTGTCGGTCACTGGACCCAATGGGGTCGATCTGCAAGGACCCTTACAGGATACCTTAGACAATTTGTCTACTTGGGCTCTAGAGCTAGGTATCGAATTCTCTACGGAGAAAACTGAGTTGGTAGTTTTTTCAAGGAAGCATAACCCAGCACAACCGAAGCTTCAAATTTGGGGTACACCGATAACTCATTCTATGTCCTTTAAATATCTTGGGGTCTGGTTCGATTCTAAGTGCACCTGGAGATCCCACATTGAGTATCTGAAGCGAAAATGCCAGCAAAGGATCAACTTTCTCTGCACAATTACCGGGACCTGGTGGGGAGCAGATCCGCAAGATCTTCTAACGTTGTACCGGACAACGATTTTGTCGGTTATGGAATACGGTAGTTTTTGTTTTCAGTCGGCGGCTCGGTCGCATATCATTAAACTGGAACGTATTCAGTATCGGTGTCTTCGTATCGCGTTAGGTTGTATGCACTCGACTCATACGATGAGTCTGGAAGTGCTGGCTGGCATGTTGCCACTCTCGGATCGATTTTCAGAATTGTCTCTCCGGCTCCTCACCAGGTGTGAAGTTATGAACCCCCAGGTAATCGAAAACTTTGAGAAGCTTCTCGAGTTGAATCCTCAAACTCGCTTCATGACATTGTACCATTGGTACATAACACAGGATGTCAGCCCTTCGCCAAATATTCCCAATCGTGTTTGCTTCTCCGACTTCGGCAGTTCGGTTCATTTTGATTTATCCATGAAGCAAGAGCTTCGTGGAATTCCAGAGCATCATCGTCCTATGATTGCTCCTGTGATATTTTCTGCAAAGTTTGGCCAAGTTAATTCCACTAAATCGTTCTTCACTGACGGATCATTGATAGAGGAGTCTGCAGGCTTTGGTATATACAATGAAATTTATAGCGCCAATCGTAAACTTCAAGCTCCTTGTTCCGTATATGTCGCCGAATTAGCGGCAATACACTTTACGCTAGAAATCGTTGCCTCACTAACACCGGATCAGTACTTCATTTTCACGGATAGTCTCAGTTCTATAGAGGCTATTCGCTCTTTGAGGCCGGTAAAGCACTCCTCGTATTTTCTCATGAAAATACAGGAGCTTCTAAGTGCTTTATCTTCGCGTTATTTTATCATCACCTTTGTATGGGTCCCTTCTCATTGTTCAATTCTGGGCAATGAGAAAGCGGACTCGCTTGCAAAGGTGGGCGCTATAGAAGGCGATATTTATGATCGACAAATCGCCTTCAATGAATTTTTTACTATTTTTCGTCAACAGTCACTCGTCAGCTGGCAGTATAAATGGAGTAAAGGAGATTTGGGGCGATGGCAACATTCTATCATCCCTAAGGTGTCGAAGAAATCTTGGTTTAGGGGGATGGATGTGGGACGAGACTTCATTCGTGTCATGTCTCGCCTCATGTCCAATCATTATTCTTTGAACGCTCATTTATACCGGGTTGGGCTGAGCGACAGCAATCTCTGTGAGTGTGGACAAGGCTATCAGGACGCAGATCACGTTATTTGGTCTTGTGTTGAGCATCGTGGAGTCAGATCGGAGCTTAATGATTCCCTTCGGGCTCGAGGTAGACAACCCAATGTGCCAATTCGAGATATTTTGGCTTTGCGTGATTTGGAGTATATGCAATTAATTTATGTGTTTTTGACTAACATTAGCATTAGATTGTAGTTAGTTTAACCTGTATGTTTACTTTAAGTTTTTTTTTCTTTTTTTTTATCTGTGTTTGTGTGTTTTTTTTTCTTTTTCAAAAAAATGTTCAAGTTAAAAGAAATCCATACATTGTATAGTTTTAAGTTTTTTGACAATTTAGAATTTAAAATTAATGTGTTATGTATACCATACTTTAAATTCCCACCCATCTTCCCATCCGTAATTTGTTATTCCTATTAACCTCGAGACGGCCGCGAGTAATCGGTTCTATCCCCCTAACTTTAGTTATAAGATAAATAATGTAAAATAAATATGAAAACTTGGCTCTGTAAAGTTGATTCGATTGAGCCTGTACAAATAAATGATTAATTAAAAAAAAAACTTCCATCTGCACTCCACCGTAGATCGTACGCAGCACCTTCCGTTCAAAGACACCAAGGGCGCGTTGGTGCAATGTCCACGTTTCCTGGCCGTAGAGAACTACCGGTCTAATTAATGACTTGTGTATTATTTGTAACATTGATTTTTTTTTTAAGGGCGGCTTGTTGGGCCTTCCCCAAACCCTTCCCATCGTGCACAGCACTGTTTAGAGTCTCACGCTGGCACGAGGACGATGATCAGCTGCTCCTAACATGGAGAACAGACGCTGTTTTTAGCCGGCCCTGACATGGAGAACAGGCGCTCAGATAAACTGGACCCTTTGAAGAGGGCACCCCCCCTTCCCTGTCAGCATATGACCAAGGTCGCACCGGGGTTGATTACCCGATCTTTCCTATGGTTACTCATACTCCAATCGGCACCACGGGGAGGTAGGGATAGGAGTTACTGGACAAGAGGCTAAGGATCGCAGTAGGATCTATTTTATACCTGCAGGTACTTTAAGTACCAATTGTACGCATTGTCCAGTTATTTACCAACCAGTCTTAGCAACCTGAAGTGCAAAATAAATTCTATAGAAGATGCTCCAAGCTGTTTAAAAGTATTCTGGCTACTTCATAGTAACTTTGTATTAATTACTGTGAACTTGATCTGAACATCGGAAAATAATACCTCAGCAGTTAATCTTTTGACGTAGGACTACGTCTTTGTTTTCAATATAGGGATACACGTTGCGAGTACGAAAATTTGGAGCGTCACGAAATATGCTTAGGTTTGGAAAGTTGATAACTAAGTCATTTGATGACCGGTTTTCAAAATGTTTGCACCGATCGATTGCAAATCTCTCTCCTCATCAATTCCAGTATTGAAAATTATTAATTTTAAATAAAATACTATTGAAATTCTTATAAAAAATAAAATGTATTTCTATCGAACTGACCCTTATAAACATAGAAACTACTTAACCGACTGGCGTGAAAATTTGTATGCAGGGGCTTTTGGGACCGGGCAAGCTTCTTATGATGGTTTAAGACCCCCCTCCCCCGCTATGGAATGGGGGGCTCTCATACAAATGAAACACAAATTTCGGCTTAATTCAAGAACTAATCAAGCAAATGAAACCAAATTTGGCATGTGCATGTTTTTGAAGACAAGAAAGGTTTCTATGGCAATTTGAAACCCCTGCTACCTTTAGAAACCTGAAGTTGAAAACAAATGCTATGAAGCCTCTTATACAGCTGCCAAGCTGTATAAGAGGGTCACGGTCACTTCTTAAGAACTTTGTATTATACACTGAACTTTTGAGTAGCTTAAAATTTCCAAAGAAGCCACTCATTACATGTTCAAGCCTGAATAATAACAGTATTCGACAGTACAAGGTTCATCATGTCACGGGAAATGTGGCAAAAATCCGGAAATTAAAAAAAAAATTCGGGTAATGCTGTAAAAAGTTGTTGAATCCTGATCTGAACATCGAGAAATAATACTTTTTATCGCCTTTTTGTGTAGTGTATTCACTACATTGTTGACGTTTTCACTCATATAAAGTGGCATTATATCCCAAACAGCACACAATGATCAAAATATGTCAGACGAAATTTACAACAACAAATAAACAAATAAACAAAACTGATTGCAGCAACTTGACAGTGACTTGATTGAGTCACAAAGCAGTCACTCCACCTCATTTGTTACAAGTGTGCTATTGGCACACTTGCAAGGAAGTAAAGAGCAATGTCTCCAACGAATTCTTCCTCGTCTTACCACGAGGTGTACAAACGTTAATGGTATTGTATGTCCAGATTCCAATCCCATCCAGTTCAAAATTATTATTACTTGGGCTCTTTACTTCCTTGATTTGCATTTAGAGGCGTCTCTTATGTTTTAAAATTGATTGTGCCTTTAAAGAACCACATAAATTTGTCGTTAATTTTATCTGTACAGTGATGAAATTTCCCTTAAGCGCGTATTTCTTAGGAATCTAAGTTTAACCGACTCAAGGCTTTGATTGGAGTTGAGGGTTGCTAAAATCCCAAAATGGCCGCTATCATGGCCAATTTTCTTCGCCACTTCGAATTTTCGTAGGCATGCCAAACAGCAATAGATGCTGCACTGCCGCATGCAAGTCACTCAAGTTTAGCATGTTAAACATTTCTCGTCAACTTCGTCAATGCGACGTATCTGATTTTGTAAACAAACAGGTAAACGAAGATTGAAATGTGAATTTCTCGAAACTCTAAGTACCTACGTGCAAATCAGTGCCACCATCTCAAAGGATAATATTTGCCTATCATGATGGTGGTGCTTGTTTACGCGGAGGTGCAACGATTTTCGAAAAATTTACGTTTGAATCTTTACCTACCTCTTTGTTTACAAAACCAGATACGTCGTTATGAATAAGTTCGACAAAAATGTTCCATTAGGGCCTAACTGACACACGTAAACAATGGCTTTTTGCGCGAATTTCTCTTTATTGGAAACTCGCCTAAACATTCCAACGCGGTGATTTCGAAGAGGCAGAGTTCACCTATCCGAGAGAATTGGAGGCTTACATCGGTAGCTTTTGTGCCACCAGTAATTTACGGAAGAAGCCATTGTTTACGTTCGTCAGTTAGGCCCTATGAAATTTTTTTGTCTAGTTGTCGAGATTTGAAGTTTCGAAAATTCGTAATGGGGATGCAAATCGGCCATTAATGTATTCTAGTATCTTAATCTTGAGCTCAGAATTTTTAATGGATTCGGTTGAAGATTTTCACGGAATTTTGCTTGAGTCGGCACCGGTGGTGTACTGGTAAACGTGATTGCTACTTGGTCTGGGTTCAATCCCAGCCGAGGTCGCTGAAAATTTTTTTAAGGCGGAAGCAGTTCTGGACACGTCGCCGTTTGTCCCGGCTCATGTGATGATGAGTGTGATATGTAGGTACCTCTTTCTGGCGGTGAACCAGCCTGAGGCGGAAAGTCACCTTAATGGGCTTCGTGGTCAAGCGGTTAGCGGCGTCATTGCCATGAAGTGAGGGCTCGATTCTCATTCCAGCCTGTGGAACTTTTTGCATAACGAAAATGTCCATACTGGTGCACTTGGTGTTTGGCTAGTTGTCCGTTGTAATTCACTATATGTTCGATGTTCAGTCTGTACAACCTCGAGTTGAAGATGGTGTAAATATCTTTTAATATAGACAGAAGAAGAAGAATGCATGAATTTTGCTTGCGAGTCGGAGTGAACTTTGTTAAGCGTTTTAAGGACACGCTTCAGAGCGGATTTACAATTTCATTTAGAATGTTAAAGAAAATGTCGCATCATTCCAACCTCTGAAAATAGCCGCTCCCAACGACCTACCAGCACACTAAGCAGGGCATTGTGTTTGGCTGTTTCCTCCGGCTTTCCAATTTCCCTTTTGCTTCGATACTGAAAACTGTATGAACTCTCTCCATGTCCCAAATTCGTCCTCTCTACCACAGTGGCGAAAAGTGCTAGTGGGGGGTGTGTTTTTGGGGGATTATTGTGTGAAGCAACTCACAAAATTCTGGTTTTGTTTCTTGATGGCATGCATTGTCTCCAACGAATTATTACTCATCATGCTCATGGTATGCTATTCTTAGATTCTAACTGCATCCTGTTCAGAATTCTGAGAAATTATAAGCAAACTTACTAGCTGAAAAGTAAAATCAATTCTAACACAAGAATGTAAAAGTATTCTGTTCGGAAATCTAAACGAATTTTTTCCGTGTTTCAAAGAAATTTCTATTTCTATTCTTTTTGACTTGTTCATTCTAGGTTATCCAAGATTTCGATTTGACTAGTTTAGCTTTTTTATTTCCATCTAAAAGTTTTCATCTCAAGCTTTCAATCTCAAACAAAACTAGTTTCCCCTTCAAATATATTTGAGTCAAATTTAGTTATTGTAGTAAGTTAACCTCATGATTAGCGCTCGGAACCGAAACAGCTTTCATATAAATGAAGCTGCCAATATATGAGGATTTATTCCATACAACTGGGAAGAACATACAAATCGAAGTAATGTTCAATTTGCGAGACTAAACACTACCATTAATCAAATCAATATGATATACGGAATGATCTCACCAATCTCCGAACAACTGCTTCGTTTTAATTGCTGCCTCTACCGAAAGTTTCATTGTCATCTACCCTAGTAGCACACATGTTGCCATTAAGTTGAGAAAACATATATGCGCCTTTGTTAGCTATAATCAAGTTGCTGCAACTAATTGTGATCGAAGTGCGCTACTTGGGTAGATTGTGAGTCATTAAGTTTTGCTAACAGGGTGGCACATAAAATACGCATAAATGCGAAAATTCCTGGTATTTCTATCAAACCCCATTTTCAACTACTATAAGCAAAAATATCATCATTTTCGTTGTCAGTTATCTTTATTGGTCCTTGCAAACAAGAAAACACAGGAAGCTTGAACATGCCGTTCGATCGTCGTCCTCCCACATCAACTGCCATGTACGCGTTATGATAGACTTCAAGGTCTTGACACTATGGTTCGACATGGCTTGTGCTGCAGCATACGCCTAAATCTAATAAGCCAACGGCTTAAGCTCCGGACTGCTGGAAAACTTCATGTTTTCTATCATCCATCGTTGAGTCCGATTTGACTTGTGACATGGCGCACCATCCGGTTGTAGGACAAGAACACTTGATCCTTCGAAATATCGATGTACAATTCGGTATTGATTTAAACACCAGCATCAATGGAAACAGGTGGAACCACAGTTGGACGCCAGACATCATAACCTCAGCCGGATGGTTGGTTTGGAACTTATACTTCACTTTCTCCAGAACATCCTCAAGTTTCTTCGAAGGAAAAACCGGTCTGTGCGGCTGTTGCACACAGCATCGATGCTGTACAGTGTTTCGTCGGAGAACAGAATTATCATTTTTTAGTAGTTTCTTCACCTGGTCCGGATTCAAGTGGCGTTTCACCATTTCTCTGGAAGACTTTTTTTGATGATTCTTTGGATGGATTTTTCAGGAATGTTGAATTCCATTTGCAATCTCCTTAAGCGTCTTTCGGGCGAACTGCAAACTCTTAATCACTTTTTTGGCGTACATTTTCACAAATTAGCAATGAAACAATTCCGCTGTTCTGATGCAGCATTTAAAAGACAACATAAACAAATACAATGTCAACAGAAATAAGTCATTAGTTACACAAATTAGCACAATATAAAAGTTTGAACATTTTCGCATTTTTTCCGATAGCAGTCGGGCATTCTTGGTGTTAATAAAAATTAAAAATACGTCATCGATCATTCTTTTTTTCTAACTTGAACGTCTGGTGATCAAACTGATAGTATTCATTGATTTAAGTTTGATTTTAATCGGTCTTAGCTATCTCAGATTGCGTCTTTGACCGAGGCAATTAGTTTCTATTTTGAATGAACTATAATTCGCTTCAAAGTCAAAAAACCTCCAAGAGAGGGAGCGAGAGATTTTCAATCAGCGCGGCCTTTGACCTGCTTCCGATGTTTGCCGTTTTCCTACGACAAATACTCGATTCGATCGACTGAATTCTAGCTGTTCCAGCGTTTTGGCAGCATTCGGATGATCCGTGCGACTGTTTACCCCGAGGTCATCGTTGCCAATTCACGTTGCCAGTTGGTTGAGCAATCAACTTGACTTGAGCTCCTGCAAATGGTTCGAAATTTCCGCGAAATCGTCGCTTTCCAGCGAAAGGCTTTCATCGTGAACTGGAGTCGGTGACTCATTAAAGTCAACAACTCTGTGTACTTCGTCCTTCCCTACCCTCACCCCCTCCTTATTTCCAGTACAATTAAGCAGCAGTCCGCCATTTAGCTGCTGCACGTGGCTGTTGTAGGGTTGGCTAATTATTGCTTAATGCTAGGTTGTTGTTTCTTCGAAAGCTGGCTATGGCCAGAGCCCCTTCCACCAGCACATATCCAGCCCCATCAATCCGGTGTCAATTACAGACAATAATCATCTTCAACTCATTTACGAACTGAAGCGTTGTGCGTTCTTTATCATAGAGGGGGATTTCACTCCCTCCCCTCTAAAATTCGATCGCGAACGTTCGACTTTCAATTCGGCGCAACGACGACGACGACGATGATGATAAATGAATTAATTTCGAATTTGCTAAAAGGCGCGCCGGACCCAAACCTGCCGGCTGCTGGAATGTGATTTGCTCGGTGACGAATCATCGGATTTTCTCCCGACGGCGGCGCTGATGGAAGTACGGTGATAAGAAATTAAATTTTGAGGAATTTGGTGGACAGCGAGAAGTCAAATTTTGGAAAATGCTTGACAGGGGCTTTGAGAGCGCACAAAAGTGATTTCGATGACGTTTCATAGCTTATTTACGGCATATGAGCTAACTGAGCAACCTTTTCTTTTGCTTGGGTGGAAAGAAAGGTTAATGCAGCCTCTCAAACTATGGAGATGGACAAAAGAAGCGCTCGATCGATTGGTGTATTTACTCGGTTTCAAAGTTCAATTGTTTTAAATTAAACGATCAATTTAAGTATACTCGCGATGAATACTTTGATTTCGCATTGTTTACCGACCAGTATTTTGACCCCTTATCGGCATTTCTAACTCAATTTCGTTAAGTGTCCGCAGCGTCGAAAAAATAATTTTGGTACTTAAACTTCACTCCACTTAAATGCCCACATTCCGGAACTTCCCGCCCACTTCAAGCGCCGATTTATCCAATCCAAATCAAATGATGTATACAACCATGATTTGTACCCGGAAAATCAATAGCCACCGCACGCTCACCCACTGGGTATAGTCAGTCAGTGTTCATTCCGCTAAAAGCAAGTTGTGCAATAAAACTAATTCAGGCAAATCTTCTCGCCGGAGCACATCGGAAGGAAAAACTTTTATTTTTCCCCCGCTCATCGAAAAAGCCCTTTTTCCTCCCAGCTTTTGACAAACCGTTAATTCCAAACGTCCGGAACGCCATTTTCCATTTACTCACCCCTCGATCATCTTCCTCTACTGCTGTTTTCGAAACCCATTTCTCATCCTTCGTCAGCCCAAAAAAAACCCACTCTTCTCTTTATAACCATAATTTCGAAAAACAATAAAACAATGCTTGAATAGTACAGATTTTAATGGTTTTCCGTATAATGGCAAGTTTCGTCCCTCTCGCGTGCCCCCTGTCCCTGCGCCGACCGAACATTATTTTCCCTACCCGTTGTCGTCGTCGTCGTCGTCGTCGTCGTTGACGTCGTACTTTCCAAGGTAAATGAGGCAAAAGTTAAGCTTAAAAATAGTAATAACAATGGCTCTAACTGGAATAATAACTCTCCCTTGGCAATCCACGGTCCCCTACCTGCACCCCATTCTCCTGTCGAAAACTAAAATAAATAGTAATAAAAGCTCGCCTCCCGCCACCCTTCACTGGTCCCTGTGGGGGTTGTCTCGGTGATTTCCTGCACTCACTGTGGCTCGAAATCAATTTCAACTGGGTTTGGTTAATTATTTTTTATTACGGTTGGTCCTCTTCCAAGTAAACTAGTCCCATTCTGTAGAAGGCAGCGAAAACGGGGCTTACCTGGAAAATTCAGGAAAGACATTAATGTACCAGTTCCTGATCACGAAACTTTGTGCCGCCCCCCAACCCAACTGTCTGAACTAGATTCCGGATTTTGTTCGGGGGCAGGAGGCGTCGTCGTAAATCACGCACCGACGCACTACACGCACCCGCCTACCTAAACCTACAGCATGAACGTTTGACAAGCCACAATTTAGATTAAAATTCAATGCCCCCCTCTCCTCCGTGTCGTTTGGTTGTGCTTCTATGGATGATTGCATTTGACTTCTCTACAAGTAAATTAGCCCGTTTCTTGCGAGTTCATAAATTACCATTGAAATTACGGCGCCCCATTCCCCAGCAACAACCACAATCTCATACGTATATATCCTTCGGTAATTTTTGTGCCGATCGGTCTCTCACCCGCAGGGGGGGGGCTCCAGCATAGTAATTAGTGCTTTAGTAAAGTCACTTTCACTCTGTTTGGTGTGGCAGTTCGGGCCCATCACATTTGCAAATAAATCATTCCGCATCAGAGTGCGACCGGACCCGAAGAGCTCTGTGCTGCGGTCGGTGCTCTTCTAATCAGAAGTAAAAGGACAAGAAAAATGGCAATCCATCGTGAGATGGCGCTTTTAATCCTTCCTTGTGATTCATTGGCATTCCTTATAAGTAGGCAGTGACTTCTCGCTCGGATTGGTCCTCACTGTATGTACGGACTGGCTACCAATCGACCGAGGAAAGGGACGAGGAGTTTTCAGAGGAGGAAGAGGCATTCCAGTCGCAGATCACACGCGGTGTTTAACTTGGCAGCTGATTCTTCGGGGTGTGAATGGGATGACAAGGTGCGGTAGGGTTACCAGATGAGTGCGATTTGATTTCGATTGAGTTCACATAGAATGAGGATGAAAAGTCTTCCGAAGCGTTGCTTCGAATAATACACAGTTTGAACGAAACATTTTATTTTCTGCATTATCTAATGTACATATAACAAAATTGAATAGTACACAGAACAAAATTATGAATTTCAACAGACTCGTAAAATTTCCCATCGTTCAGTTGTTACAACAGACTAGATTTAGGCGTTAAATGTAGGAGAAATATCCCATAAACTTATGGCAAATCTAGAATTCCATACATGTGCATAGATAATGCAGAAAATTACATGTTTCTTTCAAACCGTGTAGATTTTTCCTTTCTCTTCTGCGATTACTCATTCGCTTGTATATGAGGTATTCGACAGCACTTCGATTCAAAAAAGATTCACATTGGCCACGAAGCAAACGAACGATGCGAAGCGATGCAATCGAAGCGATGCGTGCCATGTGTACAGTTAGGACTGACCCACAATTGATACGTTGCGGATGCGTTGACGTAAATTTGACAGAAAACCTATGGGAAAACTGTCAAATCCACGCAAACGCATCCGGAACGTATCAATTGTAATAACATCGAGATTCCTATAGCGTCCACTTGTGAACGAGCTGACGGAATCGACATTAATAATTACACGTAGCATATGGAATTTAAGCAAATTGGGACCAAATATCTGTAGTTATTTGAAGAGATAGCAACTTGGTGTCTTTAAAAATATGACCAGTAGATAACACATCGGTCAAGAATTCCCCGGTTTGACAAAGAAAACAAATTTTTTTCTCAAATTTCGATTTTATTTATCAATATATTCTCCTTGAGAGCAATACAATAATTCCAGTGACGCTCCATTTCGATACCACTACCACTACAATTTCGATTTGGTCCTTAAAAAACGCTTCAGTTTCGGTGATGACCTCTACATTTGATCCAAATTTCTTGCCTGCAAGCTTCGTTTTCAAATTGAGAACAGGAAATAGTCGCTGGAGGCCAAATCTGGCGAATACGGTGCATGAGGCACCAATTCGAACTTCAATTCATGCAATTTTCCCATCGTGAGTAATGACTTGTGACATGGTGCATTGATGAAAAAGCACTTTTTTTTCTTCATTCCAGGCCGTTATTTATTTTTTCAATTTCCATTTTTAAACGATCCAATAATGCTACTTAATATTCACTATTGATTATTTTACCCTTTTCAAGGTAACCAATAAACAAAATTCCGCCAGCATCCCAAAAATCAGACGCCATATCTACCGATATTCACGTTTTCGGTCCCTATGATCGGCTTTCACCGGCTGCCGTCCACTCAGCTGACTGTCGATTCGACTCTGGAGTGAAGTGATGGATCCATGTTTCATCCATTGTCAAAGTAATCCGTTTTATCACGCTTATACATGGCAAAGCACTGCTGAAAAGAAGCGATACTTTGTTATTTTGGTTCGGCTGTGAGCAAACTCGGCACTCATTTCGCTAACAATCTTCTGCAACTTCACTTTTCGATTTTTGACAATGATAGAATACACTTTCGAGATGGTCATGGAGATATTTTCGAGGTCAGGCCAATCGAATTTGACATGAATTATGGAGAGTGTGAGCTGTTTAGTGGAATACATGTAACTAGAAAATAAAATGAATTTTGTATTTACATTTAAGTGTAATTTTTTTTTTGTTTGTGAGGAATTGTGGGGTTTGTAAGTGGTGGGGGAAAGGGTGGAAGAAAGGTGAGTAAGGAAAAAATATGTATTTGAAAAAGAATTTGACATCCTTTTTGTTCTCCCGCTGTTTAAATAGACGACGGAGTTTGACGTCATACTCCTTTTCTAATGTCGATAAAAAGTGTCATCGTTGCGTTTAAGTTTTGGTAGTGTACAGAAATTGATTCTGATGAGGAGTTTTTGCTTCAGATGCCATTCGCAACTATGCACGGATGAAATTTTTTAATTAGGTACGACATATTGAATTCTCATACGAAGTTACAGCTTGTGCATGCCCTTCTGCTTACAGACATGCGGCAAAAAAAACTTTCGAAATACAAAACAGAATTCTCATCGCGATTGTTCACATCTGGGATTACTATTTTTTTTCTCAAGAAGCTCCTGTTTCCTGTTCTCGATTTCCAAGAGTTCCGCAGCATGCTCGCTTCTCTCCGACGTTCTTTTCGGCTTCTTCGCTGAGGGTGAACCTGGTGAAATTGAGCTTCCTGATATGGAGGTGTCGGTCACTTCAAATCACCCCATCGTTTCATCCAACATTTTCACTTCGCGGTACTCGGTATCGTCGTTTTCGTCTGCTGGTGGCGTTTAGAACAGGCCTTGGCTTTCAAGTCGCGTCAGACTGAGTAATCTAGAGGATTAAGATCGGGGCTGGATGGCGGCGACATATCCTTCGCCCAGAACGGCAGATGTTCCTGTAACCACTTCTGATTGCGGTTCGATGTGTGGTACGGAGCCCAATCTTGTTGAAATACAACATTTGGCTTCGGACTGTACTGCTCTTTGATCCACGGAAGCACATACTTCCTTAAAATCCCGATGTAGACCTCCGTGTTTACTTTGTCGCCATCTGGAATGAACACCGGGTTAATTTGTTTGCCATCGGAAGATGCTTAGTCAGATACATGTTTTTATGATCACCGGCCACGACTTATACCGAAAGAGAACTAATATAGCGATCGGTTCTGGAATTTGACCCAGGATCGATAGTAAACATGCTCTCGTTCGTGAACAGGATTACCGGATTTATCGGCTTGAGGAAGGTCAAGATTTTCTTACATCACTCGACTCGTAGCTCCCGGTTGCGGTTGGTAAACATGTGAGTTAATCTTTCTTTACGATCTTTTGTGCCGTACATGGAAAAAAAAAATCCGTGCCAAAATCCGCGAACTGCAGTCATGAATTCGAGAACAAGCAAAAATACACCGTGAACTCAATAACTAAATAACGTTTAAGGGGAAAAATCCTGAAAACGTGAACTAGTTCACGGTCCGTTTTCATTTTCGGGAACGCTTTTTTTTCTGTGTTAAGTTGCTGATCTCGCCTTCCTTCGGCATTTTTCTCATTGAACGCACTGGATTCTCCCAAGTCTTCCTTTTGATGGCAGCGATAACCCTCGGAATCCGAGCTGACACCACATACCAGGTTGCGAGCAATCTTTGCACGCAAACCGTGCAAACCTCGGACCTCCACTTCGCGGCTTCCGCTGCTTAGGACTATCCTGTAGAGACTTTTTGATGCGATAAACTGTAATCAAATAGTGACATCCTATCACCTTGGCAATCTTTTTCGGCGTCTTCTGGGCAATCAGCAAACTCGTAATCAATTCTTTGGAGTAGATTTTCACAAAATTTACTTTTGAAAAATTCTGATGTTCTGACGAACACTTGAAAGTAATCATAAACAAATACACTGTCAACGAAAATAATTCATTAGCTATACAAATTAACCCAATATTAAAGTTTTAACATTTCCGCTTTTTTCCCGCTGCACTCTGAAGGAGAAATACGCGTATTAGTCAAGAAATACGCAATTATAACGGAATTAAAGAAAATTACTCAACCCACCTAAAGGCTCTTCATATTACATTTTTTAGTAGTTTTGAGACCAGCTAATTGAAGAAAGTGAAAACTTTGCAACCTGATCTCAAATGAGCCGCTTTTTTGTCGCAATTTTCTTCAAGTTCGAATCGCATTTTGTGTAGAATTCGATCACGAATGGCGCGAGCTTCTAGCGAACGGAAATAATTTGTTGAAATTTAATACTTAGTATTTGTTGAAAATACTTAGCATATTGCCCCTTATTATCGACAGTAGCTCCCCAGTGGGTAAGCATTTTCCGTCAGTCTATTTCTCAAACTTACACCCGACCGGTAGACAACACCTCCCCTGGCAACCCTATACCGCATCCGATATCGAAACAAATCTCTTCTGCCAGCAGGGGTAGCGGTGCGTACTTCCTCCTAACACGCCAGCCGAGATGTTGTTTATTTAATTTATTATTTATGTATGTAGATATCGGAATTATGTAAATCTTTTTGTTTTCGTTCAGGCACAATTTGTACACACTCGCCGATTTTTTTTTTCCGTTCTCTCCTTTCACCGATTTCCACTATTATTTCTGTTGCCAGTTCGCCTGCGAGTTAGACTAACGATCGAACACGCCATGGAATAAAATATTTGCCGTCAATTATGTGATGAAAGCGCACCCTTTCCTCGACTTGAACTTGTACTCCATTTGACTCTCCCCGAGGACGACGACGACAACGACGACGGGTTGATCCATAATCCAGGCTTGTCACAACATTCGAATTCTTCATCGCTGTTTTCGGAAATTTATTTCCCTTCGCCTTCGTCGCCCCCTGAGTGACTGTGGAGGGGTTGAGCGGAAGCGAATCACCCACTCCGTTCCCTGCTTAGTGGGTCCTTTTCGCCGACGAAAGACTGTGGTGTGGTGGCCTCGCATTTTCTTCAATTTGACTGAGGGCTCTTTCTTCAGTTATGGTTATTTATGTATATAAATATACCTAAATTAATTTAATTGAAGCTCGGAAAACCGGACGAACCCTTGCGGGTAGTCCAGTTGGGTGGTGGAGTGGAGGAAAGTCCGTCGAGAAATAATGCTAAAAGGCTAACGCAATTTTGACGAAGGAAATTTTTTAATCAGAGTAAATTATAGCTCAACTCTCGGTTTTTCCTCGTCGGCAATGCACTGCCCATTGTTTGTTTTTCTTCTATTCTCTCTACTTACCACTATACAGAATGTGGTAATTTTTGGTTGAACAAGAGCCAAATATATTCTGATGCCACCGATCCTTTGCCCAACACCAGACACAAATTAGAACCGCACTAATCGAGAGCAGAAACACCAGAATTGACAGTTAAAATAAACAAATTTACATTCTAATTTTTCTCAACCAGAGTGTGGTGGAATGGAAAAAATCTGTTCCTCCATGCTGAGGCGATTTGCCTAACATGCAGGCGCACCCACGGTGCTGCTAACGACACGGCACTTTGACGTGTCTGAGTGAAATGAAGAAAATCCGGGCGCACTTGCTGCGAACAGGCAGTAAAACTTCCAATCATCATCGGTGTGGTTGGTGGTAATTTTCCGAAAGGATAATTTGAAATTTATTCAAATTATTTATTTGCTCAAGAAAACTTTCTCTCTCCATGCCGCCGCCATCCGGCATCAGACCTGAAAAGGTTTGTCATTTTGCGGCCTGGAAACTAAGTCTGCCATACCAGGCACAATAGAATTTTAATTCAAATGTGAATAATTAAATCATATCGTTCCCGATGAATTTTATTCCGTCATCCGCCCTTCCTTCAATCACAGTTCGGAACAATCTTCCGCATTTCCTGTCCCACAGCTGGAGCTCCTCTCAATTATCATAGCTCCTGTGCATGTTTCATCTCTATTATTTTTAACATCAGCAAACAGAAGCACTTGGTGAGGAGTGTCCCAGCATTGTCGATTTTCCTATAATAAGGCGAAATCACAATCAGCTTTCTGCTTTTCTGCTTCTTCAAGTGTAATAAATGTTTTAAACTTAAGAGCCGAGCCATTGCGCTTCGGTCCGTTTTTAATTCACATCAAGGCTAGTGTTGCTGCTGCCGTTGTTCAAGATGAAACAGCTCCTCGTCCTCCCCAGTGAGTAGAAATCACTCCATGCATATCACACAAAAGAAACCTTTTCCTCCCTCTCGTCCCATCGTATCCTGCAGTCAGATTCACTCAAAATATTGTGCTCATCGTCGTCATTCCGAGCATCCCTTCATAGACTGAAGAATATCGGTCCTCATGAAGAGCAATGGCCAGTTTCCTTCTGAATGGAACCGAGAGAAACCGCTTCAATATAAATAACATCATCGGATTCAATATTTAAAATTGAATATTTTTCAATATTATTAAAAATATTCATGCATTATGGTCAGCATGGTTGCCCATTTTTATGTTGTGATCATCATCCTAGTGGTCTGCCGGCCAGGACCGTCACAGACAAGCACACGCACATATGTCCTAAAAGCAGAACCAATATCGGTAATGATTACGTCGGTGGATTTATTCAGGGAGGATGACGATGTCGATTCCGATTCCGATTGAAAATGAAGTTTCGTCGCTGTTGCAGCAGCAGGTGCCACTGTTCTAAAGGGTTGAAGCCATTTCGATATTATTAAAAGAAGAAGAAGAACATCTATCCAGTCCGACGAGCAGATTGCCGAACTATTCAACAAAAGGAATTCCCATGGCAGCGCATGGTCTCTGACTCGGAAAGGCATCAACATCATATGCCTTTCCAATCATTTCCAAAATTGCAGTTTATTCAACTCAATTTGCATCCATCTCATTTAGAGAATCAAAACAAGATTGATGATCTTGTTTCATCGAATATCAACATTAGCCTCGTCGTCGTCATCTTCATTTCCAATCAATCTCGTCTCATCTGCACACGGGAATCAACTTTTTCCAACTCTACAGTTGCTCCAGTTCCGATAAGGACCCTCTAATTCCGATTTGCGGCTCAGTTTTGTGAACTCTCCATTCTTATTGGATCCGGTTGCTGCTGGCCGGAGTCCGAAAAATACAGAGATCTCAATTCAATCTAACCCCGACAACCGCGCTTCTAGTCAGAGAAACCTGCTTTGGAAACTTTTCCAATCATCATCATCCCACGATTCGCATCCCGATGTCTGCCAACGGCACTCTTTTGCGGCGAGCGCGTACGCGAATAATTACCCCACGAGAAACAATTCCTTTCGCCCTGTTTCGCAATTAACCTCGCTTTTTGCCGATCAGCTTGATAAACATGTGTCTGTACATCATCGAATGCCCGGGCCTCTTCTGTTCCTACAACGAAGGGAAGACGAAAAAAATCCAGTGAATTAATTCAATTTCATAATCAACTTTCCGCCAGGCATCCGTCCAAGCTACCGGGCCTGATCGATGTGCTATTCTTCTAATTTCCCACCCCCTCAAAGCAAGAAGGTGCAGGGCAAAAAGAAGCGCATATCTCCTTCAGTAGATGTGTTCGCAAATAGTTTTTCGCCATTTCCAATAACAACGGCGAAAAGAAACTTTGGCAGCCAATGAACGACTTGTCTATTTGCTGGCTGATCTATTATTACCGGGAACAGCGTGATGGCCAAGAATGGCTGAATGCGAGTAGAACCATTATTACCAGGGCACGGCTTTCACGGCCCCCAGGACCTTCTAATAGAAAAACTGCGTGCATGAGTCTAATTTTTCCCAAACTACCACCGCCTCCATTCGTACTCCCCCGCTTCAATCAGTCATTTCCATCGAGCTCTAATTATTTCGGTGTTTCTACCTTCGTCCTTTGTTGATTTCAGTTGGTAGGATATAGGTGTGTCCTGCTGGGCAATCGGTAATGTGTATGGCAAGCAACTTTCGGGTTGGGTTGTTTATTCTTACGATTTCGAACAAGCCTTCGCGAGCTTTATCACCATCGAACGGTAACGGTTCCTTGAGTTGGTGTACTCCTTAAAATGTCTACAAACTCAGTAACAGGCAGCGGGAAGGAATTTCTGTTTCTTCATTCCTCGTCTGCCGATCCGTAATCACCGCAGCGACGCGGGTGAGGGTGGCACGTGAAAAACAATCAAGTAATTGATTCTCCAATCGCGATTTGCGTTCCTTCCCGGCCTCACGTTTACGTTGGATAATTACCAATCAAACACCCACCCAAAGGCCGGCTATCAAGCTTCTGGGATTCGATAAACTTACGTCATGTGGCCAGTAATAGCGAAACTAGCCTACGACCGCGAACGAATAAACGGACTAGTTGTGCCTGTAATGGTTTTAATTAATCTCTTCCCCTTCTTACGCACTTGGTATTTACGTTCCACGTGGCTCATGCCAGACATTTTTTTATGTATTTTTGTCGTGTTGTCGTTTAGGTGCTTTCTAGAGGGTGGGTGGACCGGCCGAACAAGCCCATTGTTTGTAATCGTAACAGCTTCGAATAAATTTGGAGGTTTGTGATCACCTTCTGATACTGTTGGTGTGTAATTAGTCCGCCTTAGAACCTGAAAATACCTCGCGAGGAGGAGACAGACAGCTGAGCATTAGTATCGTGGAAAATTCGCACGAGTGACTATCTGAACCGCAAATGGCCGCGCTGATTACTTGTCGAAATGTTAGAAATGCTAATTAAATTGCCTCCTAGCATGGTCCTCCTATGGTCTTAGCAGCAGTCTCCATTAATGACCAAACAAGCCACATTTTCTTCAAACACGACCAACCATGGGAAAACTGATACCGAACATGCAATGTGTCTTCAAACATGGTCAAATACCAAAATAATAAGGTGCTTCCCTATTTGGGCGAAACCGTTCATGTCACAAAATGGGTATTTATTCGCCCAATGCAAAGAAACTAGGTTTCCCCAAAATGTGTAAAAAATTACCCGTTTTTGCTTATAGGTTATGCAGCAGTTTGTTAGATTGTAAATTCATGGGATTCATGGTACTTAATCATTAAATGCAAAAAATAAAAAATAAAATACTTTTACTTGTCCTGCACGGAAAATAAATAAATAAATAACGAAGGCATGTAAAAAAATGGGTTTGTAATGCTAACGTCTTCCATAGTAGGGTCAACATCCATAGGCTCAGATTGAGGTTCTGGCATCTCATCCTCCAATTGAGCTTCCACATCCACGTTATTTGGCTGAGAATGTGTCGGGTGAGGTCCAAAATGTTGATACTAAGGCTGTGTTCCAATTGGCGAATTAATTTTAATTTTACTTAAACTTGACAGATGGAAAATAATCGATTATTCGATTAAAATCACTTTGTTATCGATCGACAAACTGTCGATAAGGTGTCTGTCAAAATTGAGTTGCCGTCTGTCAGAAATAAGTCAGCTCGAGTAGCAGGCTTAATCGATTATTTTCCATCTGACAATTTTAAGTGAAAATGAAAATTAATTCGCGAATTGGAATACAGCCTAAAGGCCCGAACGCAATGTGGACGGAAACGAACGGAAACCTCTAATTGGAATCAACTTAGATCTAATCAGTTTTCTATCCGACAATCAGGTTTAGTCAGAACGGGCTCTTCCGCTGTCGTCGCCGTTCCGCTTCTGTTATCACTGCGTTCAAGCCTTAAGGATCCACATTTTTCGCAAATAAACGGAAGAGCATTCTTCCGGCTTGTATTGAGGCTATGCCCAAATTTGATGTGCTGTTTCAAATTGCTCAAAGCATTTTCTTCGATGTACGCACAGCCATCAATTGGGCAGGGATAACTTTTTTCTAATATTTATTTTATAAAATTTAGGGTTTCGAATACATACATACATTAAAAATGCTTACCCTTCAGCTTTCCGTATGACTCTGCGTCCATCTTCTTTCTAAGTTTCTCTATGTTCCGTGCACACAAAACGATTGTTAACGTAAGTTTTACAATCAACAGATCGTAACAGAAGCGTAATTTTGAAGCATTAGATTACTTATATACAAAAAATATCATTTAGGACAATGTCGCAATCGTAAACAATGGCTTCTTCCGCAAATTTCTCGAGAATGCTAACTTAAACATAGTGAATTACCACGATGATTGTACAGAAGAGGAGTTCCCCTTTACAATGGAAGTGGTAGTTTACTTGAGCGAGTTTGCATTTTCAATAAATTTGCGGAAGAAGCCATTGTTTAAGTTTGCGACATTGGCCCTTATGAAAACTCCATGTCGATTTTAGGTTTTATAAAATTAAAAAACTAAACAAGCTGCGCTTTCCACCGCCAATGTACCGGATACGCTTGGTTTTTTAACTTATTTTTCACCCATTAATGTGTAAAAATATGACTGTTTTTTTATTGTATAAGATTTCCTCTAATGGGTATTTTTTTCCCATTGCATGATTGAGAAATACCCCCATTTTAAGACAGATAGGAATGCTATTTGAAAATGGGTGTTAATGGGCCATTAATGGGTTTTCGCAAACAATCGTGTAGGGGTAATGCCTGCACGCTCAGCTCAGTTTACTCATAATTGCAAAAAAAAAATACACATACTCATTTATAGGTAAAGTTGACTTTACCCATATTTGAGTAAATTTGAATGGGAAAAAATACTCAAATATAGTAATGTACCCATAAATATGTATGTGCACTTTTCGCGATTATGGGTATTCTTCACCCATATTTGGGTAAATTGAACGTAGCGTGTGGTAAATTCCTCTCTGCATCGAATCGATAAAATTCAAAGTATCGCCCAATACAACCTCTTCCCACAACCAGGGATGCCAGATATTCAGACGTCTGTATTTATACAGACATTTGATCATGCATACAGACCTCATACAGATTACAGACATTATACAGATATTGTGATAAAGTAATAGATTTATACAGACATTGATATCAATCAATAAAATGAAAATAATTCGAAACGATTTTATTTTCCACATAAAGTTGGCATGTTTTGTTTGTTGGCCTAAAGCAACCGATATTTATAAAAAAAAGTATTTCGGAAAACTGTTCATTTGCTCAGATGTTTCAAAACCTAGTTTTGAGGCTCCTTTTATATCTAAATAGACCCTAATTTTTGATGTTTTGAAAATTTGCGAGACTTTTTTCAAGCTTCGCCATACCTGCTATTGATAGCGGACAGATAACTTGAGAGTTATTCAGTTACACAGAGAATATTGTTCGCAAAACGACATTTACAGTTTATTCGTTTAAAAAATTCTATAGAAATTCAGAAAACTTATCAGATAATCAAGAAGTAAAGATTGTTTGGAATGTAGCGGATCCAATATTATTTTCAAAGATTTTTTAATTATTTCTTCTAACTTTTAAAATCAAGTAATTAAAAAAAACTTCTGTTTAAATTTTAAGTGTTGCGGAATTTATCAGACGTTATAATACACGGTGTTCAATAAGTTCGGATACACTTTCAAAATTTGTTAAAAAAATGAAAACATGTTTTTTTATTTTTTGGATTTATGTTATTGAAAGCTATGTTTACAAGGAACGTTTACAACATTTCTCTTGGAATGACCCCCCCTTTGTACTCCTTAACGAGCTTCAAACGTTTCTCGAACGCGTCGCAGGCGGCACGCACGGACTGCATGGGCATTTCGTCCCAGATTTTGAGAATTACCGTCTTGAAATGATCCAAAGTGCTGACCTTGTATTCGTTCAGCTTCGCCATCATATAGGACCAAACAAAAAAGTCGAGAGGATTCAAGTCCGGGGAGCTGGGAGGCCACAAAGTTTTGTCCAGAAAGTCGGTTAAATTGTCCCGACACCAGGCTTGAACCACATTTGCCGTATGGGCTGGTGCACCGTCCTGCTGGAACACGTAGTGCTCATCGCCGTAGAGGCTTCGGAGAATGGGGGCAACAACCTTTTCCAAAACCTCAGTTTTGTAGTACGCCGCGTTGATTTTGACGTTTTTTTCAATAAACACCAAGGGTAGCTTACCACGTTTGCATACTGCCCCCCAAACCATCACCGACGCGGCACTTTGGAACCGAGGGATGTTTATATTGGATTCAGGAATGCTGTCCCTCGATGGCGCCCACACCCGGTCATTTTGCACATTGTGCGGCTGCTGCAGCACGAACAGTTTCTCGTCCGAAAAAACAAACTCCTGACCAGCGTGCCGAGAGAGGATCCTCTTAGCTCGATCCAACCGCTTTTTGCTGGTAGCCTGGTAGGTATTTAAAAGAGCAGATTTTATTTAAAAAAAAGTTAAATTTTTAAAAGCATGGAATCAATTTTTCTTGAGAATCTGTAGAATTTTAAGTGATATTCAACGACTATTTTCTTGTGAATCAGGATTTTTAATGATACTATGTACCTTAAGACATCTGTTGACAAGTTTGCCCTGCATTTTTGGGAATTTGTTGAATAAACTATTTGATATGTTACTTAAATAAAATCAAATCAAAGTAAGATTTCAAAAACAAAATTAAATACGAAGCATAGTTACGGAGTGTTTTGTAAATGAGCTGAAGTTAATCATCGAATGGTCTTATATTTTCAAAAACATTTAAGAAGCATTCAATACCGTTCTGAAAATTTTAACAAGAAAGGTTTCAAGACTTAAGTATGTTACATAATTTTAACGAACTGCAGTACTTTTCAAAATCTACGTATGGATTAAAAAAAAAAAAAAAAGGATTAATTTCGAATGGCGACTCAAACAAAAAACTACAAAAAGCAATTCAATAGCACAAAGTTTCATAACAGAATACGTTTATTGAACTTTCTACCGCTTCTGCCAAGCACCCGTACAGCAGTGGACCGAAACCTTACCCATGGCCGATAAAAAGATGAATTTCGGCAGCTCTTCCTTGGTCTTGGCTTCTCCGTTTTGGCTGCGAAATTATTGCAGTAGATCCTCAATTTGAGGTTCGAAAAAACATTTTCTATCGGCCGCAGCTTATGGACGTTGGGAGTGTTAGCGGTCTTCAATACAACGTTTATCTTTATCCGGTCCATCTCCTCCAATGGATCTTTTTGCATAATGGGCTGAGGCGTTACGGCAGGCACTTCGTACTGTATATCTTGTTCACCGCAAGCCACGGTGGACAGAGAAGTGACTTGGACATTCCCTCTCACTGGTCGTCAGCCACAGAAAGGCCTTCTTCGGGAATTGAGAATGGAAGGTATATTTGACGTCTCGTCATCCATTATGAACACGATGTCGCGCTTTGCCGAAAAGATTTATTTCACCAGCATCATCAGCCGCTACATTTGGGAGATTGATAACGCTGCCATTTTTTTCGGTACCCAACAGGGTTGCTACGATCGGATTCACAAGTGGCAGGATAATCGCATGATGAATCGCTAAAATCAGTCAATTTTTTTAATTCATGGAAAAAAGTAAATGAATAAGGCTCCCGAAACCAATGTATTTGAGAGTATGATTTTACCTTATTTATGAGTAACCATTCCTTATTTTGCTCTCATATAAAATACTTTCCACATCCATATTCTTTACGTAAATTTTTCCCAAAATCCTCAATGGAGACAAATCCAGACATTTTTCAATGTTCCCTACAGACATTTTGAAAAACTATCTGACATCCCTGCCCACAACGAAAGTATTTCTGCACGCTTAAAGCAGATAACTCAAAATATTAGCCATCTTTGTCACTAAACAACACACGGAGAGGAATGAGTTGAAATAACCAAAAATATGGTTGGCATTCAAAGTCGGCTTCTGCTTTAGTTAAAGTTGATATTTGTTTGCTGTAGTTGAAGTAAACTTCTTTATCAAGTCATATCTACTCATATAATAAAATGGTTTCAGATTAATTATTTTTTGATTGAAACTACAATCCAGGTTATTTTCAACATAAAAAAGGTTTGTTTTAAGCAAAAAATAATTTGCTGGACACGGTTTATTTTTAACTGATTCAAATTGTCAGGTTGAAATAACCAGAATACTTGGAAAAAATGACCATAATTTATGGTGTTTGGTAAATACCAACCTTAAATATAGTTGAAAAAAAACCAACATGATTATAGTTTGCTTTATTTTATGTCAGCAACATGCGCTCATTTGCTTTATTTTGCTCACCGCGTTGTGTAAAATGTTGTTTGAATTTACATCAAATATATCAGCTGTCAAAATTGAACAACCAATATTTTGATTATTTCACACAAATGTTGGTTAAATTCAGGTTGAACTACGGATCAAAAACAACCTAAATTTTTAATTCATTCGAAGCATTCTGGTTAGTCAAAATAAGTCAACAATGTATTTGTCCTTTTCTTAGTATTGAAATTTGGTTGGTTCGAGTACTACTATATCCAAGCCCTTCGCTCAATTTTCAACACTTCTAATCAATTTTCAAAACCTTCCGTACGCTGACGGAACTATCGACACTTTTTCTTCATATCTTTCAGTTCTAGCAAACATTACTGTCCACTCTTGGGGCCTCATGGTGATGAGCGAACTTCTCCTTCTACAACACTAAATTAAGCCAAGAGGAGCAACATGCTGCGAGATACCTATCCGCCTTATTTTGCGCAGAATGGGAGGTCACCTCGGATGAGGTGTGTTGCCGTGCAAATCGAAAAGAATGTCACCTAGCTCAAAGTGCCATTTGCCACCCAGTCCGTGACACCGAGTTGTCTCACCTTATTTTTCTCTTAGTAAGAGCTGAGAAAAAAGATTTGTAAACGCAAACATATTCTAATTTCATTTAACCGGAATTACACGTATAATTGGGCACAAACATCATATTAGTTTGATTTGACTACCTACGGTGGTTTTTGAGTAATTGTGTCTGGAATTAAGCAGTTAAATTCAACTGACATCCGTTTGAATTCAACCATTATGTTGGTTGTTTCATTATGACAGCTACGAAAACAAACAGATTTGTTGGTTGATTTTATCAACGCTAATGGTTTGTTTCAAACAAATTTCAGTGTGATTTTAACTGAATTGTTGTTTGAAACAAACAGTCGAAAACGGTTGAAACAACAAACATTTCCGTTAACTAACACCTACATTTCTTCTGTAATTTCAAGAATATTTATTTGAAAAAAAAAATGCTAACAAAGGGAGGTTATTTTTTTTTGTTTTTATAAATTTTTGGAGAACGGGATTTAAAAAAAATCGCAATGTATCAAATCAAAAAGAAATTGATTAAAAAAACCCTATGTGTGTGTGTGTGTATGGCTTTTTGGATCAAAATGGGGTATTCAAATGGTCGTATGTTTTTATGATAAGTCCATATATAAATAAAAAAGACCTCCTTAAAAATATTATTTTCATAGTAGTCAAAGAACGCGAAGAAAATGATTGAGAATTGAACAATTTCAAAAAATGGTTTGTCAACCTTCGGTCCTGTGGCCGTGTTATTTATACATGATCGTGTTTGTTATCTGTCAAAAGGCAGTATTGGGCAATGTATATTTGATTAAATTTTAAATTTGATCGATTTTAGAGATGCGCCACTTGCAAGTGCCCTCTGTGAACATAAATAAATATTTTCATACCCTACCGTAGTCTCAAGCTAGCTGCGCTGAAAAACAATTCAACTTTCGCAAGTCTTCAATCACGAACTTGACTTTAGACTCCAAGTTTTGCTGTATCGCAGCTACTCCTGCCCGCTTGCCCACATTAAGCAACTCAGGCAAATCACACACTGAGAAAGAATTAAAATTTATTACACTCTTCTGCCTTCTGGTTCCTCTCGGCAGTGTCTAAAGGTTAGGTAACATCTGATGTGACTAACCGCCTGCCTGCCGCCGGTTGCCGTCAGTAAGTAAAGCATACCGGAGGAGAGTCCTCAAACAAAAAATAAATAATAACAATTTTCCTCCCAGCGCGTTGCTCGTTCATTGCTCTCGAGCGGGACGTTCCAACAGTTCCGATGGTTAGAGGTGAAGTTGCCGACATCTAGGCAAAACACCGCCCACCCCTAGGAAAACATATAACCCACTAGGGAGGGAACCCGGAGAACGAGAGCCAACGACATTAAAATTCTTAATGTCGAAATAATGATAATTATAATCCTCAAAATGGAATATTTTAATGATAGTTAAGGCATAATTATCCATTGAATGTGATTATAAAACCCCTTTTCTGCTACTCGGGTGGGACCCGGTTAACAACGCCCGACGACGACGATGACGATGTAAGAAAGTGGGAAGAAGGGATGCGACACGGCAAGAGAAATGAGCTTGAAGATAGGCAAAACGCTGTACATAACATGGTACGAGTGTCTGCAGCCTACTTTCGGGCGTTCCTTTGGTTTCCACAAATCTGGGTCGTTTCGATGAAAAGAATGAGTGGAAAAAACTGACAGCTAACCTGAAGTTAAATTTAGTAGTACTCCACCACCCCCCGCCGTTCATTGGCCAGCGTAATCCCATTAGGAACTCAATCAATCGTCCACCCGCTCCCATTAACGAGCTCGATGGGTGGCTGTAATACCAGGGAGGGACAGTAGAAAGAACAATACACAATTACAATGGACCGATCGGGTTTATAATCATCGCTATAATTTCCAACCCACAAAAATGGTTCGCAAAATCCTTGTGGGGCAGACAATTGCCTCCCAACGCAGTTGCTTTCCTATTAAGGGTTGAAGAGAGTTTTAAATCGATTTTCTAATTAAAAACCCCCCTCTTTTAATTGCGAATGAACCTCTCCTGTTGGAAAACGGCTCGAACACAACAAGTACCAACCAACCAGCCCCAACTGAACGATAAAAATTATCGAAACGAGGGCTCTGTTTACCTCGTTAATGTTTCTAATGGAGTTCAATGCCTGGATACTCTCGAGTGCGCAAAGTTTCTGTCCAGCCCCTGCAATGAATGTCAAATTTCCCCAGAAACACAAAAGGAAAAGGTCAACTTGCGAGAAAAAAAAATGTATCAATTATTGCTTCGCGTCACGAGAATTTCGCTCCTCGACTCGATGGATGTCGTGAATCGCGCAAAAAGCAGGAAATTCAATTAAAAATTTCTCCCAGCACTTAGACCGATACTTCCCTTGAGGCGCTGCGTATCTCGAAAAAGGATCACGCCACCGATACCGCGAGCGCGTGTGATTATTGGTAAGCACAATCACGTCAAAAACCACCGGCCGAACCCTTTTCACGGATAATGGTCGGAAAATTTCATTAGAATGACAACCGCAGCGCCATCTTTCGAATCATTTCATTAATTGATTTGCGTGGTTCCACGGCCAAAAAGAGCTTGGTTGCAACCCGACGGGACACCTCGCGGCCATAATTGACAATAGGTTTGACAGGTCGTGACCGGAGAAGGGACCAATGCACTCAACGTGCGAGACGGTTGTTTAAAACTCAAAAAAGGATTGAAATCTGTGATTTCCGAATGGAATCGTTTTGAAAAGCGATTCTTTTCACTTTTCAAGATTCTTATTTGTTCTCTGTTTGTGTGCGAGGAATGGTGCATCGATCTAACCAACCTCAGTGTAAGTGTAACACTGAGCTCGAGAGTGCAATCTGGGGCCAGTGACAACAATAGGGCAATCAATTAGAACGTACAGCTTCTTCGCCCCGCTGCCGCCCACCGTGCGGTGTTGTATGCAAAACCAGCACTTCTACCAGTGTCAGTTGACACGTGACATTACAACTATATAATGAACGGTCATGGGTTTAACTACATTCATCAGTCCACATGTAACTGACTGACTGACTTGACGTGTTTGCGAATGCTGCATCGTATTTAGGGATTTAATCATCATGAAACACGTAGCAGGAACCATGTGTTATGGCTAATGATATTGATTTTTGGCTCAGACGTATCGATAGCTGAATAATGATTGATTGTTTCATGACAGGCGTTCTGAAAAGACCCCTTACTATTCTGAAAATAGGCATCATGATTTTAAAATTATTGTTTATAATGTTTCAAATCTACTTCTGCAGTTACTTGAATCAATCATAAATTTGAACTGTTTTAAGAGAAACAAATTCTTGCCAGCAATAAAAAAAAAAGTGAAGCGTAAATCCGAATCTTTTTTCTGGGATTTTCTTAAAGCACCTTTGCCAAAACGAATAAGTTGTTAAAGATTCAAATACCGTTTACAAATCGAAGTGTTTCGAAGGTTTGTCCCATCCTACATGAAGCCGGGTTCAGCAGAAAAACTATTTTATGTATCCATTGTGGACAAGCCTTAAGAAAGAAAGCGTATTTGGGTTTGTCCAGTAATAAATCTTGAGAAATTTCACTAAAATGTTGGTAAACTTAACGTTTATATGGGTCCCTGATTTCGTGAACGGATTCTATAGTTTTTGACATTAACGAAGTGATTCGTGATTATTTTAGTTTTCGTCCAAGATTAAAAAATGAAAGCACAATGTTTGACAAGCTTATTGGACGGCTAGTTGCTTTTTGCAGCAAGAAAAAATATCATGAATTCTGTTTGGTCAAATGCGATTCATTTGTGAAGTTTTGTCACAATTTGATATTCAATAGTGTAACTAATGGGGGCGCTCCCTACCCAACAATACTGAGTCCTTCTTCTACACTGGATCGGGGTCGGCGTACGCGCTTGAATATCGCGATCAAGGAAACACCTAAATAAGTTTGCACACCCAACACACTTATCGGAATTACTCATACTTCATATGCCACACTTCGGCCGCAGTAGTTAACTTTGGCCGCAACCTTCTTACACTTTACCTCGTACCTCTCACTTTCTTCTTCTTTGGTCTTCTTGGCGAATAGGGAGAAAACATTTGACCAGAGAACCAGAGTTCATGTCAAATATCTTTGGCCAGTGCACCATTAATTAAAAAAAATTCGGAACAACAAATTTGGCAGTACAAACTACCATTTAACTCGACTATGTTTACTATCCTGAATGGCTATTTAGGATCAAAACGAGCTTGAAATTTCGATCAAAATTACTACGTATTTTTTTTGTTCATCTTGTATTGGGGAGGGATTTTTTTGGTCTTTATTTTTGGCGGGGTTGTGGGGGTGTTGGGGGGGGTGATAAAAGTCTTCCACTGGGACCCTCTTAGTTTGTTGGGGGGGGGTGGGGGGGGGTGGGGGGGGGGGGGGGGGGATTTGTGGTATATTTCGACAGACTTCATATTGACATCAACCGCACCATGGTAGATTCTGTAATCGCTGGCATTTTTAAATTATACGCATTTACCGTCAGTTGGTGAATTGTTGGTGTATGAGCTCCATTTAACCCTCGAAATTGGTAGTGTTCTACTGTTGTCTTTTAGGTGTTTGAGCCTGGATGTCTGTTCTCTATGGTTTTACTCAGCAGGAAAATGTGAGGCATAAGGTGCACCCCACAGTCAAAGCGACACGCGACGCAATCCTAGTCGAAGCGGTTTTCAACGCGACTTGATATGCGTGGAGCGATCAGAAGCGATATCATGTAAATGAGATGTAAACAGATGAAATCAAATTTGTCGTCTTCTTTGCTCTCTCGCTGTTTAAATAGACGACGAAGTTTGAAACTTCTTCTATCATCAGAAAACGAACGAAAAATACGACATTCATATCTCCTCACCTGCTTACATCCCATTGATGCCGTGTTCTAATGTCAATCAAAAGTGTCATCGTTGCATTTACTAATAGAAAATGTACAGAAATGGATTCTGATGAGGAGTGTTTTGCTTCGGATGACGTTCGAAGTTTCTTTTTTGAAAATCGCAGTAAGTTTGGGGCTCATCCGACGACCCAGAAAAGACGAACAAATGGTGACCATTATTTATACAAAGATTTTGTGAAATACCCAGAAAAATTTCGCAAGTATACAGGGATGAAAATTGATACGTTCGAATTTGCATACAAAGTTTCAGCTTGTGCATGCCCTTCAGCTTCCGGACAAGTGGCAACTAACTTTCGAAAAACAAACAGAATCCTCATCGCGATTGTTCACATCTGGGATTACTATTTTTTCTTCAAGAAGCTCAAGTTTCCAGTTCTCGATTTCCAAGAGTCACGTAGCTTGCTCGCTTCTCTCCGACGTTCTTTTCGGCTTCTTGGCTGGAGGGTGGATCTGGAGAAATCGAGCTTCCTGCTATGGAAGTGTCCGTCACTTCAAACTACCCCATCGTTTCATCCAACATTTCCTCTTCGCCGTACTCGGTATCGTCGTTTTCGTCTGCTGGTGGAGAAGTTTTAAGGTTTCCGCTTGCTTTTCTACGCTTCATTTGTTGCCTCAAAAAAATTATGCAGGTGTAATAGGGCCAGGTGCTATCACTGGCACTATCATCCGCATCACCCGACTTGGTCACTGGCTGCTTCTTCAACTCTCTGGCGTAAGCATCCCGTAGATTTTTCCATTGATTATAGAAAAGATACACCTCACTATTTATGTTCAAAAAAATTTCCCCATAGTCAAATTTTGTCTTACCAGCAATAGAGAACTCTTCAGAAAGCGCCTTCCAACCTTTATCCGCTACGACACGGGTCTTGTACTTCCGGGAAGTTTGATCCCAAGGTTCCTCACGGAGGAAAATGGAACCGATACGCACCTCCACATCAATTCCATTTGCAACGATAGATTCTTCTTCCTGAAAAATTTCCCCTGTTCCGGTACCACTCCGCATTGTAAGAACAGCATTGTTGCTCTTCCGTAGTACCAGATTTTTCTGTAACAAAAATTAAGCTGCTCAACTACATTGAAATACTGAAAATCTACTCACCAACCATCTCTAAGGAATCCTGAATCGAACTTCATCTGTCGAATGCCATATTATCTCAACATTTCTCGAGGTATTTTTCGCAAAATTTTCAATCTCATCCATTTTGTTTTGTTTTGAATTCTATTATTCCAGATACTACAGCAAAAGGTCCTATCTACACACGATTGAAAGCCGCACATTTTAATTTTACAAAAATACGTACTTAATGAATGATATTTTTCGACAACTTATTCAAACAGACGTATTTTATTTTGTGAACAAAGCGAGGAAGAAAATTCAAACGTTAAATTCTTGAAACCCTTAGCCCTCTTTGCAAACTCGGACCACCAACACAAGGAATAACATTTCCTTGACATGATGGTGATGTTAGCACAGCCATTCAAGCTTGAATTTCAGCGTGAATAGTTCCAACTAAAAAACTAGCAAATATGTCAGTTTTGTTGCCGCTATGTGGCATCTCATTGCACGTCAAAACATCGTGTCAATATCGGGTGGCGTGTGGGGTACGTTCGCATGATATTTTGACATGCTAGCAGATGTCGCAACTTCGCCAAATCAGTGGGCACCTTGACTAAGGCTGTATACTAATACGCGAATGAATTTTAATTTTACTTAAACTTGACAGATGGTAAATAATCGATTAATAGATTAAAATCCTTTTGTGATTGATCAACAAACTTTCGATAAGATGTCTGTCAAAATTGAGTTCCCGTCTTTCAGAAATAAGTCAGCTCGAGTAGCAGACTTAATCGATTATTTTCCATCTGTCAAGTTTAAATGAAAATTAAAATAAATTCCCGAATTGAGACACAGCCTAAAGCTGTGTACTAATTCGCGAATTAATTTTAATTTTACTCAAACTTGACAGATGGAAAATAATTGATTATTCGATTAAAATCCCTTTTTATTGATCAACAAACGTTCGATAAGGTGTCCGTCCAAATCGAGTTGCCGTCTGTCAGAAATAAGTCAGCATGAGTAGCAGACTTAATCGATTATTTTTCATCTGTCAAGTTTAAGTCAAAATTGAAATTAATTCGCGAATTGAGACACGGTCTAAGTGAACTACGTGTCGTTATTTAACAAGCGTTTGCTAATTGAAACGTCTTTCTACGGTGTTAGTTTCCGTTAGGGTTCTTAGAGTTTTGAGAAATTTAAATATGAATCTCCCCTCTTCCCCTCTTTGTTTACAAAATCTGATGTGTCTAGTTGAATATGTTGTCGAGATTTAGTGGTTATCTTCATACTTAGGCCGTGTTCCAATTCGAGAATATATTGTAATTTTACTTAAACTTGACAGATGAAAAATAATCGATTAATCGATTAAAATCCCTATGTTTTTGTTCAACAAGCTTTCGATAAGGTGTCTGTCAAAATTGAGTTGCCGTCTATCAGAAATAAGTCAGCTCTAGTAGCAGACTTAATCGATTATTTTCCATCTGTCAAGTTTGTCATCCTTAGAAATTATTATCTTTACCGAAGACGTAATACAAATTTGATTAACGTCAAGGAACGTGAACAAAGATTTCGTATATAATCAAATGCACCGAAAGAAGAAACAGAGGTGTGATTGATTGAATTGATGTTCTCAGTCACATTTCACCAGTGGCATGGCAACCCTACCCTATTACTAGCGTGAAAGTGAAAGCTATTACTAGCGTTTGACAGTTGGTACAACATATCGCGAGTCTTATTTGAAAAAGGCCCATCTGACGTGGGTACGAACGCCAGTATTGTTTACAAACAATGAATCTGTTTTTTAACGTTTGGATGTTAGAAATGTTGGCTACAGGAAACTGGCTAACCATCAGGTCCTTGATTTTTATTGATTCTTATCTGGGGGCGAGACAAGCAACCTCAGAGCAGTATTTATGCATTGATTTACTCTCGATTAACTCAATGTGGCTCAATATTTGATCGACGTTCAATTTTTTACCAATTAACACATCCCAGTGACCTGGGATTTACTTGTCAACAATGTCGCAGAAATGAGAGTGTGGCTTCTTATAAGATCCCGGAATTCGTAAAGATAATGTAAGGAGGTTATTTTTAATCTCTTTTATGTGGATGACTGTGTGGTTGATCTGAATGAGAATAGTTTCCATTAAAAATGCGTTGGGTCTAAGCAAGGGGTGGATCGCTCAGCACACATTTCTCCTGTGCTACTTTATTTTAGTGTGTCTACAAGCGATGCAATGTAACATGGGTGTTTCTGTATTGTGCCGAAGGTGCCGATGTGTTGATAGTATAATTGCTGTACCTGGCAACCATATTGTCAACGTTGCTTGTTTCTTATTTCTTAAAGCTCTGTCAAAAGTTTGCCTCAGTGTATCACACATGTGGTATGGATTGAAAATCGAAGTTCCGCAGCTATGTAACAGGTTCGTCTAGTGTGTAAAACATCGTGAGGGACTATTCATAAACCACGTAGACTTTTCTGGGGGAGGAGGGGGGTGGACGTTTGACCAAATCTAGCTCATACAATAAAAAAGGGAGAAGCCGATTGGGTCTATGTTCTTCTATGGCCAAACTGTTTCCCACAGAGAAAACACACTAATTTACCAAACGCTAGCTTTAAATTTACAAACGCTAACTGAATTCTACTTGCTTGAGGTGATCTTAATGTTTATCATCAGTTTCATAACCCCCCGTTTCCGTGTCGCGGGCCGTTCTAATGTCGTTTTTTTTTTGTATTTGAAGCTAGGTTGGGATTAGTTCCAACCTATGATACCCGTACGTATTGCCAGTGCTAACCTTGACCAGAACACAGGTTACAACTAAAACATACACAATGACGTTCACAAGCCGACCCAATCTCTATACCAGATCCAGTTTGAAACGGAATCAAAAACACAGACGGTAAAACCTTTGAAAATTTTACCAACCATGTGGTTCATCAAAACAAAATCTACGGAACAAAATACCGTTCGGCCTTTGAGGTGCGACCGGGAACGATTCACAAATATTTTCGTAGTCAAAATACTAACCTCAGCTACCAAAATTACCTTGTTGAGTCCTGCAGTTCAGACTGCAAAATCACTCCGGGTAACCGTTTGCTATCGCAGGAAAAGCAGTGAAAACAACGCAGGGATACGGGATGACGTTTTGATTTGAATCTGCTTGCTGCGACGCGCTGTTTGAAAAATAGAAATGTAAAGAAGCAGATGACAGTGAGGAACTTTAACGTGAGTTACTCAAGTTACCTCAAAAGCCACACTGGAATAGCTCTTGAATTGGACCTGTCTTACCCTTTGATTCTTATGCACCTAAGGCAGCTCGGATGTGTCGGTCGCAGGGCACTGAAATTTAGATGACTTTTTGGTAGTGTGTTTATAAAGGCTTGTCCACAATAGATAGTTATGGGAAAACTGTCAAATTCACGTAAACGCATAGCCAACGTATCAATTGTGGGCCAGTCATAAGAATTGCGGTAATCCGTTCTCAACTCAGAAACCTACCAAGTTTTTGATTAGGTCCGTATGATTCTGAAAAAAATAAGTAAGTCGTTCAAAAAAACCATCTGTTGTTAATTTATCCGACATCGAATGATATTTCCCAAAATTCAATAATGGTTTATTTTTCGAAATAAGTCTGTTTTAGAATAGCCGATTTATATTATATGAAAAATCTTATTCTATCAAAGTAATTTTAAAATTAACTAAATGGAGCTATAGCATCGATTACTCACAAATCAAAATATACCCACAAAACACAAAAAAACTTCTATTATCAGCTAATTGTGCCAAACTCCGTGGGCGTGTTTTGGTTTGTTAACAAACGATGGTCCAATACACTTTTCATTTTTACATTTACACCGCGATCCTAACAGGAAATTGATTGAAAAGTTGAGTCTTCTATCTAAATGACACCATATAAAAAACTGACACCTGACGACCATCTGACGTGCGAAATGAATCAAAACATGCACGTTGACTGCAACGCGACACCAACCGCAATCCTATCGCTCTATTTATCACACCTTAACATCCGTTCTGATGCCGATGGTTATTCAAATCGAAATAGCACAAAACCCAACGACAGCTGGTGGCAGTAATGACAACCATTTTAACACCGGCCGACACTGTCGTCCACTGAAATCGATTTTGCATTTTGAGTATTCCAATTATTTAGTCTCTCTCCCTCCACCAGTGTCATCATACTTAGAATAGTTCTTCTATTATTGCATTTTGTTTGTACTATCAAAATTGCGTGAGAGTTGAAGTTTTGTTTTCCGTAGAAATATTTCCCGATAAACTATCATCAACTGATTTGATTGCCCGTTTGTTCGAGTTTTTTTTTACCTTTAATTTCCTGTGTTTTCTTTCGATCCTAAACTAGCGTCAGGTTTTCGGGCACTATCGCGCCACGATGCAGATTTTTGCAACCCATTATAATGCCAATAACTAAACTCTTATTTAACCGTCAGTGTTAATGATTTCTGATTGTTCAAAGCAAATAATTATTAATATTTACTTAGCCAAAGAAAAACACCAAACGTTTAGTTTCATTACTTTTCTATAGCTTCATTTCTCAAACTTTTCAGTTCTTATTGTTTCCATTTTCACTCACGCTCAATTCACATTCACATCCTACCCCATTTGAGTTTGACACCCACCATTCAATGGAGAAATAAAAAAAAACATCAGCCATAGTTAAAAAAAAACCACAATCACCCAATCAAAAACCAACAAAATTCAGATAAAAAAAATCCCAATTCGGAAGAAAAACCATCGAAGAAAAAAAAAACCAGCGCGGGCTCCGTGACTCAAATGCAAAACTAAATTTCTTTTCAAACCACACTAGTGTAGATAGAACCAATTGGTACAACGGGAACAAAACTAACCTCAAAATGGATTACTTTTCTTACCTTATAATTTTCTCATTCAACGTTTCGGTTATTGAAATTCACGGTTTTTGTTCGTTTTAATGCACCACTTGATCGAATCGAGTCAATCCACCACCATTATTTGTGCGCGACGCCTATTGTTTTTTGCTCCTTCGATAAGTTTTTCTTCTTCTCTCTTTTTTTTCGTTTCATTGATGTTAAGCATTATTACCTCATAAGTTACCGTTTTAGTTTGTGTCATTCGTTATTTTTTTTTTTTTTTTTTTTTCGTTCTACTGAAGCATCTTATCCCTTTATTAGTAAAGATAAAAATATTAATAATCAAACACGACCGTGATCTCTATCGATGTGTAATGATTTTTATAAATGGATGAATGAAACTAAAAACAAAAATAAGACAAACATTGTTAAAATTATCAAAACAAAAAAAAACACTAATTGGTTGTACGCACACAGCAGATAGCTATCTGTCAAAATTCTCACATTTTCAGAGCAAGAATCGAGAACTGATGCATAATTGTAAAGAATGGAGAAAAATTGATAATCAGCTCAAAGAATCAGTATTCCAAATTTTTGCCGCAAAATCAGTTCCGCTTGATCGAAAACAAAAACAAACAAAAAAAGACACTTATAAAAATAATTAACCAATACAGATCAGGGTCGGACTTTTGGGCGATCAGAAATCATCTAACACTGCAATCCCTAAATCACGATTGCAGATGCACGCCAACATTGTGATACACTGATAAAAGAGGAAGCTCACGACGACGACGAAGAGGAGGAGGAGAACGACCTGGAACGGCAACAACGGCATCATCACCCACATCAAGTGCAACGTCATCGTCAACAACAACAACAACAGCAGCAACAGCAACAACAACACCAACAACAGCAGCAGCAGCAACGCAGTTGTCCAAGTGCCTCAATCGACGGTGGAATGGGTGGTGGTCAACGTGGCCAGGAGAGTGCAAAATACGATCTGGATGAGAACGATAGTCGCTTCGACGAGGAGGAGGAAGATGACGATGGGATGATGGAAGATGAAGATATGAAGGAGGACGTTATGTCAAGCACGACGACCATGGATAGCGACTATCACAAGCAACTGGCTGCGGCAGGAGTGTTGGCGGCTGCTGCAGCCGCAGCCAGTGGCAACGCGAATGCTTTGGGAGACGGAGGGGAACAGAATGATTTCTTCGGTGCCCACAAGTCCGGCTCTCGGGATCTAGCGCTCAAGCAGCACATTCTGAATGAGAAAGCTCGCCTACAAGCTCACATCCAGCGGCACCAGCAGCAGCTGGCCGGTTTCCTACTCTCGACAACCGCAGCCGCAGCGACAACGCCTCCCACTTCAACTCCTCAGAACTGTGCAAATCAATCCTCCAACTCCACAACCTCCCCGTTTGCATCGAACATCGGTAGCCTGAATCGAAGTGGCACCAGCAACAATGTAAATAATAGCTCAGTAAACACTAGCTTCTCGCATGACGGAGGAAAGTCACAGAAGCAATCCCAACAGCAGCAGAACGACCGAACTAACCTGTTTGCCTACAATAACAATAGCAGCACGGGGCAGGTCTATCTCCTACCCTGTCCGCTGTGTGAAGTTCCCCTAGAACCTCGTGTCTTTAGACAGCATCTGGATCGTCACTACCCTCGCGACAGTCCGGTCTGTCCGGTCATCCAGTGTGGCCGCCGGTTTGCTCATCCCAACTCCGTTCGGAACCACATGCGCCTAAAACACACTAGCCAATGGGCTAAGATGAAGGCCATGCGCTCCTCCGGTGGCCCGTTTACCGGGATTCCTTGAACCTCGCCGGCTCCCGCACCGGCTGTGGACCTCAGTGGAGACAGCTAATTCCTAATTCGGTAGCTAAGCTTTATCAACTAAAAAAAAAAATACGGAAACATTCCTCACTGTGCATTTGTCTCCACTACCGTGTTTTCTGTGCCGCGTGGAATCACGTGGCGTATACTAAAGTTCCTAACTATTCAAAAACCAGAGAAAGAAAGAAAAACAGTTTAAAACAGTGATGCACTCACGCAGGGAAGTAACTTCCGAGTGCAGCCGAGACATTTTGTTCGGCTTTTTCGGCAGAAAACCGAAGGTCGCGAAGCAGTTGTTCAAAACAGTTGACGTTGTGTGTGATTTAATGAATTCATTTTCCTTCTTATTTCTAGTCTCGTATTTTAGCGTAATGCAAATTCAGAGTAAGAGCAAAATTAGTTAGCGTAAAAGCTTTCCATTTTTAAATATGGGTTGTATTGATTGTTCCGTGCGGCGTGAAAAAATGTTTTCTGAATCAGTATTATTGTTTGTGTTTGCAGCGCACGCAGCCAAATGTCAGATTTATTTATTGCGAACTACTCCCTGAACCTGAATTGATTCCTAAGATCGTTCGAAGCTTACTAGCAATGGAACAGCAGATAGTTTGTTTCTTTTCACTTTTATAGATAAGTTGCTGCTTGCGGTAACAGAGCGAACGAAGGCAGTTCTACTAATTATGATTCCTTCACTTTTAAATGTGTAACCGTTCTGTTTGGAGTGATTCGAGAGAGGTCCAGCAGCTAGCCGAACTCTAGAGAAAAGTTGAATAATTTTCTATTTTTAGACATTCTAAAAAGGTTCCTATAATGTAATTGACTATATATTGAACAAAAGAAAAACTAAACTGTATATTTATGCAAGAAAAAAAAACAAATAAACATATAATATGAATAAACCAAGTGCGTAGAGTTATATAAACGAAAAATAACAGAATAAGAGCAACAACACAGTAGGCCAGTTGTCGCGAACAATAAACATATTAAAACAAGGTAACAACAAGTAAATAGGCTGAAAACCAGGCTAGCAGCGACCGCTGTTCTGCATTGCTTCCATCCTTTGTTTTTGCCACCGTATTTTCGATTCCACTGTTTCTGGCCTCTGGCAAACAAAATTATTTATCACCGCCACACCTTTGCTAATTTTCGCGCCCCACTAATTGTAGTCCCCCCCCCCCCCCTCCGTTCCTTCTGCCACCTTCCTCATAATTAGTACCGTATTTTTCACTAGCCTCGGACAGTTATTGCTATTATTAGATACCAGAGTCTAGTTTTTCATCGTCGCTTGCCGATTCATTTCGTTCGCACCCCAAGAAGGTGACCGAACATCGATAAGACACAGCGATGGAGCGTTTTATCCACCTCGCAGTTGATTTCGGTTTTTCTTTACTGGCAAAACACGAAAGCTACATACAAATGACGCTAACTGTTAGGTTTAGGATAGGGTAATTTAATTTCTAGCGAATAAAAAAACAACAATGATAAGTATTAGATTTCTTCTTAGTTAGAAAACGCCCACCCACTGAATGATTTCAAATTAAGGAAAATAAAACTCGCCATAAGTTGAAGAAGCTTTGACAAAGTATTCAGTTAGTGTCCATTAAGCTCTCAGAACGAGTAGGCCCATGCGCTTGTTGTTGATTTGACGGCTCTCACAATGGAAAACAAAACTAAAACGCAATTTGCAATAGAAAAACCAATACGCAAGCGAACAAATAACCAAACAACTGCTTTAATACCCAACAAAAAATAAACAAACAAAAAAGTTTGACGAGAACAGAACACACAACAGTATATGCTAAACACCATATTATACCGAATATAATACAGAAATAAAATAGCAGCAAAACAAGGAACAACAACAACAAAAAAAGCATAAGGAAAATTGTAAACAGAAACTGTAAAGTTTAGTTTTGTATTTGAAGCTGAAAAGAGAGAAGAAGAAGAAGAACAAACAACTCACGTTTCTGACAAAGAGAGGAAAAGAAAGAAAATAAAAACAAGCAAATTTACAAAGCAGTGGTTGTATCTTTTGTTAATTCTTTCACTAACCTGTAACCCCGTAAAACTAACCCGAAAATAAACAACTCACTTACGCACACCCACTTACACACACACACACACACACACACGCAACCTCAGAGCCACCACTACCCAATAACAAAAGTACTTTTGGAAACAAGAGAGCACCCCCCTCGCTCTTTCTGCCTCTCTGTCTCTCCTTCACTCTCGCCCTCCATCGTTTATTGCCTTTAGTTTGATTATGTTTGTTTTATCATTTGCGACCATCTCTCTCTTTTCTTTTCTACCACGCCTCTGATTGCAGTCTCTCGCCGTTCTTTAGAAATGCGAGTTCGCGCCACAGACCCCCGGCCGTGCCCCAAGTGCGGTAAGATCTACCGCTCGGCCCACACGCTGCGCACCCACCTGGAGGACAAGCACACCGTCTGTCCCGGCTATCGATGCGTGCTGTGCGGAACCGTTGCCAAGTCCCGCAACTCGCTGCATTCGCACATGTCCCGTCAGCATCGCGGAATCTCCACCAAGGACCTGCCGGTGCTGCCCATGCCTAGTCCCTTCGATCCGGAACTTGCCTCCCGTCTGCTGGCCAAGGCCGGTGTCAAGATTTCCCCCTCGGAACTACGGGCAAGGGCTTCGCCGACCGGCACTCGGCGGAACGATGGCAGCATGAAGCTGGAACTGCGATCCGGTGTCGATGGCGAAGACTTTGACGATCCGGAGGATCTGACCATGTCGCAGCAGAGCAGCCACAGCGAAAGCCAACGGCGCTTCCACGAAAGCATGATGGGCATGTCGCCATCAAGTAAGTATTGCTTAGCACTAGCGTCCTTGGACGAATCATTTAACCTGGCGAAGTTCCATTCGGTGACGTTTCAGCATTCAGTCATCCGAGCACGACCATAACCCGTGTTCGACAGCAGCAACAGCAACAGCAGCAGCAGCAGCAGCAACAACACCAAGATGGTGGTAAGTCAGGCATGGATGGACGCGACGGAAACGGTGGCAACAACGGCAATGGCTCGGGAATGTCGATGGGTGATCGCCACAGCGGTGGAGGCGGCAGCAGTAGCGGGATGAACCAGATGCAACCGAACACACCGACCGGATCGGCCATCTTGGATACGTACCTGCAGTTCATCACGGAGAGCGCCTTCGGTAGGTATTGACGATATCGAGCTTTGAATGGTCTTTTGGATTCTGACGGGGTTTTTAGGGAGGATAAATTTTAGATCTTTGGAAGAAAGTGTCGAACAGGGTTGTACAGTTGGACTGGAGATCAACCGGTACACACATGCATCGGTACGGTTTTCTAAATCGTAACACGTGTAAACGAGTGGTGCATTGCGTGCCCCAAGATCTACTGAAACTTGAGCCGAGCATCTTCTTTGAAGACATAAAGGAATTCATCAGTGCCGTTTAAATGTGTAAACTAGTTTGAATTTAGGTTTTGGAAATTTGCACCAAGTTTCCGGTTTATTTTTCTGGAAACCAGAACTGGTTTTTGCGTAACGCAGTCCAACGGTTTTAAGGAATACCTTTAAATGAAGATGCAGGGTAGCCGACCCAGCGAACACAGAATCGCATTTGATAGCGCATATGAGTACAACGAGAAGGCGATATACATTCATTCGTTCATTTAACTCAATGTTAAATGTACGCATATCGCCTCCAAGTATATACTCATATACAAGCGATCTTGTGTTTACTGGGGAAAGGACAAGTGCATTTATTTACTATCAAAGTTATAATGGTTGAAGTAAATATCTTCTCATCAACATGAGACCCTAGGAGTGCACGGCCAGCCATTTTAACTCAGTTCTGAGTCGTTTTTGACTCACTTTCGTCAAAAGTGGAGTCACTCAAATTTGAGTAAATTTAACTGGGATAATCATCTGATTAGAGTCCATATTTTCGATTTGT
The DNA here is from genome assembly GCA_024533555.2 of Aedes koreicus. Taxonomy (NCBI): domain Eukaryota; kingdom Metazoa; phylum Arthropoda; class Insecta; order Diptera; family Culicidae; genus Aedes; species Aedes koreicus. The sequence goes on from JAHHFK020003822.1 coordinate 65,141, forward strand.
CGACTTGTCAATCCCAGTTATATTTACTCAAATTTGACTGACTCCACTTTTGACGAAAATGAGTCAAAAACGACTCACAACTGAGTTAAAATGGCAGGCCGCGTGGACAGCAATTTCTGCTAGAACCAAATTTCGTATGGTTATTTTTCTTAACGACCTATTTGGAGTATCATCCAAACCATTAGAGAAATGGTTGGAGGATTTGTGATATCGTTCACTTAAGGTAATTTTTTATCAGGGTATGAAGAGAAAATATTGATAGCTCCGTTAGAGTAGGCTGTGGAAATTGAATAGAAGCAATTGAAATTGAGCGGAGGGCTATTTTGAAAGGCAGTATCCGATTTCTCTACGAATAACTGAGATTTATCACCATATGAAAATCCAAGGCGGCGTACCGCAATGTAGAATGGCGGCTTTTTAAAAAGATTCAGGAAAAAAAGCATAAGAATTTTACAAGGAATAACTTATGAATGATACTTTTGAATTTCTTAAGCGTGCCTTCTGAATGGATTTAGTTTTACACGAGGTTTTTCTTGTCCACTTTTAGCCTTTCCTGTTTACAAGCGTTGATATAGACGTTCATGGTCTAGCCACTGGACCCGTAACCTTGACGTTCAAGGTTCGATTCCAGGTTGGTTCATTTTTTTCAGCATTATATATTACAAGACAAATTAATGAAATTCATATACTAATTTCTTGTGGCAAAAAAAATCATAATGTAATCTTATGAATATCGAAAGTTTATTTCACTGAGTGTATATAAAGCCATGCAACAATGCTATATTGGTATGGGGAAAATGTCTAATGGTTGAAAAGCAAGGTTCTCTATTTCGGAATCCAAAATGACAGATCGAAATTCACAGCTGGCTGCATTTTCTTGAAGATTTGCGATTATCAGTCCTGCGTCTTTTCCACTCCCTATTTTGATTTGATGAACTGAGTAGCCTAAAGGCATTTAAGAAGGGCTCCTTCAAGATCATACGAATAGTAATAGAGTAAGACATAGTCATAGCTACCATCAAAAATAACTGTTATTTTAAGTTTAGAGTACTCAACTATTAATTGTCCAATGCGAACTTGACAGGTGCTTACTTTGAAATGAGAACTGAGTTTTTTTGCACTTAGCATCCCAGTGCATTCGAATTGTTTGAAATATGTTTATTGAGTACTGTGCAGAGCAAACACAGATTCTAGTACTGAAAAGCGCCATAACTGCAAGGTGCAAGGAGCAAGCTGTTCTTGGGACCAATCGGGTTCTAAAGCAGTGAGCCAATTTTAGATCGCTAGTTTCCTATTGATTGTTGGTAAAAGCATTCGTTCATTATTTTTTTTCATATGACCTAATGTTAACATCAACTAAGAAAACTTAGGGCATCTTCAGCGGTGGTCTATTTAGGAACAACTTTATACTTAAACATCAGCAAAATTTGAATAGAACTAGCTAAAATATACCAACTTTGCGTTCCCCGCACCGATGTAATATTTCTTGTTGTTAAACCCGCTAACACCTGTCATCCTGTCAATCATTCAACATCAGAGATCAGAAGGTTTTTTCAGAGACTGCTGATTTTTCGCAAACTTTTTGCCATGGATTGGTTTGACCAAATAATGTTTACTGCTAGTAGTGCGTCATCAGCAGACGACAAGGAATATTTGTTCTTTCGTTTGGCTGAAGATGAGTGTGTGAATGCATGCATTTAATTTAAACGGTATTAAATAATGCTGATTTGTAATTTGGCAGCGCAAAGCAAGAGTCGGAACGGAGAGGGTCACATCCTGGAAGACGTCCCAACGTCGACTGTGATTTCCGTTTCGGTCATCAGGAGCTGTTCCAGGACAACTTTAGCGACACGCCAACCAATGACGAGAAGTACTTTCTGCGTCGTTTCCGCATGCGGAGGGAGATGTTTCTGGACGTAATGCGACAATGCGTAATGCGAGTCATCTGATGATTTTTTCCAGCTAAGTTGCGATGCAGCTGAAAAAGTCGGCTTGAGTCCGTCACAAAAGTGCACTGCAGCCTTACGGATGTTAGCGAACGGTTCCTCTGCTAGTTCTCTCTACGAAAATGTAAGGATTGGGTAGTCAACCAGCCCTCTGACACTGAGGAGTTTTTGCAAAGCTATCCTGAAGACTTACGGCCCGCAATATTTGCGTCCCCCAGCACCGGAAGAGGTGAAAAAACTGATGAACAAAAATGTTTCCCAAAAGTTCGAAAAAATCGTATAAATTTAGTGAACATCCCAAAAACTCAGGGGACTTACCATAATTTCAGGATACTTCTGAGAAATTCAGGAAACTTCCCAAAAGTTTTGCGATTCTCCCTGATGTTTAGGGAACATCGTAGAAAATCAGGACGCTTTCCAGAAAAGCAGGGAATTTCCCAGAAGTTAAGGATTCTTCCCAGAAGTTCTGGCAACTTCGCTGAAATTCAGGGAGCTTCCCAGAAATTCAGAAAATTTCCCAGAACTTCAGAAAACGTCCACAAAGATCGGGGAATTTTTCCAAAGATCAGTAAACTTTCCAGAAACTCAGCGAACATCTCAGACGTTCCCAAAACGTTTCAGAAATTCAAAGAACTTCCCAGAAGTTTAGGAAACTTCCCAAATACTCAAAGAACCTCCCAGGTGCCTCCCCATAAATTTAGGAAAGGATCTTGGATCTTTCAAGAATTTCAGAGAACTTTCCCAAAGATCGAGGAACTTTCCATGGAATTCCATGGAATCTGCTGAATTTTCCAGAACGTTCCAGAATTTCAGGAAATTTCTAAGGATTGAGCATTCTCAAAAGTTTAGGAAACATTCGAAGGATTTTTCCATAAGTTTAGGGAGCTTCCTAGAAGTTAAGGGATCTTCCCGCAAGCTTGAGAAACATTCCAATAGTCCTTTTTAAAACGGGAATAAAAAAATCAAGTATTTTTTCAACAAAACAAAAAGTACTTTTTCAATGTTCAATAATTTTCGTCAAATTTCCGCCGTATCACAATCTTGGAGATTCTAAAAAGTTCTTGTAAGGCCAGGCGCCCACTGATGTGGTGGAGGTGTGGCATCTGCTAGCATGTCAAAACACCTTTTCGATGTTCACGCCATAATACTTTGACCCGATGTTTTGACATGTTATGTGAAGTGGGCGCCTCGACTAAGGTTTAACAACATCTCGAAAATGCATTTTTTTCACAGAAATTCCACCAACTTATTGAAAGTTTTGCAAATCAATCAACTTCCCAGATGTTTTTAAATTGTAATTTTTTTAAATAATTTTGATATTCTGCTTTTTATCATAAAAGATGTACCAACTGGAAGTCCAATTATTTCTGCAAAGCTAAATCTGCATCTCAAAGTTCCGGTAATTTCCAAAAAGTTTTTTCTTGAAGTTCCACCTCTTCTCTTCTCAAAAGAGCAAACTTCATGAGTATCTTAAAACTTCCAATAAATTTATTAAACTTCCGAGAAGCTTCATCAACTTCTGTCTAGTTCATTATATTGCCACCAAATCTTCGTAGATACTCCGAAGTTCATAGTAATTCAGAAAATAATTTCGTTCAGTTTCTAGAAGCTTGTATAAGTTCTGACCAATTCATATTACATTCGAGAATTGCATAGGATTGTCTAAAAGTTGTAGAATATGCAATTGAATAATATAATATTTAAAAACGTATCCTGGAAAAATCAATGATTTTTCGAGCTTTTCTTCCGAGAAATACGAATTAAATCTATCTTACCAAAACTGCCATAGTAAAATGTATCATCTCCCTAAGAAGATAAGTCTCAATATCCTGATATTATTTGTATATTTGTATATTTGTAAACATCCATCTGACCAATTGGGGTCTTAATGAATAAAATTAACTAAAACAACATAAATCTTAAACTCTACGAAACACGTTTCTTTGGCGATGCAGAAATGCGCTGGCAGGCTCGTTGAAGTCGAATAGTTCAGCACACTCGTTAAATCGTGACGACATAAACCTTACCGGATGGTGTTGTCCATAGCGACTATTTCTCGACTCAAGATGAAGAAAGTTACGTCTTCTGAGATGCCTTACTGGTGCATACAGGCTGAGATCTGAGAGAATGGCAGAAGAATCGATTTCATTAGTCAGCACCTTTACCACAAAAGATATTTGAGCATAAAAACGTCTTTTATCCAATGTTTCGATTCCCAGCAACATGCAACGGTGCTCATAAGGTGGCAAGTTTGCCGCGTCACGCCAGGGAAGACGCCCCAAGGCCCGACGAACGAATCTTTTTTTAACTGCCTCTATGCGGTCGATCCAAATACTGCTATACGGGCACCAGACAACAACAGCGGATTCCAGGATCGAACGTACTAGTGCGCAGTAAAGAGATTTCATGCACATCGGGTCTCGAAATCCGTCGGCGATTTTGAAGATGAACCCCCGGTGCTTTTTCGCCCTAGAAATAACATCCTCGTAATGCCTCCGAAACGTAAATCCACTATCCAGTATTACGCCCAAATCTTTGACTTTGCAGACGCGTTCAAGGGTTTGACCAGACAAACTGTAGCAAAAGTTGATTGGCTGAAGTATTCGACAAAACGTAGTGATATTACATTTATCAACGCACAAAGTTAAAAGCTTTCGGTTGCTCCAATCGTCAAATAAATCCAGCTAATGCTGCAACTTCTGGCAATCCTCGAGACATGATATTATCATGAATATTTTCACGTCGTCCGCAAAGAAAAGCCGCGTACCAGGTGGCATAATAGTCGCAACGTCGTTAATGAAGAGTGAGAACAATATCGGAGCAAGGTTGCTTGCTTGTGATCCCCAGTAAACCTGCAGAAAGTTTCTATACAACAGGCTTCTCTAAAATTTATCTGTATGAGCTATTTGCGAGTGCTTATCATGACCAATCCATCAATCGATTGTTCACTGATGAAATTCGCCGAAGACTTCCTTACTTTTCATTTCTGAGTAATAAGAATACTATTCAGAATCGGAGTTTGCCACCAAATTACTCGTAAAATCCACAACAGTCAAAATTCTGGGAGCCTTCTCATTTAGAACTAGCCAGCGTTTTCCGGAAAATGCAGTGGCCATAGAGAACGATTCATTATCGAAGAATTCAACGAAAATTCATTATCGAAGAATGAAACGCAATTCGCTAGCACCGGAAGCAACACGATATAATTATCAGCATACGAGCGAGCAACACCATTTTCTGTCCGGCACCAGCATCACCCACACCAAAAACGGCCACTTACCTCAGAATATACTCAATTAAGTTGAGTTTTTGTTTAGTAAAAGCTGAAATTTTACTCAATGATTGGTATTTTCAAGAAGCGTGTAGTGTTTTGGAACGGTATTAGGCTTTTTGACGTTTAATCACCTTTCTTTTTCTAGCACATGCAGAGGAATGATGATATGTTTTCCTCCAAAAGATGTTCCTTCTTACTTGCACTCCTTTGATCTAAATGGCGCTGTAGTGTGCGCGCTTTCAAGGTCACTAACCTAATTTAAATTGCTGCAAGAATAGATCAAAACATATACACGATTTAAAATGATGCAAAATAGATCCAGTATAAACCAAAATTTACAACACCGGTGCAGCGATGTTTTTGCGATTGGTCTAAACAAAATTAATCCAAACCACAATTTGGACCACCGTTGAAGATGTCCTTAACGTTGAGTTACTACCAGTGACCTGGTAACCCTATCCAATTTACTAGCGTTTGACAGTATGCAACATATCACGGGCCTTATTTGAATAAGGCCCACCTGACTACGGGAAGGAACGTCAGCATTGTTTACAAACAATGAATCTTTTGACGTTTGGTTGTTAGAGATGTTGGCTACAGGAAAATTGCTGCCCGCCAGGTCCCTTACTACACAAAGAGTTTTGATTACCGAAGTCAGTAAAATGTTAATGGGTTTCCAAACAGCTTAGAATTCAGTACAGAGCCGTGCAATATTTTGCTTTGCTGAAAACACTGTGAAAGGACAAAACATGAACTGTCAAAAACAACACAACTTTCATTAGGGTAAATCTAACTTTGAGAGACTCTCTTTGAATACTTTTTCTTTCATTCATATTCCAATCACCTTTACGTTTTTCATTCTACTATTTGTCGAGTTTGCTAGCCAGCACTGTTGTGTCTGTACTGAAGAATCCATCGAAAATTTAATAATGGCGCTGTAATAAATGAACGCCAGTTGCAATGCACCCCAAATAGTCCGGCATGACCTAACCACCGTAAACTTGTTAATAATGGTGATAGCTTTTTCTGCCTGTGTAGGTAATAGTTAAGCATGAGCAGCGTGCCCTCTTTTCTGTGGATATGCTGCAAATAGAGATAAGACAAGTTGGGCCGCCCCTCCGATTGGTAGCCCATCATAGCATTAGTAACTGATGTTGATTCCTACGTTCTTTAATTTGGTACCAACCGGGGGAGACTTGGTCCTATATCCAATGCTTTCCTTATCTCCAATCCGTTCAACTACTCGCAATATTTTGTGATATAGTGGGCGGAATATTACAATTTGAGATAATTCTAAGCAGTCGGTTTACCAAAATTAGGCAGATCGACAGGTAATCGGTAGTTCAGTCACAGAGTTCAGTACAACAACAAAATACTGAAAATTCCTTATTATGTTTACTGAAACTTTGTGATGTCCCGTAAAACGTTTAGTAATATTTTCATACGAATTACCGAAAACTAGTAGTTCTTTGACAGATATCTATAAATTGAAGAAATTGTACAGATCATTCAGTAGAAACTTTATTTTACTGATCAAAATCGTAATTTTTTTTACCGAACATCAAAACTAGGGTTTGGTGTGTATTATTTCAAAGTATCTTCGATTAATATTCTACCGCGCCCAAGTGTTTGTGATTCATTACCATGTCAGAAATACATGATTAAATAATGGGCAAATTTTTGCATCCAAAAAGCTAAATATATTTTCAATATTTCATATTTTTAAACATATTTTAATCGCCCGATTTCCTGTACCTCCTCAGGCATGGGTGGAATGACCCAGGAACAAGCCGCGGCCGCCATTCAAGCCGCCAAGTACGCCCAACTCAAAGCCATGGGTCACAATCTGGACCAACTGCCGCCGGGGTTTCTTCCACCGCAGTTAGACATCGCCAAGCTTACCGGGAGTAGCCAAGGTTCGGACCACCCGCTAAGTAAGCTGCAATCCTCACCGAACGTTACGATCGAACCGGCTTCCAACGACCGTCACCATCATCTCAGTGCTCAGCAGAAACTACTCTCTCTGGCGGCCGGCAACGGAAACCACAATCTGAATAACAACTCGATACTAAACAGTGATTCCATTCGACGTGGTGACTCATCGGAACCGATGGACCTGGGACTGGATGGCCCGCAGCACCACGTGAACGACGACGGAAACAGCTCCGGTGACGAGCGGAATTACTCCGACGACGAAGGCGTCGGTACTAACTAATTTTAGTATACGCAATGATACCCGTCGTATACGCTCCACATACGATATACAACGCTCTAGCAGAATTGAGATCTGAAGCTGACATGTCATTTAATTCAGATCAGCTCTACCTACAAGTATATTTACTCTACCATAAGGATTTAGTATTTCTTTCTACCGACAAGTTCGGCCGCAAACAGCGGACCGAAAACCGGACAAGAACAAATTTCATGATAAAAAGGAGTAAATTCGTTGTGCCATCCTTAATTAAGTGAGTATGATAATTGTTCTCTCGAATACGTCGAAACTGTATAAAGTCCATCCAAGCGTGAACAGACGCCAAAATGAATGTCGTCGTCGTCCTCCTAAAGAGAACAAAACTGCAACTATTCAGCTCGTGAATGTTATATACCTCAGGTTATTTTTTCTTTATCGTTTTTAAGTTCCGATCAATAGGAATATCTAGGATTTAGATAAAGCAAAGCAAGTGTTTAAACACTATAGGAAGGTAAACTGCAATCCGTAACTTGAAATACCTCATATTGAAGAAAGAAACGTTTAATTTAAAACTCCTTTTACAACAAAAGAAAAGATATTTCACATTGTACTACTTACTTAGTAATGATAAGATCATATTTACAAACAAACAAAACAAAACCAGCTGAGACACAATCCGTCAGTCTACCTCACAAGATAGTTAGTGCAAGTTACAATTTTATCAAAACAATACTTATACAAAACCTCCAGTTGAGACAGCCTCACTCAAGATTGGACTCCTCTGTAAAAAATGAGTTACTCGAAGGAACTTCCACCAATCCAATGTGGAACCACCAAATCGCCCAGTTTTACCTAAACTTATCGTAGAGAGAAATGAAACGTATACTAATCTCCTCAACATAGACCCCAAACCTCTGTATACGCAAACGCTATCCCGCTATACCTTTCTATTCGTAGAGTTTAATTCAAGCACAATGTAGTAGAACAAATTTGTCGACTTTTAACTGCACAAAAATACGAAATTTTATCACCATAAGAGAAAACCGTTATACGAACCTAACATCAAAAACTAAAATGTATACTGAGAAGAAGGAAACCTACGAAACCTACGAACCCTCGTTCAGTGAATGAAAATTTTCGTTTCCATATCTTCCGTTCCGCATCAGTTGAAACCCTATCTATACGAAATCTATATCAACAAATCTGAAAGAACAGAAAAACTGCTAGTATACGCAAAAACATAAATAAGCAAAAGAACTTGTATACCAACTCACACAAGTCTATACGATTTATCGCAAACAAATACAAAATACGATCAAATTGAAACCGATACGATATCAAACAATGTATACTAAAAACTACCCTCGACAAGTGAGCAACCATCCCCTCGTTTCGTTCTATTCAAACGTGCTTCCAAAGCTCCTCTTCGAACATCGCGTATGATGAATCTCAGCGGTTGTTTTTTACTGTTATAATACTCATTACACCGATAACTACCTCCTCTGTATCATAACAGTCGTAACGCAATTACCTCTATATCTAAACGAATCTCACTCAGGGCGCACGAAGCCAGACACTCCACCATGTTCAGGGACAGGAATAACAGACACATAAAACCACACAAACCGAACCATATTACGCACACCGCAGCAATATTACTGTTTATTTATATAAGTGAGTCATGTTCTGTTACAAATGCCTTTGTTTTTTTTTTTTCTCAGCGATCAAACAAACATACTAGTGCAACACAAAACGGGTATAATATTACGTTTTTTTTTTTACTAATGTTTAACAGAAACCTTGTTTAATGAAGAACTTGTTTTAGTTGTAGTTCCAACAGAGACCAGAATCAAACGCACCGAAATCGCATGCATTCATGTATATTGACTATGTTGTCCTGGGATTTTGTGGAAGAATTACTTGGTTGACTGAATGTGTGGAAAACTCTCCTCACCTGTACAAGTATCGCCCCCAGTATTCGAAACAATTCGACTATTCAACTAATTTGCATTTCGTAAAATAAAGAAACACAATAAATGGCTGCGTGCTTTAGCGATAGACCAATAGGCAGTTTTTCAAGTAGCAAGGTCGCTGTGTCAACGCCTATCAAAAGCGCACCACTTCCGTTAACCAAACGTGGATTCAAAGCAAAACCAGGAAATTGTTTGTACAAACTTCATGATCCTACACACACACACACTCATAAACACTAGACGGAAGGCGAACAATTATGTAAGGTAAAAGAGAAGAAGCAATAGCATGTAATTAAAAGTTTTAGACTTCAATGATCGCAGTATTGAATCTCATATCTTGGAACAACCCGAATCTCTATCCTTATTTGGAACAATACCATTTGACTTTTTTTTCTGCGAAAAAAATGTACTTAAATTTCGAAAAATAAAAAAGATAACTTCCAGTATAACTTGCTTCCGGTAAATTTCTTCCGAAAAAAGAACAAAAAAAATTAAAAAAAAAAAGGCACTGTAAATAGGTGAAGCAAAACAATACCTTATCGTAGACAAGTAGCTGATTATAACGATAAGGGCAAACAATTGAATAAACGTTAAAATGGATAAGAAAAAATGATTGTAATAAAAATACAAAACTATGTAGTGTTACTTATTCGATAGATGTTTTCTTTTTTTTTTTCTTTTTTGAGATGGGATCAAGGTTTTCCGAGCAACCTTGGACACAAAATAGCTAAATTTTAAATTGTAAGCACAAAAATTCTTGCTACGAACCTCCGTCGCTGTTAGCAACGTAAGCTTTATTATTAAAACACGTTTTCTTCAGTTTTTTGGTTGAAGTTTTCAGTTTTGAACGATTCAAATCAAAATTTACTCAACGGAAAAGAGAAAAATTCAATGAATTTTTTCATTAAGTTATGTTATTATTACAAAGTTGTACTTACATCCAGGATTCGTCTCACGAATTACTTCTGACGCAATTATTTATGTTTGAACCGAAAACGATATCCAATATGCTGCGATTTATGTGAAAAGAGATATGTAACGGATGCAAAAAAAAATCCTGAACTTGATAAAGGGACAAAAAATAGAACATAGACTAAATCAGTAGGAGAGCTAAGTGGAACAAAAGTTGTTAAATATGAATTGCTAAAACTATTGCAAAATATTTTATTAAATGTGTGATAGATTTACTCTAAAAATGTGCGCATGAATAAAAGCATGCTGATGGCAAAGAGAATTACAAAAAAAAAAACAAGCTGAATCATTGAAATCCCTACTGGAAAAGGTATTTAGGAAGTAGTAGCTAAACAAAATGGATATGAAAAATATGAATCTATATTTGAAAACAAAAACCTGTTCAGCGAATAGAGCTACCACTTCTCGTAGTTTGTAAGATATATTTTCTTTTTTTAAGTTTTTTTTTTACTATTAAAACTCAAGAATTCAAGAATTATAAATAATTTTCTCAGAGAAAAAAATATATTTAAAAATTATAATTTCTGCTTTTGTTGTTATTTCACATTCTTACCGAAACTCTTCCCTTCCATAGTATGTATTTAGTTAATCCTTGTGTTTTCCTTCCGTTCTCTTACTCGTCTTTTCGTTTTCCTGTACCAAGTCAGTTTAATAGTTCAGGGTGTGCCTTTTTTACAATTAAAACAAAACAGTATGAAGCTAAACAAAATTGCAACCCGCAAAGTGAAATACCTCAGCTTGGGTCATATAAAAACAAACAAGTTCCTAAAACTAATGAGAAATATTAAACAGTACATTTTTACATCTTGCAATTCCCGCCAGAAAATTTTCTGCTATAATATTTCCCATAAGAGCGCGTTAGAAGAAAAAGCGTAGAAATTTCACGCAGTAAGCATAGAACATTTTTACTACCAATCTATATAGAGAAGATAATCTGCTGAAAAAACAAGTAAGAAAGGAAAAGAAACACACGTTGAAGACAATAATAGTAATAAGTTCTTTTAACTAGCACCACTGGTCAGAAAAGGTCAACTAGGAATGATCATTCTACTAAGTGAGGAAAGTTTGAGAAAGATTTGTCAAAATATTTTAAAATAAATAAAACTGTCTCCTACATGTTATCAAATGTAAACCGCTTCCGTTGAAATTAGGCAAACTGACATTTAAAAAAAATGACCTGTGTAGATGCAAACTTTACCTCCCTTGTACTAGAACGTAAAAACATTAAGGCAAACCTGAGGCGAAACAAGTTCGCAAACACCTGAACATATTTTGATCACAAACGCATACATTGAAATACAAAAGCTAGTGCAATATACTAAATTAACACTTTTTAAAGTGAGGCGCAGATAGCGGAGAAGTTTAAAACACAAACCGATCCGGCAGGAAACTCTATTGTACAACAAAACCATACAAAAACAACAGCAAGCTTCAAAGCGCGGAAATGGATAGTACACCTTAAAGTATCTAATCGTAAGAATATTGAATTTGTTATGAACGAAATCTGAGCACGTGTACACGTACGAGCATGTTGCCTGCGTATGCGAGTGTGGACAGCAGAAGAAAAAAATCTCACCTCACCTTTTAGGAGATGGTCGAAGAAAAATACAAATCCCAGATGTGTAATATTGCTTTAAGTATCAACAATGCTATTATTATTATCATTATTAGTTTTATTATTATTACAACAATTATACTCCATCAACACTGAATATAACTCGTAACATAAGAGTATTTGAAATAAATTAATAAAACCATACAAGTTTTTCTATCTCAATGATCTCGTTTCCGAAAGTGTTCTTGCGCTGGAAAATGTCATGAAGAGGTCAACAGGCACCGTGCCTCCCCTTATGGATTGACTTGCTGCATCGACTTAAAAAGTAGAGAGGTTACGGAATTTTGTTCAACATTGCCAAGCGGAATTTGGACAATTGATCTGCATGGAACGAAATGTAACCTTCACTTAGGGAATAATCGAGCGAAATATTTTTCCGAAAGTAAAAGTCACAGCTCCCATTAGTTGTAGAAACCTTACAAATTTCAATTTTATTTTTCGTTCATTTCAGGTGAATACTGCTGCAGAAATTTCTTTTCGATTCTTTACTGTTCCGTTTCACTAAACGGAATTTAACATGGGATTGAGATAGAAAAATTAATTTCTTTCGAACTTGATACCGACCTTTACGCAGCTCCATCTTTTATGGCCGAAACACAATGATAACGGAAGTTGAACAGCAGCGGCAACGGAAAAGCCCGATCTCAGTAAGCCTCCTTGTCGGAAAGAAAACAGGCTAGATCCAAGCCGGTTCTAATTGGACATATCGAAGTCATTTTCAACAACTGTCAAACTTGCCATTTTCCGTTCCGTTTCCGTTATCATTGTGTTTGGGCGGTTACCAGTAATGCCATCCATATCACGTATCCCTAGAATATCAATATCCCTAGAACCCTCGAAG
>JAHHFK020003823.1:0-262440 GCA_024533555.2 Aedes koreicus
TGTCATACTTTTCGGAATCAAAATTGAAAATATCTAAAATCTCCAGTATGACAATTGACAGTCAATTTCAGATTGACTACAACAATGAAGAACATTCAGGCGATTTAAAAAAAAAGCGATATCGAAAACCGATTTGTTGTCTGAATCGATTTTTAAGCAATTGCATGCGATAAATAATTATTGGACGGGACGAAGTCCGTCGGGTCAGCTAGTATAAGATAAATTCCAATCAAACAAACTCTCTCAAAATTAAATTGGTCGGCCTGAAAAGGTCCGCATTTGAATTAAAACCTTCTCAGTCTTTTGAAGGAGCAGGTTATTTCAGCCATTGCACGTTGCGCCCTACCAAAAGATGGCTACCAACAAGATCACACACACAAGCACCTTATTTCGTTCCTCGTGGTTGCGCTCACCGGCCGTCTGCCGAAACAGGCATCTCAGGAGCATCAAATTCCCCAACAGCAATCGGAAAATACCTCACCATCACTGATTCTTCCTTTTGCTTCTATGTTGACTTACGTAAACTTGTATTCAGCATCCACCATACCCATTAGAATGATGCTGAACTGCTTCTTATAATCTAAATAATCAGCGACGCTTTTTGCAAGGGCTTTTATACTAACGTGCCTTCCGTCTAACGATCGTATACAATTGAAAAATTGCCATTTTTTCTGAAAACTTCCAAGAAGTTCTCTGAAGAACTTCCCCGAAAATCTCTGAAGAACATTCCTGAAGTTCTCTGAAGAACTTCCCCGATGTTTTGTGAAGAGTTTCCCTGAATTTTTGTGAAGAACTTCACTGAAATTACTTTCCTGAAATTCCCTGAATAATTTTCGCAAACTTCTCTGAAGAATTTTCTGATGTCCTTTGAAGAACTTCCCCAAAGTTCTCTGCAAAGCTTCACCGAAGTTTTCTGAAGAACTTCCCCGAATTTCTCTGAAGAATATCGCCAAAATTCTCTGCAGAACTTCCATGAACTTCTATATAGAACTACCCTGAACTTCTGTGAAGAACTTTCCTGAAGTTCCTCTGAAAAACTTCCCTGAACTTCTATAAAGAACTTCCCTGAATTTCTGTGAAGAACTTTCCTTAAGTTCCTCTAAAGAACTTTTCTGTAGTTTCTCTGAAGAGCTTCCCCGAAAATCTCTGAAGAACTTTTCTGAAGTTCTCTGAAGAACTTCCCCGATGTTCTGTGAAGAGTTTCCTTGAATTTTTGTGAAGTGTTTCCCTGAAATTACGTTCCTGAAATTCCCAGAATAATTTTCCCGAACATCTCTGAAGAATTATCTGATGTTCTCTGAAGAACTTCCCTGAAGTTCTATGAAGAACTTCCGCAAAGTTCTCTGCAAAACTTCACCGAAGTTTTCTGAAGAACTTCCCTGAAGTTCTCTGAAAAATATCCCCGAAATTCTCTGAAGAACTTCCCTGAACTTCTATAAAGAACTTCCCTGAATTTCTGTGAAGAACTTTCCTTAAGTTCCTCTAAAGAACTTCTCTGTAGTTTCTCTGAAAAACTCCCCTGAATTTCCTTTGGAGAACTTTCCTGAAATTATTTTCCTAAACTTATTTGCAGAATTTCTATGAACTTCTTTGAAAAATTGATCTGAAATTCTCTGAAGTTCTCTGAAAAACTTCCCCGAAGTTCTCTGAAAAATATCCCCGAAGTTTTCTGAAAACTGAAGAACTTCCCTGAACTTCTATGTAGAACCACCCTGAATTTCTGTGAAGAACTTTCCTGAAGTTCATCTGAAGAACTTTCCTTAAGTTCCTCTGAAGAACTTCCCTGAACTTCTATACAGAACTTCCCTGAATTTCTGTGAAGAACTTTCCTTAAGTTCCTCTAAAGAACTTCTCTGTAGTTTCTCTGAAGAGCTTCCCCAAAAATCTCTGAAGAACTTTCCTGAAGTTCTCTGAAGAACTTCCTCGATGTTCTGTGAAGTGTTTCCCTGAATTTTTGTGAAGTGCTTCCCTGAAATTACTTTCCTGAAATTCCCAGAATAATTTTCCCGAACTTCTCTGAAGAATTATCTGATGTTCTCTGAAGAACTTTCCTGAAGTTCTATGAAGAACTTCCCCAAAGTTCTCTGCAAAACTTCACCGAAGTTTTCTGAAGAACTTCCCCGAAGTTCTCTGGAAAATATCCCCGAAATTCTCTGAAAAACTTCCCTGAACTTCTATATAGAACTACCCTGAACTTCTATAAAGAACTTCTCTGAATTTCTGTGAAGAATTTTCCTTAAGTTCCTCTAAAGAACTTCTAAAAACTTCCCTGAATTTCCTCTGGAGAACTTTCTTGAAATTATTTTCCTAAAGTTATTTGCAGAATTTCTATGAACTTCTCTGAAAAATGATCTGAAATTCTCTGAAGTTCTCTGAAGAACTTCTCTGAATTTCTCTCAAGAACTTCTCTGAAATTCCTCTCAAGAACTTCCCTGAAGTTTTTCTAAAGCACTTCCTTGTAGTTCCTCTGAAGAACTTCCTGAAATTCTTTGAAGAGATTTCCCAAACTTCTCTAAAGAATTATCTATTATTAAGTGCTCTGAAGAACTTTCCTGAACTCCTCTGAAGAAATTCTCCGAACTTCTCTGAAAAACTTCCCTATATCTCTCTGAAGAACTTCCCTGAACTTCTCTAATGATCCTCCACGAATTTCTCTAAAAAACTTCCATTAAATTCTCCGAAGAACTCCTCTGAACTTCTCAGAAGAACTTCCCTGCACTAGTGATCCGGATCATCATAACCCAGCACCTTCAGCAGATTAGTTTAAATTCCTTAGCCTTCAAGGTCCAGGTGATGATCGCAGCAACTGCAGCAATTTATCATTCTCTGTCCGTTGCTACCGAGTGTGCCCATGATTACTTCCCAAATTTATTTTTTAAATGCTCGCTACTGAATATAGGGTAACGGGATGTAATGTTAGCCTATCACCTTCATTTGGCCTATGTGCCAAATAAGTCTTTAATTTAGCGATTATCAACAACATCATGTTGCTATCTGGATGACCGTTGTAATCCGAAGGAATTTAGATAATATTAATCAACTTATAGTTGATCACTTCCACGTAATTTTCGATTTCTTGAACTGGTTAAGCTGAACAGATGATCTCCACGATCTTCAAATGATCTTAATTTGGCTTAATTGAATCGATAAACCGAGTAATTCAGTCTAGACATACAGAAAATAGTTACACGTTACAAACTTACTGTTCACATAGCGAAAATTACAATGATTTTACAAGAAAATCGTATTTTCTATGTTTCCAACTATGGCCTGTTGTATCAATAAAGTAGTGAAAAGGCAGTTATTGGTAACATTTTAAGAGGAAATCCATGAGTTTGCGGTAGTTTGTATTAAAGTGGCTCATTTAAACACAAACCGAAGGAAAAAAATCATTGTAGATTGAATTATAACATTATCATCATTGGATGGCTTATAATTCATATATGAACATTACTTAAGTGTTTCGAAGCAGTTATATTTTAGTTTGTTTTGTGAAATTTTGTGATAGGTTAAGCAAATACAGCTGGCAATGCCTTAATTAATAAAATTAGAAAAAAAATCGTACAAAGACTGCATTTAGTAATAAATCCATCGAATGGGCCGAAGTTGCATCCATGAATAGACCCAGTTTTATGCTTATAGACCGACATTACATCCATATCCCTCGAAAGTTTATGACTTTATAAAAAGAGTTGTGTAAATTTTAGTGATAAAAACGGCCAAGTGTCTTATCAAACTTATCTTACCAAGTGTATAACTAGGTTGAATCTCGCTTACAATTTAAAAACTTTATGAGTTTTAATAAAAATTTTAATCGATCGTTGCAAAATAGGCTGAATCAAGAGACACATACTCTATACGACCACAAAGAAAATCAATCGCGTGTTCACCGAAAAAAGTTAAGTGATAGCGCTGCGGCAAAGATTTCTACTACATAGCTTCTGTTACTTCATAGCTCATTTTTTTTGCAAAACCGTTTATCGAATCTCATTGAACTACGAAATAGATAACGGCTATATCATAGTGAACTATAGCATAGATCTCAAGCGCCGTATGGCGGCACCTTAAGGAACAAATGTAGTTTTAATTTGTATGAGAATATACTGTATACAGAGCAGCCGGTTCTGGCCCTACAAATATGGTTCACAAAAAAAAAATCACTCTACGTCACTGATTTCGGAAAACAAACCAAACTTCTCGTGTGTCTTTTACGGATTTCTGAATTTCATTCCAATTTCGAGCATTTCCTGATCGCGGGTTAATATCTTGGTTATGATTGTTGATGACTTCATAACGCAGAGATCAAAAGAACCTTCAGTCGAATAAACGTCGCTACAACAAATGCGTGTCATGAAACCATGAACATGACATCCGTCGTATTCAAACTAGTTTGAATCAAACTAGACACCTCAATTCCGTTAATAAGAAAAAGGGAAAAAAAAATACCGCACCCAGAACAACGAACAAAGCAGTTTCAAATCACGACCCGCATCGCAGCCATGATCTCTCTATCAACTGAGTTTATTTAATTAAACTTACTTCACTCACAAAAAAAAAATCTACTAACAATATCATCGCCGCAACCGACCGTGAGCTCTCCATCGCCTGCGTCCCTGACTTCAATCGGCGCTTGTTTGCCGATGAACTCGTTTTATTATGCTGCTGCAATTCCCAAGCGTCAAAAAATCCACCGACACCAACGCCAAACAAGACAACAACAAACAAAAACAAAAAGATAAAGTGATGCGCGCTGAGATTTCACAAAAACAATCGACGTGGGACGACGACGACCGAAACCGAAACCGCTAATGCTGCACAACAATCTTCTAGATCCGACTAAAATTAGCGAACTTTATCTCTCTGCAAGTGTTGAGCTCAAAATCGCGGGGCTTTGGAGATTTTCTCGGATGTTGCATAAACTGCTCTTTGCGTTTGCTGTTAGAACGATTCCAACGCGCGGCGGTAATCGGTTCGTTTGCGACGAGACAGCATCCGGCTGTTCCTACGGAAGGGTCGAGTCGAGAGGGGGATAGTAATTAACCTCGATGCGGCTTCGGAGTGGACCACCTCGATCACTGGGAATGCACAGAAATTGCCTTCACTTCATCTTCGCGTCCTTCAACAAGCTAACGAGGGTGAAAAAAAATGTCGAAGTGATCTGATAGACAAAATCAATTGTTTCTTCAAAACACGAAATTTTCGATTGTAGACGGCTTTCGGTTGCCAGCTGGAAACAGGTATTTTCTTGCGGTTTTCGGTCCCGCCGTCTTCGATTGGACAGGTGAAGCAAAGAGCGCCGGCTCTTTCACTTTTCACCAAATCCAATGCAACTCTTGTGCGGTTCTGCCTCACACTCGCCGACATCGGTGTGGGAGAAAATGTGGTTTTCCTATTCCCTTTCCACTAGCTTCAGGCCGCTTAGAGTGACTTTCGGACCCACGGCCAATAACGTTCACTTTCATCGGAATGCATTGCAATGGCCATCACAGCAATCTGTGCGGTGAAACTGTGGTAAATTTTTCCTTTCATGAGATGAAGGGGGGGGGCGGGGGTAAAGGTGGGTTGGGGGGGGGGGGGGGGGGGGGGGGGGGGAAAAACTATAAGGGACAGCCCAATGGGGTTGTACGCAAAGTTGACGTAGGACTACGCAGCAATCGAATTCCCATACACGTCAGGGCCATCCGCTAATTGATTTAAGTCAGTCCTGAAAAGGGCCAAGTCAATTCTATTGTACACTCTCTAGAAAGCATTTGGTGGCTCTTAATTATGATACGGCCCCGGTTGTATTTTCTACGATGGTTGAGAGGGCCACTATCTCTAACGCGTAGAAGATAGTTATGGATCTGTTGGTTCATTGGTTGTTCAACACGCTTTGCTATTTACTCCGGGACGCGGCGTTTAAAGCAATGCCATGTTCAGCCGGGGCGCGTTAATGGAAATTTCAAACAGCACAAGAGAAAAATTCATCCAAACGAACTCTCCAGTTGGCAAACTAATTTGGTCGTCCTGAAAAGGACGGATTTAGTTGACGGGGGAGAAACAGTTCGCGATTGAACTTGGGCTTTCTCTCTTGGTTCATCTCACGGGATGATTGATTCTTGACTCGTTGTCACGGGCGGCTTTTTCCCGCCAACTCGTAGGCTTCAGCAGCCATGTTTCTCGCAGCAAGGTTGACGGGAGCATCGGCAACAACAGCCAATCGCACCAACGTCTCTCTGGGCAACGACTGCTCGCCGCCGCCTACTGCGATTCAACAGCCACTGCACAGCTTAACGACTGTCGTAAGACTGAATCAAAATGTTCTGCTAAAAGCTGTTAGGTAAAAGTATCGGATGCTAGTGCACAAAAGAAGGCGGTACCAACGAAGGCAATGTGTTACAAATAGCATCAAAGGGGACGAACTTCAATTATTGCGCCACAATAATTAGTTTTAATTATTACACGCAAGACGGATGATTTTCTTAACCGAACCTTTCCTAATTTGCTTGCCACCGCCAGCAACTAATCCGCTATGCATAGCTAGGAACTACAACGAACTCAACCACATGGTCGGTCTGAAGTGACGCAGTTCGGCTCGAATTCCGTTCATTGGTTGTTCAACCTTCTTTGTCATTTACTACGCGACCCGACGTTTAATGAATGCTATGTTCAGCCGGGGCGCGGTAATTGAAATTAATTTCAAACATCACAAGAGAAAATTTCAACCAAATAAACTCATTAGTTGGCAAACTAATTTCAACCTTTTCAGGGACAAAACCCCCAACCAAAGAGAGTCGAGATATGGACATATATTTCGTTTGTTGGTTATTAAACATGTTTAGCCATTTACTCCGAGACGCGACCTTTAAAGCTATGCCATGTTGAGCCAGTGCGTGGGAATGTAAATGTTGATGAACGCAAGAGAAACTTCAAATTAACAAACTCTTTATATAGGCAAATTATGTTGTTCGTCCTGAAAAGGACGGATTTTAGTTGACGGGGAGAACATGGTTCCAATTGAACTTGGGCTTTTCACTCGGTCTTCTTGTACAGCAGGACAGCCTGAAAAATACATCACTCTGTGAAATGTTCACACCGGAAAAGTTTCATCAGCTCTGCGTCGTTGCGGATGGCCAGCTGCATGTGACGTGGTATGATTTTGGTCGACGCGTTGTCACGGGTTGGTATTTCCTGCCATCTCGAGCACTTCATCGGCCAGGTATTTCACCACCGCAGCGAAATAGACGGGGGCTCCAGCACCAACGCACTCGGTGTAGAGCCCTTCCATAGCAGACAGTGAATGCGAACGAGTGGGAGCTGCAATCCGGTGACGGTTCGTAGCCGAGCACCTACTCAACATCTTTGAGATCGCTGAAAGACTGAAGGAAAATTTCAACGTGTCCCCCTTAAATATCTTTTCCTGATGCATAGGAGACGTTCGTTACTTAAATATGAAGTCTGTGCTAGCAAAGTACTGTGTATTTGGTAAATTTACTCTGAAAAATCGGCATTATAAGACATCACCTCATATTTGCGTTAATTTCAATAGTTGAATGTTAAAAATCAATAGTTTTTAATATTTAAATCGAAGCGTAGAAAATGTTCCGATCGATTGGTGCAAACATTTTGAAAATCAATCGTGGAATGACTTAGTTATTAACGTTCAAAACCTATATATTTTTCGTGACGCTCCAAATTTTCGCAATTCGAACGTGTACCCCAGTATTGAAAACACAGACGTAGTCCTACGTCAAAAGAGTTTTGGTTGGAGAGAATAGCTCGGTGTCGTGCGGCTCCGACAATGGGCGATTCGTTTCATTTCGAGATTGCCGATAGTATTTAAAGATTAATGCACAGTAATTGGCTTGGGTAAAGCAAGTTTGACTGTTTTCTCTACGATAGTGTTGGAGATTGCGTGGACTGAAATCTTTCAATAGATCGATCGAAGATCTTTTCGAAATTTTGCTTTGAAAGTTGGTCATTGACACTAGTCTTAATCAGAAACTGAAAATTGTTATCTTAAAGGTTGAGCACGAAACATTTTAAACACGAAAATCTTGTTGTGGTTTTAAAATGCGTTTTATTTTTTAATTTTAAATTAAAAGGGGGAGGGGGTATAAAAAGGCCATTGTTTTAGTCTCCGTCCTAACCAAAAGGGCCATCCGTATACTGCCCATCATCATTTGAAGGGGCGTTTTCCCGGTGTTTGGGTGGCATATTTTTTATCTGCTTGAAATCTTTCAGGTAATTTCTAGCTCTACCCTTTTTCTTCAGTATGTGCTTCATAAATGACCAGTATTGCTTAATTGACCATAGTTCCGGAGTGTAGGCTGGATTAGAACTTGAAGCTCGCCAAGTGCAGCCAAAATAATTATGGCTTGCCAACAATACACCCAAAATAGTCGTTGACAGTTTTTGCTGCTTCGGGAGGGAAACACTCAACTGTTGTGAGCGGAGGTGGTTGGTTTATAAAGTTTGGGGTGGGGATCTCCTTGCGAATCGAACTGGAATTATTACTTCTTGTACTTTTTTTAAAAAATAAAACACTGAAATTTTTTTTAATTATTTTTAAATTATTTTTTTTAACTTTTTGGAGAAAGTGATCAAGTGGAGTTTTTTATTTTTGTTTTATTAATGGTTACGCGCGAGTTTTTAAAAAAAGTATATTTTTTTAAAAAGTGAAATAAGTTTTTCTTTCGAAAATGTATATGTTTGAGTGCCTGGTTGTTACGAAGTGACCTACATATGTGTTGGTGTATTTTGATCGCTTCATGCGTATGTATGCATACAAGTCTTGCTCTGCCTAATAGGTATTTGTGTGTGTGTGTATATCCGAGAAATAACATTCTCGACCACTTATTCAAAACGACGTACCTGATTATTTAAATAAAGATTCATATCTTAACTTCTCAAAACTAACAGCCACTAGCCAGGGTTGCTACATGCACAGATTTATCTAGATTGATACAGATTTTTTTCATTTTTTTCATATAGATTTTTAAGATTTTTGGCAATTGTCTTTCCACTCAAAAACCTTAAATTCATAATATGAGTATAGTTTAGGATCCAACTTTTTATAAATACTACTTTCAGTATGATGTTTAGGCTTGAAGCAAAATAACCCATTTGGCACTGACACTACAGTGACAGATGACAGTATGAAAGTCAGTTTGTGTGTGTGTGTGCCCTAAATGATTTCTCTATAAATTTTTAGATTATATTATGGTTGATAATTTTTGAAGAAAATTTCATAGAATTTCACAAGATTCTCGGACATTCCTTTAGATATTCCTTCTTGTGTTTCTATAGGTATTCTTCAGACGTTTGTAGGCATTCCTTCAGGGATTCTTTCATGAGTTTCTTCTGACATTGCTTCGGCAGTTTTGTTGAAACTTTCTTGTGATGAAATGTTTGGAGGAATCCCTGATCTTGTGAAGTTTTGTGATTTCAAAGGAATCACTGGAGGACACCTGAAAGAACTATACAAAAACGAAACATTTTTTGCTGCAGTAATTCTTGGAGAATATCCTGATTTGTTGGAGAGATCTAAGAAGATTTTTGTTGCATGAGCTCCGTAATCTCATCTATTGAGTTCTAAACTTTAAAAATTCGGAATCTTTTTTCAAATTTTGTCTTGGATGCCTGCAAGGGTTTTTACTTATAGTTCTCCAGATATTACTACAATATTTTTTCCAAGTATTCCGTTGGAGAAGTGTTTGTTTCAAAGTTCGGCAAGAGATTGTTCCAAAAATTTCCGCAGTATTTCTTGCAGTGATTTCTACAATAATACTATTCTTCTAATGTAAAAGTATTTTTCTGCATTCATGCAGAAGAATTTTGGGATGTTCGAATAATGTTCTCGATAGTTTTTTCTGCTATATGAAGCATATTTATTTCGTACGTGATGTTTTGTTCAGATCAGATGGAGCTTCGGTAATTATGGGTGCTGACCGATCCATCAAGAAGCTGCTGAAACGTGACTGTCCTCATTTGATAATTATCCAATGAACTTGCCACTTTTTGGGCCTTTGTGCAAGTAACGCATGCAAAAAACTGCCATTGTAGCAGCCTCAAACGATCCAAAAAAATCCAGATGACACAGTTCTGCATCCGTCTGCCACTAGATGGCTATCGTTGGAGAAAGTTGTCAAATGGAATATGGAACGGTTTCCGGAGCTCGTGTTGTGCTTCTCGTTCTAATCAAACTGAGACAACAGTTTTATTGTTGTCATCTTAATAACCCGATGACGCTGCCATTTCTCTTCTCCTTTAGCTACGTATTGTCTCTTATCATCAAAGCGAATCGAATCTTCCAGTAAAAAGCTATGAAATTTCTGAACATGTGCAATCAGCTGAAGTCTCGCTGATGGAGCTCCTTGCAAATTTTTGTGTGAACCTAAAACACCTGACGGATTTAGGAGTTTCAGATTTCGAGAAACATCTTCGTAAGAAGTCGGGAATATACAACGGCGAAGCTGCGCCCTTCGAAGGAGTTCAACTCTATTATTGAACAATATCCGAATTTCTTTGAAAGTGGTGAGGAACAGGCCATTGAAAATGATTTTCGTGAGCTGAGGACGATAATGATTTGCAAGGACAACGAGGTGGAAGAATCAGAAGACTTCGAAACTTGTTGAAGAAAACGTCTGATGGGAAGCTGGCTTTTCACTTGCTAAGAAAGTTAATTGCGAACTTTTTACTAATTCCGCATTCTTTTGCAGGAGTCAAGCGAGTCGTTTCGGAATACAATCTGAATAAGTCCAAAATCCGGAACCGCCTGAGTACGGACACCTTGGAGGCCAAAGGAGGAAAGGAGGAGTTGATCAGCTGATATTAACATCAGAACTAAATTCTAAATTTAACAAATTAATTTACACGGATCATAACAATAATTGATTGTTAATTCCGTTCTAATTTTGTTCACCTATCAAGGAACTTTAAGTTATCAAAACAAACACCCCATGATTCATTATCATGTCAAAACTGGTCTGTCAGAGTGAAATGATCGATATCCCCCGAGAACATGAATCTTTCGTATACTGATCTGTTTTCCTTTTACAACACAAAATTTGAAGTAAAGATTTTTACCAAGATTTTTTGCAGTTAAACACAGATAAAAAAGATTTTTTTTGGCAAACATTAAAGATGGGAACGAAAAATAATGTGGCAACCCTGCCCCTAGCATCACCATCATGTTAGGAAAATATAACTCTTTGTGGTAGTGGCTGTCGTGACCGGACCGAAGTTTTCAGCCTCTACTATGTTACTTCACTGTTGCTGCAGCTACTGGTCCGTTGCCGCCAAAGTTCGTTACAACTGAATCAACACAGCTAGCTGGTATTTATAGCTAACGGCCTCTCATGTCAATGCGTTGCGTTGGTTTTGTTTATTCTTACGAAGTGAGGAGATTTTCGCATAGCTTACTACAAGTTTTATTTCGTTTCACAACATGCAAATTCTAATTCGTGTTCTAGCAATAAAAGTAATTATCGTTAGCACTTATGGTAGGTCTCGTCAAGTCCTCGTCGAACAATTTCGGAAATCTTTCAACAGATGCATTGAAGTCAAACAGCAAGTACACCTGGTTGAGGGTAGCTGACATAAAGCGGATGGGATCGTGCTGACCATACAAAGCATTGCGAGATTCAAGCATCAAGAAATCAAGTTGGCGAAGTGTTCGTTCTGAGGCGTGTATATTCAACTGATCAAGGATGTTTGGTGAGTCCGTATCGCCCAAAAGAATCTTAGCTACAAATATAAATTGCACAGTACTTCTCCTTTTTTCCAATGTTTCTATGCCTAGAAATCTGCATCGGTCCTCGTAGTGCGGTAAATTGAGCGGATTTTGCCATGGGAGAACCCGCAGAGCATACCTGACAAATTTCCGTTGGATTGATTCAAGCCTAGCAATCCAGATCGATTGATAGGGACACCAAACCACAGCATTGGATTCCAGGATCGACCGCACAAGAGCACAATAAAGGGAATCCCAGCTGTGGGTTTGATCTGGAGACAATATCGTCGTAGTGTGATCGGAAGGTAAGAGCTGGGTCAAGAATAACTCCCAAATCCCGTACTTGACGAACATGTTCTAAAGGCTGACCGTCGATGATGTAATCAAATACAATCGGCTCATGTTTTCTGCGGAACGAAAAGACGTTGCATATGTGGATGCTTAATGTACGCATGTTTCTAGAACACCATTCAACAAAACAATCCACATAATGTTGTAGGGTAAGACAGTCTGAACGTTGTAAAAACCATTTTAATTTTATGTGCTTCTTAAAAAATCGGCGGGGTGGCAGGGAGTCATGAATAAATAAAAGAGGGGGGGCGGCGGGCTTGTGGCACCGATATATAGTGAGGTCAGAGGATTTTTTCAATCTTACCACGTTTCCGTCTTTAGTTAATCAAACAACCGGACGTTTTTCATGTTCGAGCAGAACTATCACAACAAAAGTCGGCGGTATATAAGACCTTTAGGCGAAGGGAGTTGATTAAAAAAATTAAAGTGTTTCGATCAAAATTTGGTCAAATAGTAATGTGTGTGAGTCGATCAAAGTTTTTATTAATAAGTCAAATTCTTTTTCTTTTTCATGTTCAGTTAATACCGAAAACAGGAGGAATTTTCAGCTAAGCTTTCTTTTTACGGAATGCAAATTGCCGGGTCTTTCGTTTAACACTTATCATAAGATTTTGTACAGTCTCCTTGTCCACTTTATTCGCCGCAGAACGCCAGTTTGCCTTTAACTGTTCCTCGCTCACAACAGCTTTTTGAGTCTTCTTAAGGTTCCGCTTGACGATGGCCCAATATTGTTCGATTGGGCGGAGCTCTGGCGTGTTGGGAGGGTTCTTGTCCTTGGGCACCAGTTGAACGTTATTGGCAGCATACCACTCCATGGCCTTTTTTCCGTAATGGCAAATCCGGTCAAAATAGAACGGAACCATTGTGTCGCTTCAGGAAAGGCAGTAAACGTTTTTGTAGGCACTCGCTCAGGATTTCCTGATTGACGGTTCCAGTAGCAATGTAAACGTTGCTCTTCAAGCCACAGGTACAGATGGCCTGCCACACAAGATATTTCTTGGCGAACTTTGACAATTTAATGTGGTTGAAAATATCTGCCACCTTTCCCCGTCCGGTTGCCGTATAAAATTCCTGTCCAGGAAGCTGTTTAAAGTCTGCCTTGACGTAAGTTTCATCGTCCTGTACCACGCAATCAAACTTCGTCAGCATCGTCGTGTACAACTTTCACGATCGTGCTTTGACCGACGTGTTTTGTTTATCGTCGCGATTTGGAGTCACCACTTTCTTGTAAGTCGATTTTAGCTTTGCGACATCTCGGACGGAGAGGTTGGGGTTCCACTCGAAACAGCGGGCAACTCCTTTTGTCGCCGCTGTGGCCTCCGGCTTTTGGTTTCCCCCGATCCAGCTATCCTGGCTGTCGACAAACGTTCACCGAATACTTTTAATACGTTGGTAACAGTTGATTTAGCCACACTGAACAATTTCGCCTTGGCGTGAGAGTAGTTTGGATTTTCGCCATGCACGTGCAAAACTTTGATGTGTTTCTTCTCTTCCTTCGACGACATTTTGATAACTGAAGTGCTGATCTCAAAATCAAAATAGAGGCATGATGCTACAAGCACACATCTTCAAAATGAGGGGTGTGCAAATTTTTTAATGCACGATGAAAGGAAATACGTCAAGTTTAAGTCTACCAAATTTTGATCGAAACACCCTTTAGTTCTTACAGAAAGCAAGCAGCATATAATTAATGGTGATTTAAAATAACTTGGAGCAGGTGCACAGCAAAGTTATTCCACGATAATTCTCGATGTTTCGTCTATCACCTTTTTTATGCACAGGGAAGATGATGGAGAGTTTCCAGCTGGAGGGGAATCTTTGCTCCTGCAAAGAGGCGTTGAACAACAGGGTCAAAGTTGATGGCGGATACAACGTTCTGAGGAGTGACCTGGAAATTTCCCAGTGAGCAGACATCGCGCGGTGTGTCTATACATGCATTTTTGACTTGAGCAATAGATGACGTGGTGTCATTGAAGGCAGACTTGAAGTGTTCAGCAAACAGATTGCACTTATCGGATGCAGTACTGGCGAGATCGTTACGTAGAAACATAAGTTTCTCTTGCATACGTAGAGTATAACGTTTATACAAGAAGCAATTGTAAGTCCGATATCTGCTACTAGCTCGATTGAAAGCCTGTTTAGCGAGTGAGCAAAGAATTCTACAGTAAGTTCGAAATGCTCTCGATCTCATACGCTTTAAATGTCGCAGGCGTGTATTCCCACATGCCGGCTTATAGCGTCATCAACATTTACCATGGATTCCAAATTGGTCCAGTCCGTACAAAAAAGTGCTTCTATCATTCCTTCAAAATCTGCTCTGCAGAAATTAAAACTCGGTTCGTCAGAAACATCTTCAAAATCGATACATCTAGATACGTTGATTTCGACTATGAATGGAGGATGATCGGCGTCGAGAGGTGATAAAGGTTCCGCAGCCGTAGATAACGTGCATCGCTCGAGTGTCATCTCACTTGCCAAAGCTTAATCCAAATAGCGACCGTTTCGGTTGCTAATTGTGTTGATTTGAGTTAAGTTATGAAAACTGAAGCCATCAAGTAACGCATCACAAGCAACAGAGATGTGCGATTGCAAAGCATCTACAGTGAGATGACCGTTCCTCGAAGAGTCCCAAATTAAGCCAGACTGATCACCAAGTAGAAGAAAGTGATCGCTGGCCCCAACGTTCGAAATAACTGCTCCAATAGAATCAATATGGTTTGCTTACCTTACCTTATATGGTTTACTATGCTGCTCAAATCAGCTTTTCGGTTAGGTGGAAGATATATAACTCCAATGCTAACGGAACAGTTAGGTAATTTCAACTTTGCCCAAACGCGCCAGCGGGAAAAAATCGGGGGAGCAGTACAACAACTCCAATCAGTCCGCGCGGTAAACCACGCACCACCCCCCCCTCATTACATTAAATTCCATTTTATTTAAATTTTAAGGTTGTGATCCAATTTTTTTACAATGCAAGTGATCCACTTAGCGTTATTAAGTCTTTGGTTTAATATTGGAGAAGCCATTAGCTAATTTACCTATTTGGTTTTTACCATTTTACAATGTGAACAGCTTGTTCTATTTAAATTTGCTTACTATCTAACTACCTTAAGCCTAACTTATCCTACTATATACAAAATTATGGGTAAAGATTCCTAATTTGTTCATACTCAGAGATAAGAGTCATAGCTTGATATCGACTGCAAAGAGGATTTAGTCTGTTATTTATTAGGTCAAGATTTGCCAGCCGATGGACCGCGGCTGTCCTTGTGCGCGGTGGCAGATTGAGACTCATTTCCAGGAACTTGTTCTGCAGTACCTGGAGCTTCTTCCGATGTGTTTGAGCGCATCCTTTCCATACTGAAGACCCATACTCCAGCATAGGCGCAACAATCTGCCTGTACACAGCCAGCTAGTTAACGGTGGACGCTGACCCGACGGTTAATGATCGGATATAATCGTTTGAGCATCACGGTGCCCTTGGTAACTCGGTCATTCACATCTGAGCGATAGAGAAGCTTGCTGTCGAGAATCAAGCCAAGGTAGCGAATCTCAGAGGACCACTCAATTCCTGCGTTCAGGATCTTGATCTTCGATGCGGGTTTGAGCAGGTCGGTGTTGCGGTGTGGAAACACAATTGTTTGCGTTTTGGTCGCGTTCACACATATCTTCCAGTCGGTGAGATATTTGGTGTAGGCATCTAGTCCGGTCTGAAGCTTTGATACGAGGCTTTGCATAACTCGTCCTTTGTAGCTGATCGCAGAATCGTCAGCAAATAGCGATAAGGTTCCATCTTGTGGAAGAGTTGGAATGTCAGATGTGTGCAGATTGTACAATAATGGGTCCCAAAATGCTACCTTGGGGGACACTGGCGGGTACCACATACGGATCGGAAAGTGCGTTGCTTATGCATACTTGGAACGTTCTTCCGTCGAGGTAGTCTGATATCATCTTCACCAGGTAGTTGGGAAAACGGAATTGGAGAAGCTTGTGCACTAAGCCGTCGTGCCAGACGTTATCAAACGCCTTCTCGATGTCCAAAAGCGCCATGACTGTTGTCTTCGATACCAACTTGGCCTGGTTAACCAAGTTTGTGACCCGTTTGAGTTGGTCCACCGTCGAGTGTCCTCGCCGGAATCCAAATTGTTCCTTGATAAGAATGTCGTTCGCCTCAGTGTGATCGAGGATTCTGGTGTAAATTAGCTTCTCAAACAGCTTGCTGAGCGAAGAGAGCAAACTGGTCGGACGATAGCTTGACGGGTTAGTTGGGTCCATCCCCGGTTTGAGTATCGGTACAACCTTGGACCGCTTCCAGGCAGTTGGGAAATATCCAAGCTCCAGGCAACGATTGAAAACGTTCACCAAGAGAGTGTGCACTTTCGGTCCCAAATTCTTCAGGACGATGTTGAAGAGGCCGTCAATTCCCGGTGCCTTCATGTTCTTGGTGGCCTTGATGGTATTCACCAGCTCGCCCATCGTGATTTTTTGGTCATCTGGTAGCTCGCTAGTGGAAGACGCTCTCAAATACCGATGCTTCCATCGGACTGACAATATCTCGACCCAAATAATGAAACGCCATAAAATTTTGAAAAATAGAATTGGACTTTTCGATGGCTGTTATAAAAACATCATTTGATACCCTTAAGGGTGGGATGGGCTTAGGCTTAATTTTAAGTACTTTCGTTAAACGCCAGAAAGGCTTAGAGTAAATAGGTAAACTTGAATGATCTTTTGCAAATGTTTGTTTCTAAGGTTTGTTGTTTTTTTTTTTTTTGGTGAGGGTGTCGTGAGGACGGTGTGCGTGGGATGGGGGGGGGAGGTGACGAGTCGGTAGGATGATTGATGAGTTTTTATTTTTTTATTTCAATTCTTCGTCTTACATACTATTTTATAATTTTAAGAGTTTTAGCCCAATGGGCTCTTCAGCTATGTTTAATGTTTTATGTGTTTTATGTGTTAAGTGTGTTTTGTGTTTTAATTAATTTTTCAGTTCAGCCCTTGGGGCATTGTTTGTTAAAATTTGATAACCTACCTAATCTACAACTAAAAACTACAATTTGAAAATCCTAGGGGTGGGGAACCAGATTCCGGATGATCTGGTGATCCGATGTCAGGCAGCGTGCCCTGTACCGATTGATAGACTCACTAAAGCGATCGTCGAGCATTTTTATCTCGGCCAGACGGTGGACCTCAGATGTTCTTGTCCTCGGAGGGGTGTTCAGGATCATCCTGAGGAACTTATTTTGAACACGCTGAAGCTTCAGGTGATGTGTTTTTGCGCAACTCTCCCAGATTGGCATGCCGTACTCGATGACTGGAAGTATGATTTGCTTGTAGACAGCAAGCTTGTTTTTCAGGGATAATGTAGACCTTCTGTTGATCAATGGGTACAGTAGCTTCAACAGAACGTTACACTTTGTGACAGTTTTGTCAACCTGCTCCCTGAAAATAAGCTTGCTGTCTATGGTAACGCCAAGATAGACAGCTGATTTGGCCCATTCCACCGTTGTGTTGTTTAGGCTTATTTTACAATCCTCAGGCGGAACAAGTTTGGGAGAGTTGGAGTGTGGAAATAGGATGACCTGGGTCTTCGCCGCGTTGATACAGATCTTCCATTCGGTGAAGTATTCTGACAGAACATTCAGGCTTCGCTGCAGTTTCGCTGTAAGCGCTCTTGTTACCCTACCATTGTGGACGACTGCGGTATCATCGGCGAACAACGACAGAGATCCATTTTCAGGGAGCGGGGGTATGTCCGAGGTGAATAGGTTGAACAGAAGTGGACCTAGTATACTTCCCTGCGGAACACCGGCGGAGATCTCCTGTGCATCGGAAACTGCACCTTGCAGCGAAACACGGAATGTCCTGTCCGTCAGATAATTTTTAATTATTTTCACCAGAAAGATGGGAAGATTGTATCGATGCAGCTTGTACACCAAGCCATCATGCCACACGTTATCAAAGGCCTTTTCGATGTCGAGAAGTGCCATGGCAGATGATTTCGAAACAGACTTGTTCCGTCTGAGGATGTTGGTTACTCGATTAAGTTGTTGAATTGTCGACCGACCACGTCGGAAGCCAAATTGTTCGTCGATCAGGATGTTCAGCTCGTCGGCAGATGAAAGAAGCCGACGGTAGATCGCTTTCTCAAGCAGCTTGGATAATCCCGAGAGAAGGCTGATGGGCCTATAGCTCTTGGAACACGAAGGATCTTTCCCAGGTTTCTGGATGGGGATGACTTTGGCTGACTTCCAACACGTGGGGAAGTAGCCAAGTCGGAGGCAATGGTTGAAAACCATCGCCAGATGGTTATAGAACTGGGGGCTCAATTGCTTGAGCTCCAAGTTCAAGATGTTATCGAAACCTGGGGCCTTCATGTTCTTTGAGCATTTGATATAAGTCAACAATTCGTCAGCTGAGATCTCCAACTCCTCTGTGAAGTCGTTGGGGCTTATATGAATGTTAGTAATAAGCGCGCTAACGGCAGCTTCGTGTGGACTGACGATGTTATGTCCGAGATTGTGGGAGCTGACGAAGTGTTGACTTATCTCAGCAGCCTTCTCTGCAGGAGTTATCAAGCGATCCTTAGAGCCATTGCTGTCTAGTGGGATCAATGGTGGAATGGGCCTTGGCTTAGTTTTTAAAATTTTTGTCAACTTCCAGAACGGCTTTGCACAATCTGGAAGAGAGCGGATCTTGTCGGCAAAATTGTTATTCTTGAGGTCCACCATTCTGGCCTTAATAATTTTTGTCACTCGATTACAGTGACTTTTTAGCGTTGGCAAACCAGTTCGCTGGTATTGCCTTCGAATGGCGTTTCGCAATTGTATTAAATCTTTAGTGGGTCTATCAATGGGTACAGAGTTGCTCACCTGATCAATCACCGGTACATGTTGCTCCCGGGCCTGGGAGATCGCTTGCTCGATGCTCTGCAGCTGGCGTTCGATGTCATCAACCGAATCAAGGTGCATGTCGAAATCGATGTTGTCGTCAACGTGTTGTCGGAACCTTTCCCAACTGGCGCGATGGTAGTTTCGTCTGGTGATTCGATGCCGGTTGACCGAGGAGCCAACTTCGGCCACCACCGGATAGTGGTCCGAGCTGAGCTCCTGGTGTACGATCGGCTGGGCGATGTTGTTCCCCATGTTGGTGAGGAAGATGTCGATTGTCGAATGGACCCCGGATCTGCTCAACCGGGTGGGAGTATCCGGGCCCAGGACGGTGTAATGTCCCTCTTCCAGGTCTTCCTGCAAAATTATTCCGTTCCGATTCCGCCGGGTGTTCCCCCAGGTTTCGTGTTTCGCATTCATGTCGCCGGCGATGATGAACTGCCCCTGCCTCCGAGTTAGCTTACGGATGTCGTTTCGTAGGGCCGTTGTTGTTCCGTTGGTGGTACTGGCTTGCTTGGGACAGTAGGCCGCGATGATGGTGATAGGGCCGACGGTAGTTTCGACCTCGACTCCGATGGCTTCGATAGACTGCAGCTGGAAGCTCGGAAGCAGATGGCAGTTGATGTTGTAGCGCAGGGCGATCGCAACTCCTCCTCCACTAGAGCCGCTACGATCAAGTCGCACAATCCGATAACCAGGAATGGAGACGCTAAGTTCGGGCTTGAGGTGCGTTTCCGTGACGATGGCGATGTCGATGTCTTTCCCGTTAAGGAAGTCACCGAGCTCAATAATTTTGTTCCGGATGGAACAAGCATTCCAATTAAGAATGTTGATGGTGCGTTTACGGTCCATACTTGAAAATGAATGTCATCGTCACGGATGTGGCGGCTTTGAGCTGTTCCTCCTTGGAGCGGCAGGAACGTAGTTGGCGATAGAGTTCTTGCACGAACTCCACCATTTGCTCCGAGTCGTAGAGCTGTCCATCGACGGGTGGTTGCGTGGAGGTACTGCGACTCGGATTGCCCCAGCCTGGAGGAGGAGTCGGGTTGGGGGCGGCGGCGGCTGCCGCGAAACGATGATGAACGGAAGCTGACGGGCGGTTTGCTTGGCGGTGATTTAATGGGATCGGCGGTAGGTTTGGCACCTGATACCGAAGTGACGGGAAATTCTCCTCGTTCATCGGAGGTGGCAGACGGCGTTGGCCAGGCCGGGATTTGGTGGATGACTTCTTGCGGATCGCCAAAAATTCAGCACGTTTTGGGCAGGCTCGATTGCTGCTCTCATGGTTTGCGCCACAATTTGCGCACTTCAGTAGCGCACCTTCTTCCATCGGGGCACAATCGTTGGTACTGTGGGCTCCGGCACACTTGTCACATCGCGGTTTCATGTGGCAGTTACGAGTTCCGTGGCCGAACGTAAGGCAGTTGCCACATTGCGTCACGTCGTGCTGTCTCGGACGATACCGGTCCCACTCGACGATGATGTTGAAAAGGGCCCGTGTTTTCATCAGTTCCGCCATCGTGACGGATCCCTTCTCAAGGTGGACCAGATAGAGTTGGTCCCGGTAGTTTCCATGTTGCTGGCGCCTGATGGGAAACACCTTCTGAGGCTTTAGTGCCGCCGCTTGCAGCTCTGCGAAGATTGACTCCGGAGTGAGTTCTGGAAGGCCACGCAGAATCACCTTCATTGGCTTGCTTCCGGGCGCGTCGTGCGTGTAGAATTCGTGCTGCTTGGCGACTAGGTGAGTGCCAACAGCACGGTAGTCAACCTCCGTTGAGCACATAATTTTGGTGCCCGTACTGCAAAGCTTGTACAGCGGATTCACTTTAATCGCTGCAAGCTCCGTCCTAAGGGCAGCGATGTCTCTTGACGTGGTGAAAAGCGGCGGGATTTTCACTTTCTTCGGTACCTCCTGTACCGGGAGCGCAGCAAACCGATTGCTCGCTAGTAATCGGGCGTTGGGATCCGATGAATCGGCATCGTCATTCCGTTGCCGCTTGCAGCTGCTTGGATTCGGAATGGCTTCAGGAGCTAATGTCGCTGGCGTGGATGTCACCACGTGTTGATTTTTTCGACCCATTGCCACGGCAACAGGTCGAGTGGAAAAACTTGCACAACTTTGCAGCACTTTCTTCTGGCTTGCTACCGCTAATAAATTAGCAAGCGCTGGCGATAGATCACGAACCGGACGCGCAATCGCGAGAAATCGGACGAGGGGGGGAAACGGGAAAAAACTTTTTTACGTAAGAGCGAAAAACACGACCGTACGTGTCGCTTGTTCGAACTGAATGATGTGATGAACTGAATCAGCACAGCTAGCTCGTATTTATAGCTAACGGCCTCTCATGTCAATGCGTTGCGTTGGTTTTGTTTGTTCTCACGAAGTGGGGCGATTTTCGCATAGCTTCCTACAAGTTTTATTTTGTTTCACGCTAAGTTGATTACACTCAAATCAAATGATTATACCCAAATCAAAAGGTAACTTAATACTCTTACAAATCCTTCATACGCATCTTAACATTTTCTTCACACTAACTCTTTATACTACAATCTCCCCCTCGTCTACTCTCATTTATTTATTTTTTTATCTTTCATGTAATTGAATGTGTTAAAAAGTGTGTGTTTCATTTTCTTTAATTTCTTGGTTGGCATACTCAAGAATGCAGCTTATTTGTTTTAAACATTTCATTTTGAAGTTCAGCATCAGATTTTCATTTGCATGATTAATATTATTTTCAATTTTCTCATTGCCATCAATTTGTTTCGCTATTTTGACAAGTTACACATATTTTTTACAATGTTAGACTGTTTGTTTGAATAATACATTGTTGTTGGTTCTTGTGCTTTTCTCTTTCCATTTATACCGGGATTTCATCTCAAAACATCCGGAAAGGACTAATTATTTTAATTTGAATAAAATACTTTGTTCAAAAAATCAGTGTATTTATATATTTCTTCTACTCGAAGCCTGCATGAGATCCACTGATGAAGACTATATGCCCCTTCATGATTTTGAAAATCTGAATCTGAGCTTACAATACCTAATCATGTCCTTAATTTATTGCATACGTTATCTGTAAGTTCCACATTCCATCAGCAAATCTTTAAAAAAATCAGTATCGACTGGAAATATTCGACAAATTTAACAACAATCTGACAAGTACAAAATTAGTATACAATTATCTGTACATCAGCTTACACAATTTTTGTACTTTAAAATTGGTTCATTTTTGAATTTTCATTTTTTCCAATAAAATATCATTATCCTCAGAAGACATCCCTATTGTCTACAAAATTATCATAGGTCAGTATTACTATTAATTTCAAGTTTATAATTAACGTAAAAAATCCTATGATAATCTTATATTCTATTTGCAAACTTCAGGTTCTAAAAAATATGCACAAAAGTGGGATATATTTTATTTTTTTGTTTTACTGTTCTATCAACATTTTCACGATACGAAAACTTAAATATTATAGATATCTTTGCCAAGAGCGTTATAGTTTACTCAAACTAGGGTAATGTAGAATAATCCTCGATTTTACAGACTTATCAACTCCAACATTACAATGAGTTTCCATAACGCAACTGTTTCAACATGATAGTTAACATAGCTAGCACCTCATAGATGTTTTTTTTTGCAAATCATACCTCCATAATTTATTGAATTTTATCAGTTTGAAACCTCATATCAATAAAATATTCTTTTGACGTAGGACTACGTCTGTGTTTTCAATACTGGGGTACACGTTCGAATTGCGAAAATTTGGAGCGTCACAAAAAATATATAGGTTTTGAACGTTAACAACTAAGTCATTCCACGATTGATTTCCAAAATGTTTGCACTAATCGATTGGGACGTTTCCTACGCTTCCATTTCAATATTTAAAACTATTAATTTTCAACATGCAACTAATAAAATTAACGCAAATATGAAGTGATGTTTTATAATATCGAACGTCTCCTAGGCAGCCATGAATGTTATATAAGGG
The DNA here is from genome assembly GCA_024533555.2 of Aedes koreicus. Taxonomy (NCBI): domain Eukaryota; kingdom Metazoa; phylum Arthropoda; class Insecta; order Diptera; family Culicidae; genus Aedes; species Aedes koreicus. Next base: position 22,948 of record JAHHFK020003823.1, read on the forward strand.
GTACACCTTCGCATTTTGATTTAGTTTTCCGGCGGTGCAGATTAGGAGTTGGATGTCTGCAGTTGGATCGTAGTTGGCGGCAGCACTGGCGAGCAGTCGCTGCCCAGAGAGGCGTTGGTGCAGTTGGCTATTGTTGCCGATGGTCCCGTCAATCTCGCTGCGAGAGACATGGCTGCTGAAGCCTACGAGTTGGCGGGAAAAAGCCGCCCGTGACAACGAGACAAGAATCAATCATCCCACGTCACCTGCAGATGGCCACCCGTTATAAAGAGGAGATGAACCAAGAAAGAAAGTCCAAGTTCAATCGCGAACTGTTTCTCCCCCGTCAACTAAATCCGTCCTTTTCAGGGTGACCAAATTAGTTTGCCAACTGAAGAGTTTATTTGGTTGACATTTTCTCTTGTGCTGTTTGAAATTAATTTCAATTACCGCGCCCCGGCTGAACATAGCATTCATTAAACGCCGCGTCCCGTAGTAAATGACAAAGAAGGTTGAACAACCAACGAACGGAATTCGAGCCGAACTGCGTCACTTAAAACCGACCATGTGGTTGAGTTCGTTGTAGTTCCTAGCTATGCATAGCGGATTTGTTGCTGGCGGTGGCAAGCAAATTAGGAACGTTTCGGTTAAGAAAAACATCCGTCTTGCGTGTAATAATTGAAACTAATTATTGTGGCGCAATAATTGATGTTCGTCCCCTTTGATGCAATTTGTAACAAATTGCCTTCATTGGTACCGCCTTCTTTCGTGTACTAGCATCCGACGCCTTTACCTAATATCTCTTAGCAGAACATTTTGATTCAGTCTTACAACAGTCGTTAAGGAAAGGTTAATTAATTATGTCACGCAGTAGGGGGAGGGGGGGGGGGGGGGTTCGAGAAAACGTGACGATCCACACAAAAAAATTTGAAGGTCCATACAAAAAACGTGACATGGGTGGGGTGGGGGGTTGGGGGGTGGGGGGGTTTGCAAAAAGTCAATTTTTGCGTGACGTAATTAATGGACGTTCCCTAAGATGTGCAGTAACTGTAGGATCGCAGTTGGCGGTGGCGAGCAGTCGTTGCCCAGAGAGGCGTTGGTGCAGTTGGCTGTTGTTACCGATACTCCCGTCAACCTCGCTGCGAGAAACAAGGCTGCTGAAGCCTACGAGTTGGTGCGAAAAAGCCGCCCGTGACAACGAGACAAGAATCAACTATCCCACGTCACCTGCGGATGGCCACCCGTTATGAAGAGGAGATGAACCAGGAAAGAAGGTCCAAGTTCAATCGCGAACTGTTTCTCCCCCGTCAAACAAAAACCATCCTTTTCAGGTCGACCAAATCAATTTGCCAACTGAAGAGTTCGTTGGGATGAATTTTTCTCTTGTGCTGTTTGAAATTTCCGTTACCGCGCCCCGGCTGAACATAGCATTGCTTTAAACGCCGCGTCCCGGAGTAAATGGCAAAGCGCGTTGAACCAACAGATCCAAAAATATCTTCTACGCGCTAAAGATCGTAGCCCTCTCAACCATCGTAGAAAATATAACCGGGACCATATCACAATTAAGAGCTACCAAATTTGGCAATTTTCTTGGCCCTTTTCAGGACTGACTTAAACCAGTTAGCGGATGGCCCTGACGTGTATGGGAATTCGATTACTGCGTAGCCCTACGTCAACTTTGCGTACAACCCCATTGGGCTGTCCCTTATAGTTTTTTTTTAGATCCATTTTGTCAGTTATCACCAAAGCAAATTAGACTATGATTTGAACATAATAAAAATCTTAATTTTCAAATAAAATGCCAACAGCTACTGCTGATCGCTTCAAGGTTGCCAGAAGTCACCACATTGCAATGAATTTTACTATTGCTCAACTAAAACATCAACAAACTTTTCACAACACTATTATTCAACATAACAATCAAACTCAACATCATAACTTGCAACGTTGCCAAAACTATTATGGAAATTTTCAATAAATTAGCTTGGTTCAACACGGTTCTGAACATGCACAGGCTTCTTATCTTCACCATATTAAACAACACTCCTCTTCTAAATCTTCATAACTTACAAATTTAATGCATAAAATCGTTTTGTCTCAAAATAAATTGCAACTTGTTTGCATCACAGCGTTAATTTTCATTTTGGTCTCAAGCCATATTATCAGAAGCATCAACATCCACTCTGTTTGAATTCAAAAATATACGTAAATATTGACGTGAGCCGACTGTAATCGACTGTAAATACCATGCTGAAACATGACCGGGATACACTATCGCTGGATCGCACAAAACGAAACAACCGTAAAAGCGGAACATACTACCAGAAACTATGAGCGAAGGTCCGTAGGGCAGTCCAGAACAATCCTGGGATCTCCTTGCGTTACCTGGTGAAAAGGTTCTCTGCGCCGTACAGTTCAGTTCGACAAATCTCTCGGCGAGAAAGTTTCTAGTTGTACCATGCCTGCAAGCATCCTAACAGGACCCTGAAACAGAACCTGGTTGCCAAAGGACGTGCTTATTGCATACATTTTGATGGACGATAAAACTTATATTAAAATGGACTTTGGACAACTCTCGGGACACACAGTTAACTTTGCCAAACGCAAGGTAGATGTGTCAAATGTGTCTATGCAGGCAAATTTGCTCGCGAGTTGATGATACGGCACAAAGCGTGAAGTGCACTAAATTGTTCTTGACAAAACAAGCAATATAATCTAGAGACAACATCAACGCTGTTTGAATTTAAATACATACTTAAACATCAACGTAAATCCGGGGAACAGTACGGTCGCTGTAACGATTGTAACACCCTCAACAGGTCAGTTTCCACATGTCTGATATTGTCAGCTTAGAGAAAAATCAGCATTTGGCGTCAAAGTTTACAATCGAAATCGACAATCGTCACTGGCAGTTAATACAGTTGAAGCTTCCAGGCTCTGATTGAAAAATATAACAAGAAGGCCATGCTCTCATGGCAAAGTAAAATGCAACAGAGAACAAAATCAATTATGTTTTTTTAAAGCATTACAACATTTCCAATCAAGGAAAAAAGGTCAATTCGCTTATTCTTGATATTTTTTTAGCAATATCCATCAACTTTAAAATCACCTTGAAAAGCCATTCATTTCAATAATTTCATTTACTTTTCAATACCAATTTGCTAGCAAAATGGTGAAATTTTGATTTCAACTCCATCCCTTGTGGTCTAATTATAAGGGCAGTTATTGCACTACAGCACAAAGGGTGTTCCGATCAAAATTTGGTCAAACAGTAATGAAAAACGCGATCTTCTTCTTCTTCTTTCTAGGCAGTTCAAGCTTGTTGCTTATCACAAGTCGGTTATTTACTGAACTCAGCTTTGGGTTTTAAATGTGCTTTGACAGTTAGTGTTTGAAATTTTTCGATGCATTTTTACCATTTTTGCATGATTATTAATGTGTGGCAATGTGTACGTTTGTTTTTGAAAATCACTCATTCAGATTTTAATTTCTCAGTTTCTCTCAACCCTTACTTGCAAACCATCAACTTCTTCAAAATCGGTTCGAGTATTGGCACAGAAGTAAAAAAGCCAACTCGATGACCGATACCATTGTCCGGCAGTGCTCCGGACCAGGAATGAAACATGAAAAGCGCACCGAAACAAAGTTTTCGATACTCGATTGTATGGAAGCTTTTCTCCATTCCAGTCTTTATTCTATTCGTCTATCCAGTGACTACCTCCTACTACCCCTGCCAACCTGCCAATGCAATGGCTGTTCCGTTGTTCTATATAAATGAACACACTGTACCACACCTCTCAACGCACTCATGTGTCGGTTTTGCAGGGGATTCAACTTTAGCCCAGTCTGATGGGAAAGGGGACACAATTAATGGCGCTTTTCGATAGGATAAACCCTATGCTCAGACTTGGTAGGAAAATCGATTTCACTCGATCGGTAGACTGTGGCTCATGCTCATTTTGAGCGAACAAGCTGGCGTAGGAGTGGTCCGAAAAGAAAGGAGGAGCACTTCCTCGCTGCGAATAAAAAAATCCGCGTGCAATTCGCTGTAAGGCTACTGGGCTCCTCCACTTTCTGGTGATATACTAATGCGAAATGATGTGTCCCCGGCTCCTCCAACTCTGCGTCTATAATGCGGATCCCGTTCATTTATCCTTGTAAAGCTTTCACGCCCGATTGGTTAGTCGCACTGATAGTTGGGCGAATGAGATGATTTTAATCTTGATTTTTCGTTTCGTTCTTTTTGGCGTTCGTTTTCTTCGTTCCATCCGCGAACGGAATCGGAATGGGAGTTTTCTCAGTTCATTAAACTTTAGCAGCATGAAATTGAACCTCGTTCGTTGAAGAGGCTGTTTGTTGGGATAATGGCTGGAATGTTGCGAAATGGAGGTTAGCGACAATGGAATCTAAATTTCATTGATTCGAGTAACCATCCCTCTACTGGCGATGTACAAAATAAAATTATTTCACCCTTCCCGTGAACAGGAAGATGGCCGTAACTTACGTTCCGGTCCAACGCTAAAAAGGTCAGAAAGTTGTTTATTTGAAACTGAAGAAGATTGTTTAGTTTTCCGGCAGATGTACGACTGCCATCGTCCCAACCTACCGGCTGGTAATTTCACAATAATGATAAAGCCAGCCGAGCAGTTCCAGGTCAAATGGCTTACATTTGAACGATTTTGTTTGTGGTTTTTCATAGTTGTTTACCTTTGACGATCAGTATCATCCAAAAATAGAATGCTGATTGCAGAAATAACAATGTTTTGTAACTAAACTTTAAAAACAAAAAACACATTATAATAAACATTTTTAAGGGCTGTATCGAAAACAACCAGCATCACATTTTATCTCATAGTATGAAATAAAATAAACATAAATAAATTAGAAACAACTGTATCAATTAATTCATGTCTTGCTGTCTTAGTTTGAATTAAAAAAAAATCAAGGAAATAGCTTTATTTCCAGAATATTCTGATGTTTTATTTTGATTTTGAAACCTCCACTCAAGAGGTTTTGGACAGTAGCTTTGTCACATTTTCTGGAAGCCGCGGACCAATTCTTTTTGCACTCTTCCACGGTCTTGCACTCCTTACCACTTTTCTTGAAGATGCGCTTGATAATAAGGACTGCATCGTTAATTATGAGTACACCTTTGAGGTTCTGTATGAAAATGACTATGACTTATTTTGACAGCCGTTTAGTGTCAATGTGTTGCTTGCCTTGTAACCAAACGAAAACCTTCATTAAAAGTTAAAGTATTACTTCAAGCGGAACACTGCGAGGTCTTACGGAAGAAAAGCGAAAATCGATTGTGACCAAGTACTGCACTGAAAAGGGATTGTTGCAAAGAAAATTAGCAAAAAAAGAAGGTGTTAGTGTCTGTGCGGTCCAAAATGCGATCAACCGGTTTGTTATGCATAACACATTGAAGGACTTACCCGGCCGTGGTAGAAAAACATGTGCGTCAAACCCAAATTTGGACAAACAAATTTGCAAAGTTTTTGAAGGAAAAAAGGAGGTATCCATCAGAGATTGCGCAAAAAAAAAACGTGGAACGACGATTGGAATGATCCAACGCGCAAAGGAGCGAAATTCTCTGAAGACGTACCGGAAACAAACATGTCCGAAACGCAGCCAAACTCAGGCGGATTCCATGAAAACTCGGGCTCGGAAGCTGTACGACGACGTTTTGACATGCGCATTATCATGGATGACGAGACGTACGTCAAATTGGACTACAGGGCACTTCCAGGGGCACAGTTTTACATCGTGAAGCATGGAACAGATGTCCAAAATTTGGAGAAATCGATTTATTGCGAAAAATTTGAAAGAAAAGGCGTTGGTTTGGCAAGCAATTTGCTAGTGCGGTATGAAATCGACACCTTTTTTCACTACCGCAAATATGAACGCCGAAATGTATCGGAAGGAATGCCTGCAGAAACGAATTCTGCCACTAATCCGAAAACAGAAAGGTTCGACACTGTTTTGGCCTGATTTGGCATCCTGCTAGTATGCGCGTGCCACCTTGGACTGGTATGAAGAGAACAATGTCCAATTCGTGGAAAAGGCTATGATTCCACAAATTGTCCGCAAATAAGGCTCATTGAGAATTTTTTGGCTTTGATGAAAGGAAAGCTGCGGAAGAAGGCTAGAGGAGCAGATGACATCATCAAACTAAAAAAAGACTGGGTAAACGTAAAAAAAAAACCATCGACGGAGTGGTTGTGCAAAACCTCATGAGGAACATCAAGAAGAAGGTGCGAGAGTTGGCCAGGTCTACGAAAAATTAAATGAATACTGATGTGATGGGCTTTGTTGATGGTTAATAAACAATGTAAATGAATTTGAGTTGCAAAATAAATAAAACATATTTAAATACAGCATTGTTAAGATGTATTCATAATTAACGATACAGTCCTTAGCCCAGTAGCGTTTCAATTGGACGAAGCTGTCGAGAATTGGGATGATGGGATGATTTCTTTCTCAACGAAACCTACTCCATTTTCTTGCATCCATTGTACTGTGGTTTTGGAGTAATAAACTGACGTCAAATCAGGCCAAAATAAAGGAGGGACCTTGTGCTGCTTGTATAATGGAAGCACTCTTTTCTGCAAACACTCAGTTCGGTAAACTTCGGCATTGATCGGACCTAACGTTTGCATAAAAAAAATGATTTTTCGTGGGTTTACCTTCACCCGCACTGACAAAACTACTCATGCAGCATCAATCATATAAATCCATGAGTCAGCAGACAAAATTTGACAGCTCTATCAGTCGAACTCTAACCGTGATGACAAAAACAGTGAAGTAACTCCGTTCAGAAGTGTGCGCGTTCAAAGAACGGCACCCCACCGCGTCGAAAACGGACATCGTGCGGCACTTTTTGGACGCTGGATACACCCATTCCGGCATCTACAACATCTTGGAACTATTAGACAACAATGAGAGTATCGAAGGAAAGCCCGGTTCCGGACGGCGACGACCCTGAGCGACAGGAAGCTCCATGAATAAGATGGTCAACTAGATTTTCCCGGCGAATCGCGACGTGGCGGTGGTGATGGACGACGAGACCCCTTGATGGCAACGACGATGACAGGGCACTTCGTATTTTACTTCCCCACGATGGAAGTGAGCTCCGAGGTGAAGTTCATTTCACACACCAAGTTCCCCAAGAAGGTGCTGCTGTTACTGACAATCAGCGAGAAGGAGATGTCAAAGCCACTCTTCTTTCGGTCCGGACTCGCCGTGAACGGGGAAATTTATAGTACGAAATGCCTGCCGGAAGATGTGTCGTTGATTAAGAAATACCATAAGGGCAAAGACGCGGTGTACTGGCTGGATCTGGCGTCGGCCCACTACTCGAAGCGATCGTTGGAGGAGATGGATCGGCTGAATATCGATGTGGTACCCAAGTCAGCGAACCCGCCCAACGTCCCCCAGCTGCGTCCCATCGAGAATGTCTGGGCCAACCTGAAGCGTAAGATCTACTCCAACAATTTTGTCGCGAAAACTGAGGAGGAATTGATAAATAAAACGGAGAAAGAACTCAAAAACATGCCTAAATGCATGTTTTCGCCCGCCATGGCGAATGTTCCGGTTAACTGCCGTAAGGCCGCTCGCAAGGGCGTAGAATTTTTTTGCAAGTCAGCTTAAATAATTACCTTCCATGGGAAATTTATCAAAAGCAATTATCTGTCTTAGTTTTTTTTATCACCATGCGAAAATAGTCCATTTGTTTTAATGCAAACTTTAGAGCGTAGAAAATCGATGACTAGGATTACAGGAACAAATTGTCTGCAATACGAAAACCTTCTGGACAAAATTTTCCACCTCGAACGAGATGCTCATATCGTCGCGTATGACCTTGGTGTAAAATTGTGGTCCTGGAAGCGATCTGGAGTCCTCTTTCACATATGTTTCGTCATCGATCAAAACGCAGACAGACAGTTGCTGCAAAAGTCAGCTGTATAACTTTCTGGATCTGGTTTTCGCCCGGCTTTTTGCTCAGCATTTTGTTTTGCTATTTTCTGCTACTTATAAGTCTTCAGGTTGTTGCGCTTCTTGATTCATTGCACCATTCCGGAGGAGGTACCAGCCTGTTTGGCCAAATCACGAATCAACGTCGATATGTTCCGAAGGATGAGGTTGACTACCTTCCGATCCATTTATGGGTCAGCTGGACCTTGTTTTCTTCCTCTTCATGACAGCTCACCGAAAGAGTAGTGTTCCTCGAACTTGTTGATGATTGATTTGACATCGATTCCGAAATGTTTCGCTATTTTGATTGTCGTGTCCACCACTTAAATTTTAACACTCTTTTCGATTCGCGGCATTTTGAAAACAACAACTGCTTACCGAAAGTTCAAAAGCTGAACAAATCTAACAGATGAACGCGTTGGATGAACGCGTAGGCTCAAACCGATAGTCTTACACGTGTATGTGTGAGCGCATCATAAGTGTTGCCAGTTTATTATCGATACAATCTTTACGAGTGACTAGACAATTAAGAAGTCTGTAAGTCGGAATCAATGGAATCAATGAGCTAGCTCCAAGTTTGTGTAAACACAGAAATAGCCGCTGTTTTGGTAGTTTTGTATTTTTAGTTGAGTTTTAATTTATTCCTCATCAATGCACACTGGTCCAGAATGTGACGAGAAGCCACGTTGTCAAATCGAACCGCGGTCATCCGATTTCATCCTTTCTCGGGCGGTCATAGCGGAAACATAGTACGCGAAGTTGTACTACGGTACGTGGGTCTTTCTTTCCTCTGTGAGGTAAATTTCCCCGAATGATAGGACTCCAAGTCGTGGCCAAGCTCTTCTTCCGAAATCGGAAGGCCTTTCGTCCAGCCGCCACACTCTCAACAAGGCCGTACTGCGCACGGGTAATCTCTCACCTCTGATTAGCAGCACAGCGATTGCCACGTCGTCATGAAGGTCAACTACCGCCGCCACCGCTATCCTGTTTGGAGGTCGGTATCCGCTGCCATTTTGTGGAGACTCATCATCAACCCAGCAGCACACTGCTATTATAATTGGTTGCAGCAAGTTGATTTTGACCAAATTAAATCACATTAAAGTTACATCAACCGATTTGTAACAAGTGTGCTGCTATGGTGCTATGGTGACTCACTGTGAAATAAAAATCTTCGCAGGTATGTACGTCGTATTGTTGTTCATGGACATGGTATAACCAGTACACCCACACATACACTTACACAAGAGGTCCAGTGCGAATGAATGTATGCAGAATATATGTAGTATGGTTTATGCTTGAAGTTATGTATTTTGGATAGAGCCACGCTGAAATAAAACTCATATTACGCTACGTTTCCGTTTCCCCTTTTTTCCCGCTCTATTGAGTAAGCATTTTTTCGGGCTTCTTCCGTTTCGTTGGACAGTGGGTGAGTCTTTTTGAGAAATTTTCCTTTAGCTGGTAAATACCGTTAGAGTCGATCCCTGAGGTAGTCTTAATTCGTCTGGCAAGCGAATTACCCGACCAGTGGTCTATCTTTCGAGAGTGGTGCTGAAGCTACTGAGTTTCAAGCAAACCTAGAGACAATTAGCGACCGGTTAAAAAGTGCTAACGGTTTTAAAAATTTTAAGTTCGAAAAACGAAAAACGTTTGTTTACCTCTTTATTTAAAAAATCAGATACGCCGTTTTTGAGATTTTTCCATTCGTCCGTCCATGAAATGTATTTTTCTGCAAAATTGAATCAACTTAATTTATGTCACTGGAAGTTGCAACTCTGCATAGATTTGTGATGTTGTTCTATTTGGTGCACTGCTTCTCTATAAGTTCTTCGCTTATCTTTCTCCGTTAGCATGATTTTCTTTCCTCGTTTATCGACAAGACCTCCATTATCGAAATTTTTCAAAAATCTTCCGACAACGGCAAGTAATCGGAAAATACTCCGACTTTCTCTGGAAGAGAGGCCTACATCATGAAAAGAATTGATTTTTTCCTTTTCTTCGAAGGTCAGATGCTTCGATCGACCCGTCGCTGCCGGATTACAAGCATAAATATTCCGTTTTTGCAACTTTTATGGTATACTCCTATTTACTGTTCGCATCTCATAAGTTGATTACCAGTAGACAGCTTATGACGCATCTTCTCCTAGTCAGGCAAAATTGAGTTTATTAAACTCACCACCTTTCCAGGATTCGTAGTTCAATTTTTTTCATGTAGCTACTGTAAAGGAGTTTAAATCTGCGCTTGTATACAGCATCACAACTGCAGAGCAGATGTTCCGAGGTTTCACGTTCCATGTAGCAGAAACGATACAGATATCATTCTCAACCTGGCCAATGTTTTTCAAATGATATCTACTCGGGCAGTATCCGGTAACTAGGCCAGTATAGGTACAAAGATTTCTCATATTGAACTCCAAGAGCTTTTTACTGATTGTGACATTTGGAACTATAAACCTCATCTATTGAACACACTTAGTGGTGACCAACCAGTTGGTTATCACCCTTTGTTCTTCCCAAGATTTTAGTTCCATTTTTATGGCACAGTATGATATACCACAGAATGGTTCTGGGCCAATAAAATATGCATTTGAACCTTGTTTAGCAAGCTCGTCTGCCCTTTCATTACCTTCAATGCCACAGTGTCCGGGAACCTAGAATAAATTTACGGAGTTCTTTTGACACACCTTTCGCAGTAAAAGAATGCATTTCCAGACAAGTTTGGATGTGCTTTTATAATTACCCAACGCTTTGAGTGCTGCTTGGCTGGCTGTAAAAATACAAATATTTTCAAAACTATATTTCCTTTTCAGACAAACGTTATTGCATTTTATTATAGAAAAAAATTTCGCTTTGAACACCGTTGGATAGTTTCCCATCGCCACTGAGATTTCTACCCCAGGGCCAAAGATACCTGCTCCCGTTATTGTTCCAATTTTTAAACCACCTGTAAAGAATTTTATGGAACCATGATGAACCATATGTTGTAAGGGATGTCATAGTTTTCCACAGGTTTCATCCAGTCGCCATTCATATACATCACTGGCCCATTTTGAATGTTTTGCGTTTATGAATAGCAAATTCAGCAACCGATATATTTGTTCCTGCTCGTGTAAAAACAACTTTATGAAAGAAAGTTTTGCTCTACAGTTTGGCTTAAAATTTTCCCTTTCGTCAAAATTCGCATTCTGAACCGAGTGTGCATTATTTACTTCCAACAAATAGGGTGGAGTACTACTGGGCCCTCCCTTAGCTCAGTCGGTAAAGGCGCAGCTACAAAGCAACACCATGCTGGAGGTGGCTGGGTTCAATCCCCGGTCTGGTCTAGGCATTTTTCGTTAAGGAAAATTTCTCGACTCCCTGGGCATAGCGTATGATTGTACTTGCCACACAATCATACTAATGCAAAAATGGTACTTGGCATCGAAAACTCTTAATTAATAACTGTGGAAGTGCATTCAGAACACTAAGTTGAGAGCAAGCAATAAGCTAATTGTGAAAGCAATAAGCTTGAAATGCTAAAGAAGAAAGAACTACTGCGGCTGCGTACTCATTTCATTACTCAGCCCTATGTAAACAAAACGATTTGATTATTTTACCATATATTCTATCACACATACACTCATGATGTACAAAAAATATATATAAAAAATGGGTCCACTGCCAAAGTAGTACTTTATGTAAAGTTCCATGAATAACGTGAAAGTGGTCTCGTACAGCTAAGTCGTCATTTGGCGTGGAATTGCCCAGCCCAAGACACAGTTTATTAAATTGCGGAAAACTCAAGTGCTGATGAAAGCATTTATTTCCACCCCAGATACTGTCTTGAATGGCTCTGATGGCCATTACATTACTAATGCAGTATCCTTGAAAGATGCTGGGTATAGAAAAGTAGGCAGCTCACTAATTCAAAACATTCACACTGCCACTTATTCTTGCTCCCATTATCGTCGTCGTCGTCGTCGCCTTCATCATGTTCGGTATTCTTAGGAGGGCAGTTATACTCTCTTAACTCGGCATTGAACCACTAGTTCAGTGTAAATGAGCTCGTTGCTTTCCCCTCCATCTTTCTTTCACGACAAGTAGGTAACGTGCTCACTGTTCAGCTTGTATACAACGGTATAAGTACGAATAGTACACGCAGAACTACAACTAAGCCAACAGGCACTTGGTTGGCATATGAAAGCGAATATTTCCCAATTAGTGGGGGTAGCTTGGTGCTCAAGTGTAGAGCAAAAACAGAAATAGCATGTTTTCTGAATCTGCTGAGGAACAGGATCAGACGTTGCTTGAGGTGCAATGCAAACGTTCATACTACTGCTGCTAACACCAAGGATCACGGTGATGCTGTGCACCATAGCAAGTTTTATCTCATTCACACTATGCGGTGTAGAGTAGAAATACATTAACTGAAAATTCTCATCTACTTTTTTGTTTCATATGGTTATCTCCGCTTTAATATGATGATGGGCCATTTTGTTTGGAGTGAAAGTGTCCCTTTTTTTTATCAAAAGAAGGTGTTGATGCAACCTTGAATCACGTATGTTAATATGTAAAAAACACATTTTAACCAAACTTTGCATCAGAATGTTTTAGAACAATGTGCACACAGGCCAAGCAAGAATATTTTTATTTTTATTTTAATATTAATCAACGGATAAAATGTGTATTCCAATGACAATGAACTATGTATAAATAAAACGATATAGCTACAATTTAAATCAGCAGAAACATCTTTTAACATTGCACTTATTTAGTCCGCGGGAAGAGGTATAGTCAATCACCCGGTAGCTACTATTAAAAACGCAACACATGCTTAACACGCGTTCATGTGCACCAGAGTTGGTAATCGATCTCATTTACTGACCTGCTAGTATTATTATTTTATATTATAAAGTCAGTTCATTATTTTATGATATGATATTAAATGATGTGACATAATTGCATTTAAATTAATTTAATTAAAATCACTATTTCCGATGAGACTCACTACAAAAAATTATTGCTAGGAACCGGAACAGCCCATCGAAATTTTAGGTTAACTATTCTATTGCTATATAATTTCAGATCTCTTATGGATATCCTAAGTTTTATGAGATAATTTTAAATCAATTTTTTTTCTCGCAGCTACATTGTCTAAACTTTCAGGTCCACAAATGGAATTGTTATTATCATTCTTATATTCATTCACCATATTATTTGTCATTCATTATATATTTTATAATTATAATATTAATTCACTATATTTTAAATATTACAATATGACATTGAATATATATTGGGAATGGAGGGAGCATCAGGGTATCACTCAAACTGGAATTGGACAATGAAGTGGTATGGCAACCGGCGTTTGGGAGGGAACGGATAGTATCATTTTCTCTATCTTACCGATTCGATTGTGATGCTGTGAATTCTACTTCAACAGTTTCAGTGAGAGTGACGCGCCCTTCTTAACAAGCCATCCCGTAGAAAGCTTAATAAGTATTGCGAATTGGGTTTTTCGATTTGATGGATCGTATCGTTGGAAGGAGAATCTTATGTTCCCGCGGGTTTCGCGATAGTGTCTCTGCTTACGGGTCCGCCCCACCGTTTTTGGCCCTTCATACAGCGTTATTGTGAATGCAACCCGGTAACTCAATTTGATCTTGCTATTAAGTGGAGCTGCATACATGACAAGGTCTTAGAAGCGGTGGTGGCTACCTTACATACATTACATACAGTCGAAGAGAAGCCTCACCAAAAACGCTTCTTCAGGCAAGTACAAATCCATTATTTGCCCAGCCAGACCTGATTCGCCCTTCGATTCCAGTCACTCTGATTGTACGCCTGCTTTGCTGCACGGACTACGGGCTTATTACCAGAATGTTCGTGGTCTCCGAACGGAAATAGACGACTTTTTCTTAGCTGCCGTCGAGTTGAACTTCAACGAGATAGTTTTAACCGAAATCTGGCTCAATGATCAAATTCATTCCGCTCAAATATTTGGAGATCAGTTCACTGTTTTTCGGAATGATCGTTATCGCATAAATAGCACTAATTCTCGTGGTGGTGGCGTCTTGATAGCAGTTTCCATAAGACTTCACCCCAGTAAACACAAGATCGCATATAATAACGGATATGAGTATAACGTGGAGGCAATATGCGTACATTTAACATGGAGTTAAATGAACGAATGAACGTATATCGCCTCCACGTTGTACTCATAGGTATGCGCTATCATATGCGATTCTGTGTTGTCTGGGACAGTTGCCTGGATCCTATTAACCTCCTATTAACCCTCGGTCGGAAAGGGGTCAGGAAACAACCCCAGGAAGGGAAGTTACGCACCGCGCCATGTACTTAACCCCCGAAAGGAGATGCGAGTAGCAGCGGGAGGAACAACATTTGGGTTGGGGGGGCGGTGTGTTATCTCGCATATAACACACACGGTGCTCGCTATTTTGGGGGGAAAACACGCGGGGGGGGGTGGGAGCGGTCCCCACGATGGGTAGCCCAACAGTGGCTGTTCGTGGGTGGGAGGGGCATGTGGGCGGTGGGGGGTGGAGGAGGGGATGCGGCCTGGATGAAAGGAAACAAAAATAAACGTAAATTGGTACCGGGGCGCGAGTGTTCGTGCTTGGGTGGGGGAAGGGGGCGGGGGGAAATGACGGTGTGGTGGCCGAAGCCTGCGAACCTATCCTTAACCTCGACGCGACTCAGCCTGCGCGGGAGCTAACTATCAATCTATAAGTACCAATTACGATCGCTAACATGGTCGACCCGGATGGACTGGACGTGGGTAGGACTGGGTGTGGGGGGGCGGGGCCGATCCAGGTTAAATGCAAGTGGGAGGGGCGTGGCCCGGGGTGGACGAAGGGGTGGAGGATACTGTTTAGGGTGAGGCGAGGTCGTAAGGAGTGTATCGAAAATAAGCTATCCACAAACTTTCTTTCAAATTTTGTTGAAAACCGATATTTTATTCATACAAAAAATTGATCCTTTATTGTACGAGGTTAAACTTGAACATAATGAAGACCGGATGAAATTTAAGTTATTCCTTCACGAATTTTCGAACTTTGGATCGAATGCTCTTCATCAAGTTCCGGACAAGTGTTGCATCGCATTTTTTGGACGCTTGAGCCCAAATTTTTTTGAACTCCTGCATGTTCCCAGCTGCCTTACCAGTCTTCTTGAAGACCCTCTTCACGATTGCCCAGTAACGTTCGATGGGTCGAAGCTGAGGGCAATTTGATGGATTGATATTTTTCTCAACGAAATCTATACCCTTTTCTGCAAGCCAATTGAGAGTGGTTTTGGCATAGTGGCCCGACGCTAAATCTGGCCAAAACAGTGGAGGTGTACTATGCTTCTTATATAAAGGCAACTATCTCTTCTGGAGACACTCAGATCGATAGATTTCCGCATTTATAGTTCCGGTAGTGTAAAAAATTGTTGACTTCAAACCACAGGAACATATTGCTTGCCATACCAGTACCTTGCGACCGAATTTCTCTACTTGAATCGACCTGTCCGCATCACTCACATCCTCCCCAACGACGGCAGTAAAGTATTGTGGACCTGGAAGGATTTTTGAGTCCTCCTTTACATAGGTCTCATCGTCCATCAAAACGCATGCATCCGGACGCTGCAAAAGACGCGAATACAATTTCCGGGCCCTTGTTGCTGCTCGCTTCTTCTGTTCTGCACTTTGTTTCGAGAATTTCTGCTTCTTGTAGGTCTTCAGGTGGTTTCGCCTCTTGATACGCTGGATCATTCCGACACTCGTTCCTGCTTTTTTGGCCAAATCACGTATTGACATTGATTTGTTCTTCATGATTAGAGATACCACTTTCTGCTCCAGTTTCAGGTTGGAAGAACCGGGTTTTCTGCCTCTTCCTGGTAGCTCATCCAAAGAATAGTGTTCCCCAAACTTATTAATGATGGTTTTAACACTCGCATGATGAATTCCAAACCGCTTCGCCAATTTTCGCATAGTAATACCCTTCTCACTTAGCCATGTGTCCAGAACCTTAATTTTCACTTCCTTTTCAATACGCGACATTTTGAAAACGCAGAATTTGAACCGCACAAACAAGTAAACAAAAGAAAGCTGACAGTCAAACGCACAGCATGCAGTGTTCAGAGCATAAAAAACCATCACAAATACATGCGTACAACGCAAATGTATGTGGATAGCTTATATTCGATACACTCCTTATATCAGATATTGTTTCTCTGAGGAGACCTGCTCGTAAACCTCTTTGGTCTAATGCTCATTTACGGTACCTGAAACGAGCGAGATTGAAGGCTCTTCGTAAGTACTGCAAAAATCTAAATCAATTCTCTACACCTAGTACCCTATACCGAATGTACGATTGTACATTCTTCTCTACAAGAATTATTCAAAATGAATCCAATCTAACCCTCGGCGCAACCCAAAGTTGTTCTGGTCCTTTGTGAACAAAAAAAGGAATGTTAATGGGTTACCGGTTGAAATTCATCTGGGCGACAGAATCGCCAGCACACCAGTAGACAAATGAGATTCAATGACACCATGCTAGCATTGGAGCAAGTCAGCGAACCACTCAGAGATACTCCCAGAGACGCGTTCGACTTCAATATTCCTGCGATTTCATTGGACTTAGTTGAATCCGCAATCCAGAAGCTGAAACTCTCAAACGTGGCTGGGCCCTGACGGAATTCCTTAATGTGTACTAAAGAGTTGCTCTACAGTTCTTACGACTTTTCAACATCTCGTTACGCCAGGGAAAATCTTGCATTTTTTTCAGAAATGGTGGCATTTTCTAAGTACTGGCATTAATGGTGAAGATATCAGACGACTGATTCCATGAAGAAAGATTATGTTAATTTTACTTCGCTTTGTATTCCTTCTATTCATGTTGATTAATGTAAAGTACGGTTTAGGGACAGGGATTTCTTACGCCACATGGCTTTTTCCCATTACATTCCAATAAGACGTTAAGTCAATTAAGTCAGGATTATATCAATAAATGAATAATTAATAAATAAATAAATTAAGCATCACCCGTTTTCGCCCGAACGAGATGGCTGAGTACTTGGACACATTTAGTGCCATACTGTTGAGTCGGCATCAATCGTCAAATATTTCTAATTCATGTTGCAGATAGTGAGCTTCATGGCGGCCATTTATTACGTACTATAGCTTCAAGTCTTCCGCATATGCGAACTTGAAGCATTTGAGGATTATGTTCATGTCGTTTATATACAGCAGACAAAGGAATGGCCCCACGTGACTGCCTGGAGGACGTCAGATGTACTTCGCCAATCTTAACAGACGTTGACCTGCCAGTCAGGTAGAAACGAATCCAAACAAGAAGATTATCGTCGATGCCCATTGTGTCGTATTTCGCAATGACAATCTCATGTATCACCTTATCAAAAGCAGCGGAGATCGGTCGGTGTATATGGCGTCTACTTGATTGCCAAGTTCAATCTCACGAATAATAAACGAAGTAAAGGCAGTTAGATTAGTCGTTGTGGATCAGTTGGGCATAAATGTTGATTCTACGAAATGATATGCGTAGATTCTACGAACTGATATGCGAAATGATATGCGAGCAGTCCTGAACCAGTTTTTTCAGGACAATTAGTTCGAAGTGTTTAGAGATGGTACTCAGCCCAGCAATTCTACGGTAGTTGGAGACAGTTCGTTTGCATCATTTTATTTTCGGAATACGGAAAACGAAAAATTCCTTCCAACAATCAGGAAAAACGCCTGCAGTTAAAGACGGCAGCATAATTAATCATCAATTAAAAGAAAGAATTGAGCAATAAAAAATGAAAAAAGTGCCACTAAATTATTAAGGCCTGTGCCAACAAATAATGTGTGATCAGCATTAAAAATTTAGGAACTAATGTGCAAATAAATATGGCTTGATTTCCGACAAATGATGTTATTTGAGCACTAAACTACTCGCAAATGTCTTGGATTTTTATTTAATTTTCCCATAAAAATAGTAAAATGAGCAATAAATAACTGAATAACCACAATAAAAAAAACTCAAATGTCCTAGGTAGTAGATACAGTTACCCATCTTTAAATTCAAAAATAATTTGATATCGTGAAAACTTTCCCATGAAATATTCAAAAACACCATTTGAAAACTGAATAGGTTCCAGAGAGCAGAAAATAAAAGCAGGCAAAACATTGGGAATGAGCCATAAAAAGTTATGATGTGTTTTAGGACAAATTAAAAAATTTCATATGGAAGAGGTAAAATGAGCAATGAATATTCAATAATGCGCAATAGACAATGATATTTTTGCAAATGGACTAATGAACGTATACATTCCAAATAAGAGTTGTTGAGCTTCTACATTTGATATTTTTATCAAATGATATGTTGAGTTTACCAATAACCATAAGACTGTCGCTTGAATGGAAAAAATATTGTTGGTAAAGAAGATCATTTAATATGGTCACTACTTATAAATACGGTTAAAAAATGTATCCATGCCAAGGAAAAGTACAAAAATCAACCTGTGATCATTTTGAAATAGTCATCAAACCATTATCAATGTTCAGGCGCACAAATCAAAACAGCAATCGGAACTAAAAAATATGTGCAATTTTATAATATAAAGCAGCACTTAGAAAAAGACTACTCATTTGAATGGCTTACATTTTTCAAAGCAGATTGGTAGCAACGCCAGTAAATTCTTATTGTTGACGAACATAATTCGTCATTCAAACGTCCTTGTAATTGATCTACTCATCCACCACACACAATGGCTACCAAAAAGAGTGTAGGGGATTCCGTTAAGAGGTTCAACCAAAATAACAAGATCGTTTGCTTTTTCAAAGTCAGATTGCTTCAGTTAATCACATATTTAAGAATATTCGAAAAACATCTTATTCGCATTTATCATCCAATTTCCGAGAATCAGCATTGAATCTTATTTTAATGACTTTGTATACCCCGGATCAAGTTTACGCAAAGATTACGTTTATCGTTGTAGCGGCTTTTTCTTCCTAACTTTTCTGTTCCTTCACCTTAACAGAACGCCAGTTATGTTCTTTTTTATAATTTCTTAGAGGTTCCTTACAACTTTTGTAATGCACCGCAACTATAAAATCTTTAAATGTTGGAAAAATAACCTATAATTAAATAAAAATTGTTTTTTCTTCTTTTTTAGCCTGTCGGCTTTTTATTCCATTACGTTATAAAAAATTTTTTTTTTTTTTTTTTTTTTTTTTTTTTCTATTTGTTCTTTTGTTTTTTTTTTTGGTATTTGTTATTTTTCCCAAAGTTCATTGCACATTTTGAATTTAGAAATGCCCCTTTGCTCTGATTGATTAGAAAATTGCTTGATGTTTCATCGCAAATTTGGTGAGAATTTACTGGCGTTGTTACCAATCTGCTTTGAAAAATGTAAGCCATTCAAATGAGTAGTCTTTTTCTAAGTGCTGCTTTATATTATAAAATTGCACATATTTTTTAGTTCCGATTGCTGTTTTGATTTGTGCGCCTGAACATTGATAATGGTTTGATGACTATTTCAAAATGATCACAGGTTGATTTTTGTACTTTTCCTTGGCATGGATACATTTTTTAACCGTATTTATAAGTAGTGACCATATTAAATGATCTTCTTTACCGACAATATTTTTTCCATTCAAGCGACAGTCTTATGGTTATTGGTAAACTCAACATATCATTTGATAAAAATATCAATTGTAGAAGCTCAACAACTCTTATTTGGAATGTATACGTTCATTAGTCCATTTGCAAAAATATCATTGTCTATTGCGCATTATTGAATATTCATTGCTCATTTTACCTCTTCCATATGAAATTTTTTAATTTGTCCTAAAACACATCACAACTTTTTATGGCTCATTCCCAATGTTTTGCCTGCATTTATTTTCTGCTCTCTGGAACCCATTCAGTTTTCAAATGGTGTTTTTGAATATTTCATGGGAAAGTTTTCACGATATCAAATTATGTTTGAATTTAAAGATGGGTAACTGTATCTACTACCTAGGACATTTGAGTTTTTTTTATTGTGGTTATTCAGTTATTTATTGCTCATTTTACTATTTTTATGGGAAAATTAAATAAAAATCCAAGACATTTGCGAGTAGTTTAGTGCTCAAATAACATCATTTGGCGGAAATCAAGCCATATTTATTTGCACATTTACTAATACCTGTTGCTTTATTTCACAGATTTACCGGTCACAATTAGATTATCCAAAGATCATTTCTCATGTATTATTGCTCATTCCTAAATTTTTAATGCTGATCATACATTATTTGTTGGCACAGGCCTTAATAATTTAGTGGCACTTCTATCATTTTTTGGTGCTTTTTCTGAATTACTAAGTGCAGGTTAATATTTTAGTCGTTAAAGACAAATTGAACATTCTGGCTTAAGCCACCGCATGAGTATTTAGGCAGCGTTTCTGGATCAGTGAGGGAATGCCATCAGGATCAGTTCCAGTAGACGATTTAAGCTGCTTTCCAGCTAAAACCACTGTGGCGCCACTGTATCTGAGTAGTATAAAACAAAAACGGTGTATTATTGAATGTTATTAAAATTGTTGTTCAAATTCGAGAAAAACCATCATTTTGCATAATATTCTCCTCGTGGTTATTGCAGCGTTATTTATTTAGTTTTGTTCGTTTGTTTCTTTTAATTACATTTATGGTACTACTGGATAACAATAAATCAAAGAACTGCTAATAATTTACAAAAATCATTGCGCAATTCACACAATGTGCACTCCCCAGCAGAGCACTTTTCCGAAATCAAATTTAGAACGAGAAGTAATGAACATCGACTTTAATAGTAGCTTTCTTCTGGGTTTATGCGAGTGTTCTCGACTTGTTGTGGTATGTATTTGATTGATGAATTTCCTACCAATGAACCTATTCAACTTAGTATTGTTTTAAAACCGAGTGCTAACCGAGTGCTTGTGTATGTATTCTATCCGGTGATCCGTTTTGTTACAAACATTCTTCTATTTATGGACACGCGCCGAACCAGCGCACATAAACTCAGCGCGTTTTTTCCCATAGAAACGGATAAAATCTTTGAAGGGGGAGTTAACTAAAATTATAATAATCCGTCCACTATATCACAATATATTGGGATTGGTTGAGCAGATTGGAGATAATGAAATCATTGGGTATAGGAATAAGTCTCCCCCGGTTGGTGCTAAACGGATGAGCCTGGACATCAATAGAAGCATAAAGTTACCAGAAGGCACGAAATGCATCTACGCACTCTTATTTTTACCAAATCCCTCAATCGCAAATTTAAATGGATTAGCATAGATTGTTCTTAAGAAGCCTCTACTTGATTGATACAGTTGTAAAAATTGAAAGTTTATGAAAAAGAGTATGCTTCGAGCATCGGCTGAGATAGGTTGCGTCGATGCTTAATTACGCACTATTTTGTTATCGGCCATGGCGCGTTTCATATTGTTTCGGTTATCTATTATTCAGCGATGCGAGTGATCGAGAGAGCATAGAAAAAAAAACTACAAAAATGCTTCATGGTGAGATGTGGTGGTTCGCCGGGCTGGTGGACCGGTGCTGAGGATCACAATTAATTTTCATCCATAATATTGGTTTGCCATACTCGCCGTGTCGCTTGGAGAAAGTAAGCCAGTATACCTTTTTGTGAGTGGCTCCAATACCATCCTTACTATTGGTTTAAATCGGTTCAAATCGGATTTCCAGCATTATAGAGAATCTTTTTGTTTTTCTAATGAAAAACCACCACCACACTTTGTGAGTGGCCTCAATAGCATCCTCACTGTTGGTTTAAATAGGTTCAAATCAGAAATCGGTACTCACATTTAAATATTTCACTAAACGCCGCGTGAATTCAGCTTATCGTTTACCAAAAAGAATTCTGCTGAAACCCAATCCTGTTATCCAACATCCCAGTGAAAGTGCAGAGGCGGTCTCGGCTTCCAATAAAACGAGTATCACGTCGACACATTCCTACCCTTTTCTTATTTGACATGCATTCGGGTGAAGCAGGCGTCAGGATTGGCTTAGTTTGGGATGACCAGTTTTTACACATTGGATGTATGCTAGTCTCAACCATCATCTGTTGGTTCTCTGTGTTATAACAGCTGATCTGGCAGCAACGGAGTAGCAACCTTGGGCGGTCAATCATGCTCATTATCTTGCTCATGCTCATAGAAAGGGATAAAAACTTTGAATAGGAGAAGACCACTGCAACTTCTCACACTGCTATGCTGTCTTGCTTTTTCACACGCTTATCAAATTACTGGTCTGAAAATCGGATACGATTCGTCTCGTTTCACCTGGATTATATCGTAGCATGTGCTCCATTAATATCTCTTGGATACAGAAACAATATTTCAAAATACTGAATCAAACTGTAAGATATGATTAACATTTATTCTCAATAATACGAAACTACAGTACCGTAAAGCGGGATATTATTGATCAGCGGGGTAACATTGATTGGTTTGGAAAACATCATGAATAGTTCAAATATACATTTTCCGTGGATACACTTTCTAACTATGAATTATGAATTATGTTTCTGAATCTGGTGTTATTTGACTTCCGAAAGCTATAACATTGGTTAAAATATTACGTTTTTTGATTGCCAAGAACTGAAAATTGAACTCAGCTTAGCTTTTTCCACTTTCAGCTAGCGGGAAAAAACTAATCAATGCTTGAATCGTAGTTAACATTACTAGAGATATTTTTTTAGATACGCTAGGTTAGCTAGGTTGGGTTTACTATTTAAAAAAATCTCATGGATGTCCGTTTTTTGCGCTTTTTTGCTTTTTTTTCATTGAGGTAAAGGGACAATCTAACAAAACATTAAAAATAAATAATAAAAAATTGAAACAAACATTAAAAATCTAAAAATAAAATCAAAAGTTAGGGGGGGGGGGGCAACGGCCCCACCCTGCCCCCCTCTGGCTACGCCTATGCTTCACAGTTGCCTGGATCCTATTAACCTCCTATTAACCCTTCGCTCGAATCGTGATGGGTCCAGATAACAACTCTACACAGGAGGTTAAGTATCGCGCCATGTACTTAACTCCCGATAGGAAATCTGATTTAAGCTGCATTGAGAACCATATCTGTTTGATTGGCGCTGTGTTATCCCGTTTAGATCAAAACGATTTCGCTTTACTATTTGGCGATTACAACCAGTCTGGGTTGGTTTGGAATGTTCCCACGATTAGTCATCCCACAATTGACGTTCTTCGTTCGGGTATGCCACCTGTGTGCTGTGCATTGATGGATGGCTTCAACCTTCATGATTTAACGCAAATAAATTCAACGTTCAATCGTAACTCGAGACTGCTTGATCTTGTGTTGGTTAATGAAGCGGCCGTAATGGAATGTGCTGTTGTCGAAGCCTCCGAACCTTTAATTAACCTAGACGCCGATCATCCTGCGCTGGAGATTACTATCAATCTATCAGTAACTATTACCTTCGATAACATCGTTGATTCACATGGCCAGAATTTCCGTAGAACTGATTTTGCGGCTAATAGCCAATCTCTGTTCAAAGTCAATTGGCAGTTCCTTGACTCGTGTTCCACTATCGATGAAGCGGTAGACTTTTTTTGACGAGGTTGTGTCCCGGGCTATATCAGATTTTGTTCCTCTGAGGAGACCTGCTCGTAAACCTCTTTGGTCTAATGCTCATTTACGGTACCTGAAACGTGCGAGATCGAAGGCTCTTCGTAAGTACTGCAAAACTCGAAATCAATTCTCTACAGCTAGTACCCTATACCGAATGTACGATTGTACATTCTTCTCTACAAGAATTATACAAAATGAAAGTTGTGCTGGTCCTTTGTGAACATAAAAAGGAATGTTAATGGGTTACCGGTTGAAATTCATCTGGGCGACAGAATCGCCAGCACACCAGTGGACAAATGAGATTCAATGACACCATGCTAGCATTGGAGCAAGTCAGCGAACCACTCAGAGATACTCCCAGAGACGCGTTCGACTTCAATATTCCTGCGATTACATTGGACTTAGTTGAATCCGCAATCCAGAAGCTGAAACTCTCAAACGTGGCTGGGCTCTGACGGAATTCTTTAATGTGTACTAAAGAGTTGCTCTACAGTTCTTACGACTCCTCTTTTGAAGCTTTTCAACATCTCGTTACGCCAGAGAAAATCTGACATTTTTTTTCAGAAATGGTGGCATTTACTAAGTACTGGCATGAATGGCGAAGATATCAGACGACTGATTCCATGAAGAAAGATTATGTTAATTTTACTTCGCTTTGTATTCCTTCTATTCATGTTGATTAATGTAAAGTACGGTTTAGGGATAGGGATTTCTTACGCCACATGGCTTCTTCCCATTACATTCCAATAAACGTTAAGTCAGTTAAGTCAGGATTATATCAATACATGAATAAATAAATAAATAAATAAATAAATAAAGCATCACCCGTTTTCGCCCGAACGAGATGGCTGAGTACTTGGACACATTTAGTGCCATACTGTTGAGTCGGCATCAATCGTCAAATATTTCTAATTCATGTTGCAGATAGTGAGCTTCATGGCGGCCATTTATTACGTACTATAGCTTCAGGTCTTCCGCATATGCGTACTTGAAGCATTTGAAGATTATGTTCATGTCGTTCATATACAGCAGACAAAGGAATGGCCCCAAGTGACTGCCTTGAGGACGTCAGATGTACTTCGCCAATCTTAACAGACGTTGACCTGTCAGTCAGGTATAAACGAATCCAAACAAGAAGATTATCGTGGATGCCCATTGTGTCGTATTTCGCAATGGCAATCTCATGGATCACCTTATCAAAAGCAGCGGAGATCGGTCGGTGTATATGGCGTCTAGTTGATGGCCAAGTTCAATTTCACGAATAATAAACGCAGTAAAGGCAGTTAGATTAGTCGTGTCCTCATAAGTTCCTACCTCACGCCTCCACGAGTCATATGATCACAAGACTGCCAGCTGAAACATGGAGACGCTGGTTGGCGTAGCCTGGGCAATGTTGTCAATTTGACAATAGCGAAGTGAGGGGGTGCGATCATCTACAATAAATTTATAAATTCACTACGCTTTGGGATCATCTTTTCGTTCTAAAATCACTTATCTTATGAGCATGGAGCAACATTACAAGCATTAAAGGCTCAATTTGTTTTTCATTATTTCAGCATAACGTTCACATTAGATGTGCTTGGATCGTTGGATGTCAGATATTTTTTGTACATTAATAAATTATATTCTCTTATTATTATTATGGATACAAATATTAATCTTACTTGACATTAATGCTAGCTGAAAAAGGTGAAGTCTATCGTCGAGAGGATGAACAGCTTAGTCACAGATATACATTCTATTATCGATAACTGTCGTGCTCATGTTATCATTTTGTTACGTCATTGTTATGATATGAAAGTATATTATTACATTTAAATTAATTTGATCATTTAAAATCACTGTAGTACCTATGAGATCCTCTACAAATGATTATTGCGATGCAAGGAAACGGAACAAGATGCCGAAATTTAAGTTATACTATTATATAAAAATTATTTCAGGTCATCCATGGAACTACTAAGTTATGTAAAATAATTTTTAATTCATTTTTTTTCTCATGGTTACGATACATTGTCTAAATTTTCAGGTTTTTCTGCAGGTTTTTCTACAAGTGCAGTAGGCCAGCAGTATGCAAACATGTTATTTAAATAAAAATCATTTAGGAAATTTTGACATGCAAGGTGTACAATTCGAAAACATTATCCAGTCCAGGCTACCCAATTTTCCGTACACCTTATATACTCATACGCACTCTATATATATATTTAATTCTTTATTATATTCTATATTTGATACATATTGTAAAAACCAAATACCTTATTGATTTAAAACATAACTGGGATGGGAGGGTGCATCAGGGCATCATTGAAGTTGCAATTGGACAATGGAGTTGACGGCCAACCGGAGTCTAGGAGGGGATGTGTCTATCATTTATGATTGGTACATTCCACTCCAACAGTTGTAATGAATTTGACGCGCCTTTCTTAAACAAACCATCTAGTGGAAAGCTTAACTGAATTGCGTATTTTGTTATTCGTTTTATAGGATTATATTGCTGGAAGGAGATTCTCTTATTCCCGCAGGTTTCGCGTAAGTGTCTCTGCTTACGGGCCTGCCCAACCCTTTTTGGCCCTTCATACAGCGATATGTTGAAATTAGAACGTTAACAAAGCATGATCTTTCTGTTAAGTGGAACCGCATGCAGGGCAAGGCACACGCTAGGATGGTGGCTTCCTACATACATACATACATACATACATAAAGGCAGTTAGATTAGTCGTTGTGGATCAGTTGGGCATAAATGTTGATTCTACGAAATGATATGCGAAATGATATGCGAGCAGTCCTGAACCAGCTTTTTCAGGACAATTAGTTCGAAGAGTTTAGAGATGGTACTCAGCCCAGCAATTCTACGGTAGTTGGAGACAGTTCGTTTGCATCATTTTATTTTCGGAATACGGAAAACGAAAGATTCCTTCCAACAATCAGGAAAAACGCCTGCAGTTAAAGACAAATGGAACATTCTGGCTTAAGCCACCGCATGAGTATTTAGGCAGCGTTTCTGGATCAGTGAGGGAATGCCATCAGGATCAGTTCCAGTAGACGATTTAAGCTGCTTTCCAGCTGAAACCACTGTGGCACAGTCGATGAAAAATGAAATTTCAAATAGAATTTCGTTGAAGACTGCTGAAATGCGTGCAAAATAAATCGGTGATTGCTTCGATTGAGTTGGCATCCAAAACGCCGTCCGTTTATTAGAAGCTAATCCTATTTCTTTTCGTTGCTCGTTTACCTGGCGCCAGAAATTCTTAGGATTCGCTCGTTCGTTGAGACGTTTGTAGTTGTTATTGACAAGCTCGTGACAACTATGGGTTTTTCGCAAATCCCCCCTCTTCTTACCGGTCTCAAAACACCCTAAAAGAACGTAAATGTGATTGAAATATGAATGAAAGAGAGCGAGCCCGGAGAGAGTCTCTCAATTGTAGATTCGCCCTAATGAATAAAAACCCTAGATCTGTATAATATTTGCTGTGATTCCTCACGGCAGCCGTTTCAAGTGATTGTGTTTGGAATTCGACCAAGCAGGTGTCGCAGGCATACGGTTGATTTTTTTTGGCACGAACTGGTCAATAGTGTAAAACAAAACGTCGCACATAGTTGAAGCAGTAAAGTTTACATCCCCGTTACCGAACGTCTCATTCCAGTCCACTCTAGCGACAAAGATATCCATTCCCTCGAAGTTAGCTTTATTGAAGTCGTAGTATGTAGACGTTTTCGGCGTAGGCGGAATATGTATCATCGATCAGTTGCTTTGACAAGCCAGGTGAAGGCATAAATATCGTAGCATTCATCGCTGCATGCAACCATATACTCGGTGGGGGATCTGTTGATACCACCAACATTTTTATAGTACAGAAGGATTTCAGATGCAGGTAATCGTGGGTGCCTGAAAGTGGAGGCAACATCTGAGAGTGGATCTGACTGAAAGTCTTCGTCCGTAGCCACAGGACTGTAACTGCGTCGGCATTTCAATGGCACTTGAATGATTTCGAACGTTGTTTCTGGTTGAGTTACTGAAATCCGAACTTCCGTGAGTTAGCGCCAGTTCCTTATCAAAATTGTATTTGCCTGACAATACAGGCTGGATAGCCCTGACTCCGAGTTTGAACATAGAGCCGAGACGACTAGCACTGACATTGATGACAGATGGTTCGACTGTGTCGAAAGGATAAAGGCTGTCCACAGGGCCTGTTTGAATGTATCCTGGGATAATTGTTATTGCAGCATTTACAACTGGCTGTAACTTTTTCCCACTGGACAGAAATCAAACAAATGTTGTGGTTTGTTGCGGTCAAAATGGAAGTGAGACAAGTGAAGACGCGTGAACAATTTTTGTACGTCCCTTGGAAAATCTGGCCCAGCATGCTTAGGGGAAAATGCAGCAAATCTGTAATTCAACCGTCTCAAGAGTACTTAAAAGGTTCAACAATCGGTTGACTTCGGATCACAAGTGAGGAGCTTTCACCAGAAATTCCAACATTTCAACACATGAAGTTGCCAAACAGATTGGCGTTTCCCAAAGCTACGTCCAGAAGATCAAGGAAAGAGCTTTGATTACATGCATACAAGGTTCAAAACTTTCCAAACCGCGATGAATGGCAGCAAACTGTTGCAAAGACCCGTGCTAGGAAGCTCTACACGAAGATGTAGAGATACAGTTTTTTTTTGTTATGGATGACGAAACATTTCTCAAGGGTGACCTCCAACAAATACACAGATAGAAAGAAACATTGAAATTTCTGCGTGATCTAATGCACATAAAGGGAATGCTAGATTTGGCAGAATATAATGGGAGATTTCATGTAAATTTTAGCCTGATAACCCCTAAATTTAGCCTGTTGTATGAAAGAATCCAAACATTGTTGTATGGCACATGAAATATTGCAAACAATTTCGTTGTTTACGCCTCCTTTGGCTTGAAATTAAACGAGGGGAAATTTTACGCGCTTGTTAAAATTCATTATTTTTTTTCTGTGTACCAGGACAGGAGTTTATATAAGAAAAGATAAAGATAAATTCAAAGTGGATGATCGTTTCAAAAAGAAGAAAATGTTGAATTTCCCATCGACATACCTCATTAGGCAGGCTACAATACGTCTTTTACCATTTTTACGTCTTTTCCATTTCCAAATACGTCTTTTACAATTTTTGAAGCAGCTCAATGAAAAACCGCTATTTTGGCCAGATTTAACTTCATGCCTAGATTTTAAAACCGTGCTGGAATGGCATGAGACTACTTCTTTCTTAGCGTTTTAAGCTTATTGCTCTCAACTTAGTTCTCTAAATGCACTTCCACAGTCATAAATTAAGAGCTTTCGATGCCAAGTACCATTTTTTCATTAGTATGATTTGGTGGCTAGTACAATCTTACCCTATGCCCAGGGAGTCAAGAAATTTTCCTTAACGAAAAATTCCTAGACCAGACCGGGAATCAAACTCAGCCACCTCCAGCATGGTGTTGCTTTGTAGCCACGCCTTTACCGGCTGAGCTAAGAGAGAAACCATGGCATGAGACTTATTCGATGCATTTTGTCCCCAAGGACATTAATTCACCGAACTGCCGTCTTACGTCCAATTGAAACTTATAAGGACATGATGAAGCAGGAACTCAGAAAGTCCAACGAGAAAGCGATGGATGCAAATGACATACGTAGGAAGTGGATACAAAAATTAGAAAAAGGTACCGGATACGACTGTCCAAGCTCTTATGGATGGCGTGAAGTGAAAGTATCGAGAATTTTACCAAACAACCTTCAATAATTAGATCAATTTGTTTGTAAGTTGAGCTTAATAGAATTATAAAAATGCCCAGCAAATTTGTTTTTGATCCGATAAATACATGAGATTTTATAATAAATTAACTGTGTTGCAATAATTTCGTATTCACCCTTTAGAAAGAGGCAAGTGACAAATGGCAACAAAGAAGATGGGCCTGGGATTGAAATCCTGACCTTCTGCTCAGTAAGCAGAACGGATAACCACTGAGCAACCCAGCAACGTATTAAATTGTAGATACTGGGAGTAGAACTGGTCCGTCTGATCTCAGCTTCAGTTGAAGACCTATAACAAGCGAGATTGTTAGAGAATGACAATCAAGCCAATGATAGTTAATTTAATATCTTAATATTGAGATGTCATTGTTGTCAGTGTAGCAGAACGACCTGTATAAAAAGCATCAATGTTATAAATCAGTTATGAAGGATAGATATTGAAAATTCGTAGGCAATGGACAATAAAAATGAACCAGATTAAACCTTTTAGCTTATCGACAACAATAGTCTATTTATTCATAACCAGTTGGTGGTTCGAGTTGAATAAATAAGCAGAAAACCTTGAAACCTTTCCTCACCCGAAAGTTACAGCAGCTAACGATCGCAAGTCACTATATATTGATATGAAAATAAATCATAGCCCCATTCCTCCCGAAGGCACGAGAAAGGAAGAAAGTACACAATAATTAGTTTCTCAACTGAAACTATATTATTCCGATTAGCCAACACACTTTGGTTCCGTAATGAACAAACCAAATTGACTAGCATTAAGTCAGTGCTAGAATCTTGCTGAGGCAGTCTCGCTCCATATACCTTTAGCCCCGAATGATGACGCGGAAGAAAACTTACGTTCATTAGTCACCAGGTCCGGACGAGGCACAACTGTCAACCTACGAACGGAAGAGACCACAAGGGACGACGACGGAAAGCAAGTGCTAGTCTGCCTCGTCGTTGTGTGAACGAACGCAAAGGACGTGCTGTTCCTGGTTGTGCACAAATCAAGCTAAGGTTTTTTTTTTGTAGTGTGAATCATCAAACGCAGCTAGACGAAAGAAGGTACCTAACTGAGTTTTCTTGCTGCTGATTAGGTTAAGGCGAAAAGGCGCTGCTTGGTGCCGATGTTGCAAACTCTCTGTGGAGGAATAACTGATTTCGATCCCTCACAGCTGGCTGTAAACCACCCGACAATGTCGGAAAAGAACCAGATTTAGTTGGAAATTTCTAAATCTGCGCTCTAGATACAGAAGAGAAATTCACAAACCACCTTTTGCAAGGCAGCATCACCTTCAGATGTAAATACGTGGGGGAGGGGATGTGGCGGTTTCGTGGCTGTTCTTTCATTACTCTTCCGGGAGGGATGGGCTACCTCTTCCGTCTCATACACACGACGTTGCTTGTCGCCAAACCGCACGGACCGCATGCTGTCGGCTTTATGTCCACGCCATACCGTGCCAAGAACCATTTTGTGCCGTTCCGGTGATTGTGTTATTTTCTCTTGCCGTGTAGCTTTTCCACTTGTTTCACTTTTTTGTGTGTGCGATGGATGATGCCTTTTTTGCCACTGCACACGATTCGTCTTCTACGAATTTTGCTTTCCTTCTTCTGATCTTCTCGAACGATACGCGGCCGCTCATCTGTATGATAATTTAATCATCGTAAAAAATCAGCTTTTTACGAAAAAAAAAACTGAAAGGAGAAAAACCGAGGACCCTCAGCGCCCAACTCCATTTCTCAAAGAATTTTGCCTGCTGTCAAAGTTGGTCCCGACAGTGTTCCACTTCGATATGGTTATATCAGAAAGTAGATATGGAGGAAAATTCCGTTAACTGACGGAACACGGTCCAAAAGGGTACCCTTGGTGATCCCAAATTTGTCGGTGAATATCCTCGTGACAATCTCGTGTCGAACGGGGTCAAATCGATTCTCTGGTATGCGATGGCTTCGAGTTTGATAATTTTGGCAGTAACATCTCCCTCCCATACGAGATATGTATTTTCCACAGTCAAGCGGGCTCGTTGAACTCGAGGGTACTTCAGAGTTTACTCTCTTGCGGACAAGAGGAGAAAATTCAACTTTTTAACATCGCCCGTTTTCGTCGTTTATGCTTTGTGCAGTGATTCAGGGATTCTGGGCCGTGAGCATGGAGGCGATGTTGGAGATAAATGGTTTGAAGGTTAGGTTTAGAATATTGATTTTTTGTCGTTGTGCATTATGGGAAAACAAAAATGAAATAACAGTTTCACGACCTCCAAACCGACGAGTACTTTGTACTGGTACAGGGTTGAGATGTGACATATTTATTCAAAGAACTTTAAGGTGATTTTGACAGGGGATTGACATTCCAGGAACGAATTTATCATTAAAGAAAATTCAGGTTTTTTCAATTCAGCCGGTTGAAAAAAGGCGATTTTATGTAGTCTGTTGAAAAAAATTATTATTCAATCAATTCAAGTCAGAATTGGTTAATTTTATGAATTTTGAAAATCCCGCAATCTTTTACATATATTTGTTATGTTTTTCATTATTTCGTTCAGCATTAACATTGACCATGTAGCAGAAATTCGTAGGTGGTGCAAGCTCTAGATGGTTATAAGAGTGCAGTAGATATGCATCGATAGAAGCAATTTTGGTATTATTCACTGATTCCATAAATGGAAGTGATCCACAACAATCGAGATCTGTCCTGGTCACATCCTACCAACTGATGGGAATAGGAAGGATTGTCAGTTCAACACTTACTTAAGAATGATGCAGAGAACTCTACAACTCTTCATAAGTGCCGGAAGGTCGGAATGTGTTAGTAACCAGTAACGGGTCTGGGATAAAACCTACGACGTTCTGCTCGCTGAGCAGATACTGGATACACTGAACCCGGCTGTTAGTTCAACGTTATTTCTTTTGTTTAATTTTCATGAAAAATGTTTATCACGGATTCGAATTTTGGATCCAAATTTCAAATTATAACGGAAACGCTTATTTAGGTAGTGTCTAAAGGTTATGTGTATTTTTTTGCCGCCCTTTCTTGGACCCAGTCGTAGTAAATGTAAATGTCGGCTGCTGTGGAATGTGTAGGACCGCACACAAGGATACGTTTTTATTTATTAAATGTCAAAGTAAACACCAACAGACTTCTAAAGTCTTTGTGGTCACAAGTCATAAACTTAAAAGCATTAATTTTAAAACACTAATTATAAGGCATAAACTTACTTTAAAGTCCGGAAGTAAGACAAGAAGCATCTGCAAAGTGTCTGTCGCGGAAGATGGAAGTCAAATATTGTTGTGACTCTATTGTATTCCCGCTGGATTCCTTAAATCGCACAGTCTATGCTGTAATTTGTTCGGCAAACTGACATCCTTAACATCACACTATTGCGCAATGCTCGTGGTCGACACTTAATATTGATCTGCTCCAAAATGAAACTGCTATCGATTCGGTCCTGTTAGATATTTGCGACAAAGAGAGCCCTAGATGTGTTCCAATGAATCCAAAGTCTGACAACGGCTCTGGTAACTTGGCAATGGATTTCTACACGGTAACCTTCACAAAGAGAAACGTGGCAACCTTGTGTTGAACTGATTCGACTCTTGCAGCGCCATTAGTGCAGGTAGGATTCCAGACGGTGGAGCAATATTCCTGAATCGACCGCACAAGGGATCAATACAAAGACTTCAAGCAATAAATATTGGAGAAGTCTTTACTCTTTCAAATATAAAGCCATATTGACTTTGTACGAAATGTATAGCTTGTACGTCAAACAGGAATCCAGAATAACTCCAAGGTCTTTTTCGGAAGTCGATCGTTTGATTGTCGTGTCTCGGAGCTTGTAGGTGAAGAGGATCAGACCTTTTATAGGAAGAACAATAATCATTTCGCATTTGGTCGGATTACTCACCATTATATTAAGGTTGCACCACTGAGCGAAGATCTGAGCTACTGCTAAATTTAAAACAAATACCGATGAAGCGGCGACAGCATTCTTTCGAAAAAAGTGACAGTCGTGTGTAAGAGCAACAAATGGGACGGATACTAATATTTAAATATCAGCTTTAAATCGATTAAGCCGATTCCATTAAGTAGGATTTTAGTCAAATCTTCAGTAAATGACGCATTCGTAAAGTTTGGATTTTAAATGTAAATATATTAATAAAAACTAACAATGATTTTTAGCAAGAATTGATGTGAGTTTGCATTTTATTGCAAAATAAAGAACCTTGTCAATATGTCAGCCATAGCTCACTTCAAATTTTTTATTTCGATGAATCGTTGTCTGAAAGTAAGAGCTCAAACAAAATAAAAAGCCGTAATATTCATCCATCAATCGATAGTACTTGTGTATCTAGACAACTTTTCCAAAGACAATTTTAGTCTATATGCTCAAAATCTCTAAAAACATACATTATAAATCTCAAGATTTCGAGCGCCTTGTACGTAGAGTGTGTATATACCATAGCGCCAACTTGTAAAACCTTTTACGAAACAGATGCCGCCATCTTGAATTCCAAAATTGCGCTAGTTATCGATGATCAGTCTTTATATGCGGTTCGCGATACAAAAACCAACCATATTGTAGAGATTTTTTTACAGTATTTCCCGCTTTTTCCGAAACCAGAGGGCGCTATTTTGGATTTTAAAATGGCATCGGATACTGATTCTTTCCCTATATACGCCTTTCCGATCTATAAATATCCATGTTGCCGAGTATTTGACAGTATTTCTCTCTTTTATAACACAGAAGCCACCATATTGGATTTCAAAATGGCGTCATACATCGATTTCTAGCTTTTATGCAACGTTCCCGATCCAAAAGTAACCCTAATGCAGGTTTGTTGACAGTATTTTCCACTCTTTACGGAACTGAAGTTGCCATTGTGGATTCCTAAATGGAATCAAACATCGATTTCCGGCATCAAAACGCAGTCCGCGTTCCAAAAATAACCATATTGCAAGATATTTGTCAGTATTTTCCATATTTACTAGATCAGAAGCCGCCATCTTGGATTCCAAATTGGCGTCAAACATCGGTTTTTCGCCATTATACGCAGTTCCGGATCCAAAAATATGTCTTTTGCGGGGTTTTTGACAGTAATTCCCAGTTTTTTTTCTAAAACTGGAAGCAACCATCTTGGATTCCAGATGGCGTCAGACATCGACAACGGCCTCCTGGTGTCCACCTGAACAACTTTGTCGAAGACGGCATCTTCCTAAATGGCCAGGATCTCGAGATATAGCTTTTACAAGGTATTCAAATGTGCAATAGCGCCGCGAAATGAGATAATTCCGGTTTACTATTCACCAACCGGAAGGCCTTGACTTACTGAACAACTTTGCTCAAGACAGTAACTTTCAATATGGTTAGGATCAGATATTCCATGTTGGAATAAATGAATACAAACATCCCGAATTATTTAGACCACCACGAGGTATAATAGCTCTTGCCCTTCCCAATTAATTTATCCAAGGCACGATGCATCTATAAGGTGAAAATCACAAGAATATTACACTTTCAAATCATATAAATTTCATCAGCTACGTGCGCCTCCACCCCGATGGGTGAAGTTGCCGTAGCCGGGTGCCACCAAACACTTTCAGCCATTGGTGCCACTTTGAAGTGTGAAATCATTCTTCAAATTTGAGCAGCACTTCAAAATTTAATAAATTTCTTATTTTAAACTCAAACTAAGCATTGTTTCAAATGATTCATTAGATACATTTACCCCGTCTTCAACTCAAGGTTGTACAGACTAAACATTAAACATAGAGCGTAGAACGGACACCTTAACCTAACACCCAGTGGACCAGATTGGACATTTTCGTTTTTTTTGCGAAAAGTTCCACAGGTTGGAGCGGGAATCGAACCCTCACATCATGGCAATCGATTGAACGACGAGTGCCGCCGCTAACCGCTTGGCCAAGAAGCCCAAAAGAGTGCTGCGTGTTTTCAACGTGCCACCGATTTTTTCCTCTACTTTAAAGTAGCTTTTTTGAATAAAAAATCAGTGGAGTTGTTTTTTTTTTGACGTAGACTACGTTAAACCGTTTGATTAGTTTCGTTAGTTTCGTAGCGGAACATTGCAACGCAGGTACTGTTACTTATAAATGAGTTAGTAAGTATGTTAGCACATTCTATGATTTGCTTCTTAGAAATTATTTGGCAGCCGTGGAGAGGGACGTTTGGTTTGAATTTTGGTATGATGAAAGGGCAACGGTTGTGCTGGCTGCACTGATGCTGTTGATATGATCAACCAGGAGACCAATATCCTTATCGCGTTATAGATCAGGGTCTGTTTGGAAATAAAAAATGAAAAATTCATGATATTCTTGTAAGTTGACAGTCGCGAAAAACTCCATCTGATTGAAGCAAAAATCTAGAAAATCTATTGAGAAATTTTTCGTGACTACAGCCATTCGTAATTTGTACACAATGCTCTCAAGGTATGCAACGAAGAGAAAACTGAAATTGTTTTAGCCACCGCTGACTGCTAATTGGTAAGAACTTAGAAAGTAATGTTAGATATATTCAAATCAAACAACCGCTTTCAAAATTAAATTGAGACCTCCCTTGCTCACATTTGAAATCTGTGATAAGAAAGTACTGTGCATTTAATAAATTTAACCTGTAAAACAAAATTATAAGACATCACGTTTTATTTTCGTTATTATCAATAGTTTAAAATTGTTAACGGATAATGTTTAGTAGTTGACTTGATACGCGGGAACCGATTGATGTAAAAATCTTAAAAATCTATCGAGGATTTATTAAGTTATAAGCTTCACTCTTTTAAAAACACTTTTGCGAGCGATTAGTAGAACGATTTTAATTGAAAAACTATTTAATTAAGTTATAAGCGTTTAATTTGTAACGATATTTCGTTACGGTCGCTTGTTTTTAGATTTTCGATTGACACCCTACCCTTGCCGTAAGACGTAGTCCACGTCAAAACTGAAAAT
Source organism: Aedes koreicus (assembly GCA_024533555.2). NCBI lineage: Eukaryota > Metazoa > Arthropoda > Insecta > Diptera > Culicidae > Aedes > Aedes koreicus. The sequence continues at coordinate 59,234 of JAHHFK020003823.1, forward strand.
ACTACTTTCCCATACTAAAAAAGACAAAATTCCACACGAAACTTCAAGTCGATAGTCGTAAAGCTAGACGATTTAAAAAAAAACTGGAACTTTACAGCGAAGGTTTTTAGAACATTTCCAACCATAATTTACTATGTTCTTTCTTGAATCCGTTTTTTTTTTAAATATTGACACAGCCTACTGCACATATACACTATACGAGTGTATATGTGCACTACGGTAGATGCGAACGTTGATAATAATGGAGAAAAAATTACGTTGGCTAAAAAGAACCAATGACGTCTATATTAGGTCTGCTTGCTGGAATTGGAAGCAAAAATAATGTAAACATTGATGAGCCGACAAGTGATGACGTAACACTAATGAACTTTCTCTGAGCGTGCATAGATTCAACTAAAAAAAATCGGATTAAACGTTCATTACAAATGCTGAATTGTGGAAATAATCGGGTTGTAAATGTCATTTATTGAGCAGAAGCATTTCCTCTCGATTACATGGGTCATTTATAGTGAGTTTAACTGAGTTCATTGAATTTCTGCCATATAAACCTTCAAACGCTGGGACTGGACAATCGAGTAGCTATATAGAGCCAATTTTCCGACAACGAAAGACTGGAATCGGTTGAAAAATAAAGTTTGATAGCGCACACAATAATCAATCACGGGGTGGACGAATAAAAAAATAGTATGACGTAGCCTTTTTCGAGTGCTTGTGTAGCGTGCGTAAGGAGCGCGGTGGTATTAGTGTCATGAGCGAATTTTGCTCATTTCACTAATATTGTTGTGGCAACTGGGCCAGGCCTTATATAGACGTCATTGGGCTAGAACGTGGTCGATTTGATTTTTTGTTCGTTGGTTAGGTAATCTCCAAGTGGTTGTTTGGATGTCTTTTCTGGGAGAAGAAGGTATTTCGGAAGGTACTGTTTGACCCGATCACCGGTCAGTACATTGCCTGTCGTCCAACATGAGCGTTCATGTCACTGGTGACGATTTGAACGACCGGTTGTGTGCGCCGTCGTCTGCTCCAGCTGGAACGCTTCTTTTCCGTCATCGGGTCTCCCTTCGTGTGGCCAGTGCACTTTAATAATGCTATAGTTGAAGTAAAGGCCCCTGATCCTCGACTTGCACCCATCCAATCACGCGATAGCGCATTTTACACATCACTATATAGCCGGTCCCCAGCCGGCGGCCCATGGTGGTGCCTCTGGCTTTGAAAGAAATTAGTAGCATGCTGCCCTCTTTTCCATACCTTTTGTCCTGTCCAGCAAAGTTCATGCAGTGCTACGACTTCGAATTGGCGTGGTTGATGCTCGTCGTAGATTAAGCGTGCACCGAGTTTCGTCACCTAGGTCTTTACCGATTGTTCCTGTCGGAATTTACTTCTGTATTACTTGCAACTAGTGTTTTTTTTAGGGCGGCTTGTTGCTCCTTCTTGTACTTTAGACGATTGAATGCTAAAATATTACAAAAAAAAAACATCTTTTGGGGGAATTAAAAAAATGTAGCAAGAATTTGGTACCCTAAACTAAGGACTGTATTGCTAACAAACTGGCAACACATTTCTTCTCATAGCATGAAATATAAAAAAACAAACAACAAATTAAAAACAACTGTATCTAATTCAAGTCTTGCTCTCTTAATTTAAACAAAAAAAATTAATGAGAGTAACTTTATTTCCGGAATTTTCTGATTTTGCATATGACTCCACTCATAAGGTTTTGGACAGTAGTTTTGTCGCGTTTTCTTGAAACCACAGACCAAATCTTTTGAAATCAATTGAACGGAGCTGTGGACAATTGGGAGGATTGATGTCTTTCTCAACGAAATCTACTCCATTTTCTTGCGTCCATTGTAATGTGGTTTTGGCGTAATGGGCTGACGTCAAATCAGGCCAAAATAAAGGAGGGACCATGTGCTGCTTGTATAACGGAAGCATCCTTTTCTGCAAACACTCAGTACGGTAAACTTCGGCGATTATCGTACGTTTAGTGTAGAAGAGCGGTTTCTTGGGGCCGCATGAACAAATTGCCTGCCAAATTATTCCACATCGAACGGCTTTTCGGAGATGCTCACATTTTTGTCGATAATCTTGGTGTGGAATTGCGGTCCTGAAAGCGTTCTGGAGTACTTTTTCCCGTATGTTTTCGCTCATCGATTAGAACGCAGGCAGACGGTCGCTGCAAAAGACAGCTGTATACCTTACTGGCTCTGACTTTTGCCCTGGATTTTTGCTCAACACTTTGTTTTGCTATTTTCTGCTTCGACGTATAGTCTTCAGGTTGTTGCGCTTCTTGATTCTTTGTACCAGCCTTTTTGGCCAAATCACGAATCGACATCGATATGTATTGTAACTGATTATCGACTGTGGCTTTGCAAAGCTGAGATGATTTCTTTTGCTTTCAGTCTTTTGAGTAATGAAAACAGATACTTTTTCTGTTTTCCGACATTTCACCCCCGACGTTAGCTAGACATACCGGAACAGTGTAACATTGTAAAAATAAATGATGTTTTATAGAATAATAGAATAACTAGCCGCTTTAGTGTAAAAACAGAACATAAGTTGACCAAAACAGAAATCTATAATCCCTAGAAGAAGGCGAAAAACAACACGCCGAAACGTCGGAAAATAATAAAAGTGTCTGTTTTCATTACTTAAAAGACTGAAAGCCAAAGAAATGACTACTTTCCGATCCAATTTTGGGTCAGCTGGACCTGGTATTCTTCCTGTTCTTGGCAGTTCATCGAACAAGTAGTGTTCCTCGAACTTGTTGGTGATAGATTTTACGCTGTCGTGATGAATTCCAAAACGTTTAGCTAGTTTGTTCATCGAGACATCTTTCTCACGAGGCCACGAGTTTACCACTTGGATTTTAACACTCTTTTTGATTCGCGGCATCTCGAAAACGATCACTGTTTACTAAAAGATCAAGATTACAAGTTGTTGACAGATGAACGCGTTGAATGTAGGTACACTCAAACCGATAGTCGTACACGTGTATGTGTGGGCGCACCATAAGCGTTGACAGTTTATTTTCGATACAATCCTTGCATTAAATTTTTTCGACCTATATTTTCTAGCATAATGAATTCGTAAAAAAAGTGACGAAAATTTGTTTTATTGTAGGGTATGTGTCCCTTGACTCAGCCTAATATGCAACAATCGATTACATTTTTTACTATAACTCATAATGTATTTGAGCTGGAAGCAATATTGAACTAGTCATACACTTGCCTAGATATGTTCAATATGCCATTTGGTAGTGTGTATCACGAAAAGTTACACAACTCATTTTATAAAGTCTGAAACTTTCGAGGGATATGGATGTAATTTCGGTCTATAAGCGCCAAATTGGGTCTATTCATGGATGCAAGTTCGTCCCATTTACAGATTTGTTATTAAATGTTGTCTTCGTACATTTTTTTTTCTGATTTTCTGAATCAATGCGTTTCCAGCTGTATTCGCTCTACCCTACAAACAATTTCATAAATCAAACTATACTAAAACTGCTAAGAAAAACTTAAGTGATTTTCACATATGATTTAGCGACCATTTGATAATCAAAACATTATAATTCACTCTTCACAGATTTTGTTCCTTTAGTTTGTGTTAAGATGACTCATATGAAACTCAGACATTTTTATTGTAAATTTTACCAATAACAACATTTTTATTACGCTTTCCATACAACAGGCCATAGTTGGGAACGTGGAAAAAAATATGTTCCTAACATTGGGTCTATGGTTTTCTTGTTAAATCATTGTAATTTTACCTATTTGACCTGTTAGTTTATAACGTGTAAATATTTTCTGTACATCTTAGCTGTATTATTCGGTTTATAGGTTCAATTTCTGATCATTCGAAGATCGTGTAGATAATCTGTTCAGCTTAACCAGCAAAGTCATATTGTCTAAAAAGTTAAGGAAATCGAAAATTATGCAGAAGTGAACAACTATTAATTGATCAATAATGTCTCAATTGCTTTGAAATAAATCGGTCATCCTGATAGGAATATAATTTTGTTGATTATCGGTGAATTAATAACATTTTTGGTACATAGGCCGAATGAAGGAGCTAGGCTGACATTACATCCCGTTACCCTATTTTGATTAAATCTAAAAAAATTTGACTTTTCGCATCAGGTGCTCAGAACAGCACAGAACACAGTACTATGCAGCATTTCACAGAGTTGCAGCCATACAAAAGTTTTCTTTTAGCACTCTAAGCTATCATTTGGAGGATGGTTTCCAGACATAGTGTAATTTTGGGCCACCCTACTCTACAAACAATAAACGAGAAAATAAGGCAATGAGTGCCTTTGACCAATGTAGACATAATATTTTTTTGCGAAAGTAAATTTTATTTTGTGAAGAAGTTTTTTACAAAACTCCTAATCATAGAAAGACGTAGTTGGTTTCCAAGCCAGTTTTTAAAAGCGACTCTTCTAAATTTTCACAGAGCAAGTCGATGTATCCGCAGTCATGATCCCTTTGATATGTGCCAAACTTCCTACTCCAGACCAAGCGAACGCTCCCCAGACCATGATATTCCCACCTGCATGCTTAATTGTTTTCTGGAGGTATTGATCCTTGAGCGCTTCACCAACACGCAACTCTCGAGTGCCGTTTTTGTCCGAATAGCTCAAACTTACCCTCGTCCAACCATACAACCTGTTTGCAGAAGTCTACCGACATACTAGCGTATCTTTTGGCAAACTACAGCCGCTTTGTTTGTTAATAAAATGGCGTTTGGATGCTAAACAGTTCTTAAATCCACTGTCGTTGAGCCGTCGACGAACAGTACGTCGATCAACACTTAGATAAGTGATTCAACAATATCTCTCGATGAAAATTTTGGATTTTGCTTACGATGACGTCCTTGCCCGGATAAGTTTCTCACTATTCGTTGGCTTTCATACTTCCACCATATGTGTTGCAAAGCCTCAAGTGAAATTGAGTATTTTTTTTGCAATATTTCGGAAAAAATCACAATCGTGAATAATTAATTTTCTGTCATCAAGCGAATTTTGTTCTCCGGACATTTTAAATTTTTGGAACATACACGGTACCAACTTCGGCGGGAAAATTGCAATTCTGCGCTGTGCCTACAACTGTCAAAGAATGAAGTGCTGCAAAAATATTGTTACTGGCTTTATTAATATCATCGAGAAATCCGAATTCTGAAGTGTATTATTCATTTTAGCCAAGAAAAAATATCGATTTTTAGATAAAAACTAATCTGGCAAAAAAATAATAACTTTTAATGATTAACGTATTGACCTTTGTATTTTGCACACAAAATAGATAAACTTTCCCAGGTATGCTACTGATTTATCTGTGGCATAAAATGTGAATAATATAACACATAATGCGTTTTCATGCCAAGTGTATAATTTATTTTGTTCAGTATTGTACTTTTGTTTAGTTCTAATTCATTACATTGAGTTTAAAAAATAAGAGATTAATTTGTAAGCGCTAAGGCTTTGCTAGTTCTAATTTCAAGTTCAGATTACCTTTTTCTGTCTAGTGCCTTCAGAAAGCGAAAAGTCCTTAAAATTAAAAGCATAAAATCAAAAAGTCGCTCAAGCTATCATTAAGCCAAAAGTTGTAGGGCATGCTATCACAAACTGAAAGCAGCTCACGCAGACCAATAGCGTCAACCATTAGGTTAAACGATCCACTTCTACGATGATGCTGTTTGTTTACATTGGAGTATTACAGTTTCGCCTGCAAAGACTTGTTTACAAACAGCTTGAATGTCCTTTTTGACATATTGGTCTTGAAACATACTACCCAACCTAGTATTTCATATGGTATTCATTCACAAATCCCCCAAAATTCAAACCCCAGCCAACCACAAAACGAGCGGCATGTACCGAAAAAAAATACAGGACAGTTGACCACTGTAGACGTAGAGACTGCACGCAGCGAGGAATGAGACAATATGGCACTTTAAGTGGCTTCATATCGATCAACTCAAGATGATTGATTATTGGCAGAGAGGCAATTTTCCTTCCCTGAATTTTCGGTTCTGTTTCGTTCCATTTTCATGAATCCGAAAAGACGACGGTCATGGCGAATGGAAATCTACATAACGAAAGCCCAGCTTGCGAGAATCCGGCAGCAGGCAGCATCAGTTGTTTTGCCTCTTTTCCAGTTGGAAATCTTGAAAGACCCTTGAAAGAATGAGCGCCTGAGGATGTAAATGAGGCAATTTTTGGCTGCCACTCGGTTGGAAAGTTCACTGCTCGACATGAATTGGGGGGGAATTGAGGGATTCAACAATGTTATTAAGCAGAGATGATGTGTTTCTTTTGTGCGGTTTGACGCCCGGTTTATAGTAGATATCTTATTGCCCTGACTTACAGCGTAACACATGACATTTTCGGTTTACATCCTGTTACTTGGTAAGTTTTAATAAATGCCACTAAAAGGGCGCAACATGCGCTTCCTCGAAGAAATTTTTCGCTAAACATAGCTGATTGGAGGGTGATAATTTAAACAGCGCAAATAAACCGCAGTGAAGCTCATAAATAAAATCTTCCATTTCAAATTTATTTTCCGCGATACATAATTTGAATACCGAAACCACCACTCCATCCCTTTTTATATCACCAAGCTCTCAACGATCACGGTGGGATTGGAAGATAAAATGTGAATATTATTATTGTTTGTTTTCCTTCACCGACGGCCTGCCCAGTCACAGTGGGGCACGATATACAAATACCGATAGGCCTGCCCATCCTTCGGTCGGTGGGCGCCAAAATGAATGGGCCTCAATGGGGAAAGCTAATTTTTCCGCCCACCGATGGCGGTGGTGCCCGGAATCATTAATTTGGCAGGGCGAGCTTGTATTGACGTGAGATCGGTGATTATTTTTTCATCTCACACCAAACCCCTGCTCCTGCTCGACTGATACGCCATCGAGACGACGTTCCTTTTGCAGTCGCAAAGCATCAGCGGCAGCTTCAGCCAAAAAGATGAGTGGAAAGATTACGTCAATTTGGAGAATCGATGATGGCACGCGAGCATAAGAAGGCTTTTAGATCCTGTGGAAAAAAAAAACAGGGGGCTCACTCGAAGCCAAGAGAGAGGATATTGGTTTGACCGTGGCGTGGCCTGATCCGACCGAACCGGAAGGAAGCTTCTTTTCGTTCTGCCCTGTCAAGCTGGCATACTCGCGGGGAAAATATTAATTAGAAAAAATAAGCTGAAAGGCGATAGGACAGAAATTGAATGCGATGAATCACGTTGATCGCTTTTTTCGTTCAAAAGAATAATTTATTCACGCGCAGGGCTTCAACTAAGATTCTCGGGATGTAAAAGTTCGGGGGCTTGGGGGTAGAAAAGGAACATTTTCTCATTATCGTTTTTATTTCAGCGGAAATTAGGATGAGAAAACGATTTTAATGAATTGTTTAATTAAACGATTTGTCAATTTAGTAGTTGTTAAAGAACTTATACGGCTGGAGTATTAATGCTTAATTGTTGTATTTATTCATGCATTTATTGTAGCAGGATTTGTGGGTCCTCCCCCCTTTTTTCCTTTTCTTATCCTTGATACGAAAGGAAGAGTAGACTAGCAAAAGAACCAGGGTGAAAGGAAGGAAATATGGAAACAAGTAACAATTCAATTGGAAGATGCTTATTATATCATTGTTGTAGAAGAGTATTTCATGCCAAATCGTTTCAGTGAAAATCGTAAAATAATAAGATAAAACAAACTACCTATGTTTTTTTTTTGCATGTTCGTACCGTGGAGAAAAGAACCTTTTTATTTCGAGATTCGTGAGGAATGAAACCCGTGAGTCCACATTCAAATTGGTTGCCGTCAATTCAGTACCCAATATAGAGGGATTTCACACCAACTCGCTCAGGAGTTGGCATGACGATTGCAGATGGAGTCGTGCATTGGAACTGACGATTTTGCTTTTGCTGCGTCGTTTTTGCGAAAAAAAAATGAATAAACACAATTTTTTATTCAATTTTAATAAAAACTAGAAGCAACAGCCTCATTGAGTTGTTCTAAATGATGACGTACGACTACGCAACTAATTGTAAGCTATTTAGATTGTACAATGCAATATTTTTTTAATAAACCCTTTCAAGCCTAATTAATACAAGCTATTTGGTGTACTCTGACTGATTTGGTGCTCAACAACATAGACATGATAGAAAAAAGAAAGAAATATTTTTTTTTAGATGTTCTAGGTCGTCCAAACTGTCCTGGGGTTCATAATTCAAGATCTACAGTTGTAACAGTAGCTTTATCCGCTATATAATATTACATATAACGAATGTCGTGCAAGACCAACATACAGGGGATTGACAAAATGATCGGGACGGGCAAATTTTTGATCAACTTTGTAGTGCTTTGTCTTCATGAAATATAATCCGATTTAATTTCGACAAAAAGCATTCGACTGGAAAATTAATGTAGTTTTATATCTTGGTAACATACACCGCAGTTGCTCCGGTTAAATTGATCTCCAGAGGTACCAGGAAGCTGGATCAGGCTAGCCAGTGAATCTTTTAGACCATATTTTGTGGTAAAATCGTAATTGATCCTTACTACAGGTTCCCCCAAAAATGTTTTGGGAGCGACCAATCGTAATCTCGGAGTTAAATCGTAAATGGCCTTTACTACAGGTTCCTCCGGGGACGTTTCGGTGGTTCCAAGAGTGGCCAATGTATCCAATGGCCTTCTGAAGTTTAGCAATATCATATTTATGAAAAATCCTGAAGATAGAGCTGCCGCACGGCATGTTTTGGAATAAATGCCTAACTGGTCGCTACTACAGGTTCCAGGGACGTTCCGGTGGTTCCGAGAGTGGCCAATATGGTCAAGGATCCACTTTAAGTTTATGATAAGGTTTGTGATGAAAAACCAAGAAGAAAGAACTGTCACATGGCATGTTTTGAGTAAAATGAAGAGTTAACCGCATCTAGGACCCTTCATCAGAACCTATTTCACGGAAATGGCTATATCTCGGTCAATTTAAGGCCGATTTTTGTAATCGACATTTCATTCGCTTAAAAATTATTTTTTCTTCACGTGTGTTTGCTGAAAAAAATTGTTTGACAACGGAATTTTGTACAAAATCTCATCACAAATTCAACATGTGAAGTAGCCTCTGTCGTAAATGAACAAACAAACAAACAACAAACTCTCCGGAAACCCGGAACAACTCCAGTGTCCGAGGACCATGGCCAATTATGTTACCCAGATATAAAACTACATTAATTTTCCAGTCGAATGCTTCTTGTTGAAATAAAATCGGATAATTGCCTGTCCCGATCATTTTGTCTATCCTCTGTACATTATTAGATAATCTTGGGATATTCTATGCCAAACAAACTAACTAAACTTTGTATAGCCCATAAGCCCACTGTTACAACTGTAGACCTTAAGTTTTGAAGGACAGTTGGCATGACCTGGTACTAACAAGGTTGTCCTCTGATAGCTGTGGACGTCTCAGAATATTCCATTGAATATGTTTGAATATTTATCGTAGCTTTGTATAGCCCAAAAGGCTATGGTTACTACTGTTTATCTTATGTTCTGATCTCAAGGTCAGTTTTTATTAACTTGAACATCCCAACATAATGACTGGTGACCATATAAAAGATTCACTGAATGTGTTTGAATGCATATCGTCACCTTTCATAGGTTATACAGTTAATGTTACTGTTATAGATTAATGTTATAGATCTTGACTCAAAGGCAGTTTTGGTGAACTGAAACATCCCAAGATATCTCATTATATCTGTTGACCTTCCAGAAGACTCACTTAATTTGGTCAAATAAATATTGTTACTTTGTTTGCTCCAGAAAGCTACAGTTACAGCTGCAAATTTTGAGTTTCGAAATCCTGGATAGTTGGGATAACCTAGAACATCCGAAGATTATCTCATAATGTCTGTTGTTCTGCCAAGATATTCAAGGAATATGTTTTAATACACATCGTAGCTTTGCATAGCCCAGAAAGCTTTTGTTACAACTGTAGGTCCTATGTTCTGATTTCAAGGATAGTTGGAATGACCTAGAACATGTCATATTACTTTATAATGTTTGTTGATCTTTAAGAATTTTCATTAAATGTGTTTGAATATTAATTATAACTTTGTTTTGCCTACAAATTACTGTTGCAACTGTAAATCTTAAGTTCTGTACGCCAGAACAGTTTGGATGACCTAGGCCATCCCAAGATTATCTTATTGTGTATTTTTACGTTCGAAAATATTCATTGACGTTACGTACCTTTGTATAGCTCAAGTAGCCACTATTACTACCGTAGATTTCAAGTTCTAAACTTCAGGACAGTTTGGATTATCAAGAGGATCTCAAAGTTCTAGAATAATGACTGTTGACCTTCCAAAATATTCATCGAACATGTTTGAATACATATGATCACCTTATATAGCCCAAAAATCAACTGTTACCACTGTAGACCTTATGTTTTGAACTTAAGGACAGTTGAGATGATCTAGAATATCCCAAGATTGTCGCATTATGTCTGTTGATCCACACTATTCAATGAATATAATACATATTGTCCAATTGAACACTCCAAAAACCTACTGTCACAACTGTTGATCTTATGTTCTGAACTGAAGTTCAGTTTGGATGATCTAGGTCATCCCAGTTAGTCTCATAATGTATTTTTTACGTTCTAATAATATCTCTTTAACGTTCGAAAATATCCACAAAATATGGTTGAATACGTAACGTTACTTTAGAAAGCCCAAAAAGCTAAAGTTACAACTATAGATGTAAAGTTCTGAACTCAAGTACATTTTGGATAATCTGACACATCTCAGAAAGATACAAAAATAATTAACGATTATCAACGAGAAATTAATATTACGTATGCATGTATACCATATTCTAAAACAACGCTTTGCACTATTAAAAAGGCATTTATTTTTGCTTCCTAATCTTCTTCATATTCAGGATGTTCTACGTCAACTAGGCCTTAAACTCATATGTTTTTTTTTTATATTTTCCAGATAGAAAATTGATGTTAAACAAATATGACGAAGACACTTTGATTCAGTCTGTGATTTAATACAGCTGTTTTCCTTTTGGAATTATATGACCTCTTTGGCCGGGAGGTGTCAACATACTTTTTAAGACAAGGCTTAACATTTATGAATTTTTCAGTAGTATGTAACCCAAAACCAACAATGTTCTCTATTGCAATTGATGCGTAGAAATATTTCCGATCAATTGGTGCAAAATTTTGAAAATATTCTGTGAAATGACCGAGATATTAACGCTCAAAACCTAACCACTTTTCGTGACGGGCGCAAAAAAATGATTTTTTTAAGTATAGTAAACAAAGACGTAGTCTTACGTCACAAGTGAAATTATAAAATCGCTGTAAGTTTTGTGTACGACGTAGTGAATGTAATTGTATGGACAGTTCAGGCTCCAAATGGTGAGCCAACGACCTGGAAGGAGTGACCAACAAAGCTCACGATCCTCACAAGTTACTTGCTCACGCTTCCACGGGTCTGTCGATGACAAACGACTGCCAGTTAAGAATTGCATTGCTAAGCTGGTAGCGGCCTTGCTGTTGTCCTTCTGACATCTGCTAAGTGAGGGGCCATGAATCGAGCGTCTGTCCACCAAGGAGGTGCGGCTCAAAAAGCATCTGTTTGTTCTGCCATCCAGCGGCTGAATATGAAATGCTCTTCCCCAGAAGTTATACCTAAGATGGCAGCCCCATCACGGAGATAGGGAGCCTCGGGCTAACAACCTACTACTGTCGAAACATTATAAATGTTCACGAAACCGATAGAGAAAGATTACGGACTGATAGAACGGCAATGACCTTTAGTGCGAATCAATCGACAAGAATTGGAACATGGAACGTATTAACCCTAGCCCAGCAGGGCAGCTTGGCTCAACTTACCAATGAGGTGCACCGCATGAAACTTGAAATCCTAGGACTGAGTGAAGTCCGTTGGCTAAACTTTGGAGAACACAGAATGCCGTTGAGACAAATTACTCTGACTCTGACCTGCGAGGTGAACACACTCCTCGGCATTTTGGAGTTGGTTTCCTACTTAGCACCCAGGCACATTCTGCGCTTATGAAGTGGGAGCCTATCAATGAAAGGATAATCGTTGCCAGATTCAGAACATGAATTCGAAACCTTACCCCAATCCAATGTTACGTGCCAACTGATGCTGCCGATCTTCAAGACAAAGAGAACTTCTACAGCCAACTCTATGCCGTCGTTGATCAAATTCCGAAGGGGGACATAAAGATCTGCATGGGCGACTTAAATGCAAAGATCGGATCCGACAACTCGAACTATGAGCGAATCATGGGGTGCCATGGTCTCGGAGAAATGAGCAAAAACGGAGAGCTGCTCGCAGAGTTCTGAGGAAACAACAATATTGTGATCGGCGGTTCGCTCTTTGATATCGCGTCGATATTGCGTCTGACCATCATCTTCTTATCGGCGAGTACACGGACTCGAAGACAAGAGAGAAAGTTGGATGACTGTGCAACACACGCTGAATGGAAGATGAGAAGGTCTTTCCTAGTAGCACACTTGTTACAAATCAGTTGAGGTATCTGCCTTGTGACTCAATTTTGTTACAATAAAGTTGCTACAACCATATATGAGCATTATGTGTTTCTTGGGCTTTGTTTAAGAATTGGAGACTCGTGCTGCAGATATTCCGGAACGTGTCAGCGTAGAAGATCAATGGACTGCCATCAAGGACGTGTTCATCGCCACCAGCGAGAATTATCTAGGTGAGCTGCGCACCCAGAGAAAACAATGGATCACAGACGGAACCTGGATGAAGGTAGAGGAGTGAAGAGAAGTCAAAGCCGCGGCAGAGCGATCAAAAACCAGAGGAGTCCAATTTTTAGCCCGTCAATGATACTCGGCTCTGGAAAAGAAAGTGAAGCGCTCATGTCGACGGGACAAGCGAGCGAGGGTGAACTCTCTGGTCGACGAAGGCAAGAATGGCGCAACAACCGGAGACATTCGCCTCCTCTACGATATCTCACGACGCCTAAGTGGGACAATGATGAATGCGACGATGCCTGTGAAAGACAAGACTGTTTAGCTACTAACTGATCCAACTGACCATCTGAAACGCTGGTTCGAGCACATTGAACCACTTTTGAAAGTACCATCATTGCAAGAGATTAAGACTGCCATTCATAACATGAAATCGAACAGAGTCCCAGGGGTCGATCGCATATCAGCCGACATGCTCAAAGCTGACCCGGTCATATCCGCTCAACCGTTGCATCATTTATTTCACAATATCTGGGACACCGCAATGGATGCATGGTATCTTAGTAAAGATTTGCATAAAGGGTGACCTAACTGTGTGCGATAACTGGCGTGGTATTATGGTGCTGTGTACCGTTCTCAAAGTTCTATGCAAAGTGATCCTAACGTGGATTTCCATATTGTTATGCTCTGTATCATTCTGAAGCAAGTCAACTTATTCCAAGAGTCCCTTTATTTGGTGTTCATTGACTACGAAAAAGCTTTCGACCGACTCAATCACGGAAATATGTGCAGTGCCCTTAGACGCAAAGGAATCTCTGAGAAAATCGTCGACTTCATCGAAGCTCAGTACGTGCACGAGGCCTTTTCGTGCAGTGTTGCACAACGGGGTCTTGTCCGATCCTATCCGGGTCGTAGCTGGGGTGAGGAAACGATCACCACTACTGTTCCTAATCGTAATCGACAAGATACTGGTTGACCGTGAACCAAACCGCAGGTTGGAGCACCTAAATGACTTCGAATTGGCTGATGATGTTGCATTACTAGCCCAACGGCGCTCTGAGTAAGTTCGACGACCTTGCCGGACGCTCGGCAGGTTTAACCATCAACGTCAACAAGACCAAATCGTTGGATGACCCTCCAGCTTTACGGTAGCTGGGCGAACAGTGGAGAATGTTGAAAGCTTTCAATATCCTGACAGCCAAATGGCGTTCCACGGTGGTACCAAGATCGACATAGGTGCAAGGATAAAGAAGGCAAGGGTTGGTTTTGCGAGTTTAAGGAACATATGGAAAAACAGACAGATCAGTAAACGTACCAAAATCCGAATATTTAACTCCAACGTGAAATTTGTGCTGCTATACGTTAGTGAAACGGGGTGTGTAACAGTGGAGAACACCCCATGGCTGCAGGTGTTCATCAACATATGCCTTCGGTACATAATTCGAACTTGGTGGCCTCACATTTAGATCTCCAATGCTTAGTTCCATCGTCGGTGTCTTCAGATGCCGATAGCAACTGAAATTCAGAAACGGAAGTGGGACTGGATCGGCCACACAATACGAAGGGGTGGAAGTCTAGAAATCGACGAAAATTTGATCTGGCAACAGGTTAAGGCGATAGCGGACAATTGCTCAGAATGAGGATTTTTCAAGTCGGCCCTTTGCACCACCCGGGCGCTAAGTAAGTAAGTAAGTAAGTAGTGAATGTAATCCATTCCCGTGTTATGGTCGGGTTTCTTCAGATGGATTGGACATCGGTAGATTTTTCCCGTTCCTAATTTTTTTTTTGGTTCCGCCCCCGCACCCGGAGGAAGAGTTATATCTGCTTAGTTTTGTTTACTGCTAGTATTGTGCAACCCCGACATAAATTGCCTAACAAATGTCGAAAAATATGAGCATCGTCCTCACAGTGCTAGTGATGTAGTGGTAAGCGTCGTTGCCGCTCACCCCAGTCGGTCTAGTATCAATTCTATTCGGAGTCGTTGGGATTTTCTGAGACGAAAAATCTCTGATCCTTCAGAAAGGAAGTAAAGCCGTTGGTCCCGGCCCATGTGTTGATGGATTAGATATGTAGGGTCCAGGCTTCCAGGCCCCCTGGTGTGACGAGCCAGCCTCAGACTGAGAGTCATGTAAGTACGGAACAACAAAAACAAAAACATGAGCATCGTCCGAAATTTGGTTTTGGAGTTTACAGGCTGCTTTATTTTGTTGTGCTTGTGACGTGCATTGGGATGATTGAGATTGGTTTCAATTTTAATTGCGTGACGATCTCTTTATGCCCTTTTATATTATCGAAAATATTCCTTGTATATAAGGCCAGGATCAAGAATGTCTATTTTATATTCTGGAAATGTGAATATTTGATTATTCACTCTTCCAGACATGTAATATGTGTGGATTTTACTGCGGAGCTTTTTTTATATGAAGAAAACCTTAAAATGAATGTGTATGAACAGGCATCCTTGAAACATATCGTTGGATTTTCAACAGAGCACAATCTCCAGAACAAAAAATGTTTATGTAAATTATCGAACAAATTCAGAAAATTTTGTTCAACAGAAGCACTGCCGGTCAGGGGGAGATTGATTGTATACATGTGATGTGATGTGATGTGTGATAAGAACCCACCATCAGTGCAAGGATTACCTATGGCTGCAGGACTATTCTCCGCAGGTTGTTCTGAGAGAATAGCCTACGTGATGGCTTCTTGTAGCAGGGTCCGCCGATCTCAGTGAGGACCTTCGGAAGACTACGGCCAGAAGGCCGCGTGTCTTCTCATGACAAGGGACTGGCGACTCCACGAACCCTTGTCCAGTCAACAAATCCTTCGACTGCCTTAGGCTACCCCCCTTAGGCAATCCCCGTTATATAGTTGTTAAAGGAACAGTGGAAATTTTTAGCATAAATGACTTATAAAATAAAAAAATAAAAAATGTCAAGACAAAAAGAAAATTCCACTGAAGTTTAGATTCAATTAACACATTTTATTTGTTTTTATTTGCACTAGTAAATGTACTGGGATATTGCAAATTTTTACTGTTCCTAATAATATAGTTGTGGGCAATAAAATGAGGAAGGATCTTACCAAAAATTACATTTCAAATAACTTACCATAAAAGCATATCAGTCTCTATGTTGCATGCATCATGAAATTGGAACTTTATGTAGAGAAACTATTTAGAAGGATCGATTTCATGAGCAATATTGCTATTTAGTTTGAGATTTGCTCATGAAACCTTGACGTTAAAGGACGTATCAGTTGACATGAAAGCCAATTTAGGACTCTTCAGGTATTCATATTAAGGAGGTTTGGTCATACAAATCTCTGTATTTTTATAAACTTTACATTGGATGATGAAAAAATCTCAAAACATAGCTGGTGCCGGTGGTGTAGTGGTAAGCATTACTGGTACTTGTCACCCCAATGGGCCTGGGTCCGATCCCAGTTGAGGCCGGTGAGATTTTTTTCTGAGGTGAAATGATTTCTGGTGACGTCTTCCTTCGGAAGGGAAGTAAAGCCGTTGGTCCCGGTTCATGAGTTGATGAGTGCGATATATAGGGTGGAGATGCCTCCCTCTGGTGGTGAATGAGCCTAAGCCAGCTTAATACAGAAAGAAGAAGGAGAAAATATCTCAAAACTTGAATTATGATTTCATCTAAACTGTTCTCTGAAATCTTAATATTTGTCAACTTGCATTAGCTTTCTACCGGACGAAACCATAAATATTATCCAGTAGTTTCATTATCAAGTAGGATCGCTATTTTACTAGTTTATAAAAAAAAAAAGTACACCAACAGAACTTGTAATCTCACAACCTCAATCAACCGGGCCAGTACGCGACAGCATCTTATTATACTCGTTGAGGCTGCCGTGCATGCAAATTTGGCCGCAAGCGTGAGCAACTCTACTCGGACGAGCGAGCCGGCAGTTAAATCAGAAGAACCGTTGAGCCGTAGCACCGTTTCGGTCCGTTGTCTCCATCTCTCGGTGGGTGGTTTCTGGTTGCTGGTTTGAATATTCTCTAAGACAGCATCGGACAGACAGGAGGGCACTGATTACTGCGTGTTAAAAGAACATTTCTTAAAATGTTTGCCTCCATTAGATCCAACGATGGTCTGATTTCTCCAGCTGGTCAGGGGGAGATTGATTGTATACATACACACAAATTGTTCAGGAGTTGGCATCAGTACCGTCTTCTTGTTTCTCTATTTACAGATAAGTGGCTTTCGGCCTAAGATAACGCTCTCATCAACACATGCGCTAGTGCCAAGAAATTTATATCCCTTCCGAAGACGTCACCAGACATTTTTCATCTTATATAAATCTCCCCGAACTCGGCTTGACCCGAAACTGTTTACATTTTTATTGATAAATATTAATAAATTAAACATATTATACTACACTGACAAAAAAATATAACTTAAGACCCTCAAACTGATTCCGCAAAAAAGAATTCATAAAAGTAACTTTTTCATCTAAACGTATTTGATGATAAACTGCCATGCGTCTCCACCCAAGTAACAAATTCAATTTTAAGGTACACTTGAAGAAGTTCTCAAGACTCGTTTGATAAAACCACGCATAAAACTAGATATTCTACATAACATCGATAAAACAGCCATAAAACCCTCATAAGTTCAAAAAGGCCCATACTACAGGAGGTTCTCAAGACTATTTCCCAAGATTCGCTTAAAACCTGATAGTTTTATCTGTACATACTTGTAATGACATTCAGGACATGCTTAAAACTATGATGAAACTACCACAAGTTTTGGTAGTTTTATGATTTTCCTCTTTAAGAACACTTCCAGTCCGTCACATATATGTTTCGAAGAAGTGCACTGTGTAGTGGATCACTGAGCGATTCTAGCGCACTACTTCCGACTTTTGATTAAACGTGCGGATCATGGGAAAAATCGATTTTCGCTCAGATGAATCGTAGTGCACATTAAACCTTACGTCAAAGGTACTGCGCTGTATTTCCACGGTGATGCGCCATATAACGCACTACCTGAGACGTTAGGTTTAACTTGCACAACTGGCATAAAATCAAATATCATGAGTTATGCATTTCGGTTTTCAACTGGTGATCCATTTAATTTTATTCGTTACAAAAAATAGGACGCATAACGCATAGACCCTTTTGATAAGTTAGTCTCAGTAGGCTGCGAATCCAATGGACTGATCAAAAAAAAAAAATTTCGTTGGTGGCTGAGATGAAGGAGTGTTCAATATATTGGATAGGTTTTTATTGAAATTCCGCTTGAACGATCCGCTAGTCTTTAATTTCTTCCACCTGTGGACGTCCATTGGGACAGTTTGTTTATTTTTCACATAATGTTCTTTCTCAAGAATATGTGCTCTTATTTAAAATCAAATGGTTCTAAGAGAGTTTTATGGTAGCATTTCCAAGATCCTTTCA
Organism: Aedes koreicus; assembly: GCA_024533555.2. Lineage (NCBI taxonomy): Eukaryota > Metazoa > Arthropoda > Insecta > Diptera > Culicidae > Aedes > Aedes koreicus. The sequence goes on from JAHHFK020003823.1 coordinate 77,419, forward strand.
TCTTAAAGAAGAATGTCAAAGCAGTAAAAAACTATCAGGTTTTTTGCAAGTTGCGAAACGGTGTCTTGAGAGGGGGATCAAGTAGCTTATAAAACTACTGATAAGATTAATTATAAATGATATAGTTTTATGGAGGTTTCTTCGAGTGTTCTTTAATCACTCTTCAGAACTGTTAATGAATTAAAACCACCTTAAGTTGGAAAATGCCCTGATAAAACCGAATTTACTCCATAATGCTTTGATAAAACTACCATAAAACATGAAAAAAAAAACAATTTGCATTTGAATTGCTACTTGAGCATTGAATGAATGATTTATACTCTGTTCAACAAACCTCTGAATTTTAGAACGCTGATGCAAAAGATGAATTAAAAAAATCAGTGGGTTGTGTGTTTTGTTTGAATGTTAGTTGAATATAATTATATGGTCGAGAAGCTGAAGACCATTATCCTTATCACGTTATAGATTGTTGAGGGTATTTTTGGGAATTCAAAATAAAGAATTAATGATTATTTCGCTAGTTTAATTGAAATTTCCAACTGATGATAAGCATAAATATCGAAAACCTATTGAGAAATGATTAAGTTATTGACATTCAGTATTTAAATTTTTCGTGAAAGTGGCAGAAAATCGATGTGGCAGCTTATGTTTTCGGAAAACTGTAAATACTGTCAAATACCGTGCAATGTGGACGTTTTTGGAACGCTAACAACGGCTTGACGCCTGAAATTGATGTCCAACTCCATTTAGCAATCTGAAATGGCTTCAGCTCCGCAAAGACTGGAAAATAAAGGGTGTTCCCATCAAAATTTGGTCAAAAAGTAATGTGTGTGAGTCGATCAAAGTTTTTATTAATAAGTCAAATTGTTTTTCTTTTTCAAGTTCAGTTAATACAGAATACAGGAGAAATATTCAGCTAAGCTCCTTTTTACCGAATGCGAATTGCCAGGTCTTTCGTTTAACACCTGTCATAAGATTTTGTACAGTCTCCTTGTCCACTTTATTCGCCGCAGAACGCCAGTTTGCCTTGAACTGTTTCTCGCTCACAACAGCTTTTTGAGTCTTCTTAAGGTTCCGCTTGGCGATGGCCCAATATTGTTCGATTGGGCGGAGCTCTGGCGTGTTGGGAGGGTTCTTGTCCTTGGGCACCACTTGAACTTTGTTGGCAGAATACCACTCCATGGCCATTTTTCCGTAATGGCAAGATGCCAATCCGATAGAACTAAAAAATAGAACGGAACAATTGTGTCGCTTCAAGAAAGGCAGTAGACGTTTTTGTAGGCACTCGCTCAGATAAATTTCCTGGTTAACGGTTCCGGTCGCAATGTAAACGTTGCTCTTCAAGCCACAGGTACAGATGGCCTGCCACACCAGATATTTCTTCGCAAACTTTGACAGTTCAATGTGCCTGAAAATATCTGCCACTTTCCCCGTTCGGTTGCCGTATAAAATTCCTGTCCAGGAAGCTGTTTAAAGTCTGCCTTGACGTAAGTTTCATCGTCCTGTACCACGCAATCAAACTTCTTTAGCATCGTCGTGTACAACTTTCGCGATCGTGCTTTGGCCGACGTGTTTTGTTTATCGTCGCGATTTGGAGTCACCACTTTCTTGTAAGTCGACAGTCCAGCTCGTTTTTTAGCTCTATCCACGATTGAAGGCGCCACTCCCAGCTTTTTTGCGACATCTCGGACGGAGAGGTTGGGGTTCCGCTCAAAACAGCGGGCAACTCTTTTTGTCGTCGCTGTGGCCTCCGGCTTTCGATTTCCCCCCGATCCAGCTTTCCTGGCTGTTTGACAAACGTTCACCGAACACTTTTAATACGTTGGTAACAGTTGATTTAGCCACATTCAACAATTTCGCCAACTTGGCGTGAGAGTAGTTTGGATTTTCGCCATGCACGTGCAAAATTTTGATGCGTTGCTTCTCTTCCTTCGACGACATTTTGATAACTGAAGTGCTAATCTCAAAATCAAAATAGAGGCATGATGCTACACGCACACATCTTCAAAATGAGGGGTGTGCAAAATTTTTTAATGCACGATGAAAGGAAATGCGTCAAGTTTAAGTCGACCAAATTTTGATCGAAACACCCTTTACTGTTAAAAAGTCTGCGATATGGATACTTTTGGATCAATAACGGAGTATAAAGGCTGTGAACCGATGTTTGTTGGCACCATTTTATAATACAAAATAGCGGCTTAGGTTTCAGAAAAACTGGGAAATACTGTCCAAATACCCTGCAATATGGATACTTTGAGAACGAGAACGGCGTGTAAAGGCTGGAAATCCATGTAAGACCCCGTTTTGGATTCTCAATTTTGGTTTGTCATTGTTACCAAACATAATTACGAAAAGAAACTAATCAACCCGAAAATCAAGTCATTCAATCCATTCAAATACAACAAGTTCTAATGTGGATAGTATAATCTATTAGTAAAGATTTCAGCTTTACCGCAATTTTAGGGCCAATAAAGTGACAACACAATCAGTGGGAACGTTTTATTTGAAATAAACTTAACCAATATTAAATGTAGGACGAGTGTCACCATAAAAAAACGAATTTAGTTTAATTGAGAAAATAGTATGAATTTTATTGTTTTTACACTCTTCCCAAGTAACACACAAAACATCTTTTTAGAATCATTTATAATTGTATGTTTTATAATTGTTTTACAAAACTATTGCAAAATATGTCTAGTTCGGAGCCACTTGGATCTCTCGTATTCTATACGATCGAGCTAAAAATACTTTTTTCACTGCTGCAAGTGATTCATTTTTTAAGATTGTTCTTAAAAACATGGTTTCATTCATTTAAAAAATCATGAACAGGACAAGATTTTATGTGCGTTTCTGAATACTGTTGAAATTACATTATACCAAAGTTGTTTTGCAAAACCTGTTTTTTTTTTCATAACGATGAATTTGCTGTACAAGATTATGGTTTCGCTGCCAACGGGATCATACATACTCAGAGTTGACTTTTCAACAATCGGAGTTGGCTTAGCAAAGAAGTTTCAATCCAATCACGCCAAGGAGTAGTGTTCAAATCCCACGCTGTTATATTTTTGTATGAGGAGAATTTTTTTCCATTTTTTGTTTTATAAGCCTTCACTTTTTGCGCTTTTTACGTCATAAAGCCCGATTCAAAGGAAATTTTGACGGATTCAAGTAATCATAACTCAAGAATTGAACAACATACACGGTTGATCAAAACGTCAAGCAAAAGGGTATTTATTCAGTTCAAACGATATGTAACAAGTTATTACATTTGTCAAAGGGATACTCGAAAAACACTTGAAATACATACTTGCAATTATACTACACATTTCGCCGTTTAGAACGAACTGTCGCACTTTACTTGTGATCGATGATCATGCTGGCTGCACAGTCGCTGGTGACACTGTACCGGCGAACTTATTCCACTTTAAACGCATTTGTTGAGCATTTGTCACTACTTTTGTGCATCGTCGAAGTTTTCGCTTGACAAATGCCCAATATTTTTCGATCGGTCTGAGCTCAGGGCAATTCGGAGGATTAATCTCTTTGGCGAAGAAATTAACATTGTTTGCAGCATACCATTCTAGTACCTCCTTAGAGTAGTGGCAGCTGGCTAGATCCGGCCAAAACATAACGTTGATCTTGTGTTACCGAATGTCATTGTGTGATATGTGATGAATACCTTGGTTTTAAGGCCACAACTGCAGATTCCTTACCAAATCATTAGTTTCCGAGCAAACTTATCAACAAAAACAAATTTATGCCTGGAAGGGACATCTCCACGACCAGTTGCCAGGTAAAATTTTCGTCCGGGGATTTCTTTATAATCCATTTTGACATATGTTTCGTCATTCATTAAAATACAGCAATCAAATTTCGTCAAAACTCGATCGTATAGTAATCGTGCTCGCTTTTTGGCCACTAAATTTTGTTTCAGTGAGCGATTCGGATGTTTACTGGCACAAAGAGACTTATATCCTTCTCTTGAAAGGATGTTACGCACGGTGGAAAAGTTGGAATCGTATTTCTTTGCCAAGTCACGTATGGAGACAGCTGGGTTGCCTTTCACGTACCTCAACATCTTTCTCTTCAGCTCTTTGAAAGATGCGCTGTGCTCTATCCACACTCAGAGTATCCTAGTAACGTTTGATTAAAAGCCACACCGTTGACTTTTGGAATTTTAGCACTTTTGCTATTTTTAAGGCAGACCACGAAGGATTCTCTAGATGTTTGTGCACAATTAATTCTCTTTTCTCAAGTTCCATGATCCGTAATTTCGAAATGCGTCGATCAGTCGAGAAAAACTTTTCACCAATTTCTTTGTCAATGAAACATCAACAAATGCCTGTCAAACGTTTATTGTTCCAACCACCAGGGATGCGGTGGTGTATTAAACCGTGCGTTCAAATTTACTTTGAATCGTGCTTTATTAAAGTATGAAATAAAGTATTATACACAATATTAGTAATAACCTTTTGTTGTCATTTGGCAATACTTTCAACTTGTATAATACAAGCTGTGTTGCTTGAGCATTCTCATTGTCTTATAAAGCACTGTTACATTACATTTTATTATATGTCTTTTGTATTTTATATTCGTTTTATTACTCTTGAATCAGAGTAGGATAAATATATATACATGTGATCAATATGGGATTTTGTTACTTTACATGAAATTTGTGTTAAAAATCTTGATAAAATTATGTTTACCTAAGAAGCTAATATTACCTAGTGAGTCAATTTCAATCGAAAATGTTCATTATTTGCGTGAGATTTGTCCATATAACAATATACTTGAAGTCGTTTGTAACTTAGATGTTCGAGTTTCTTAAAAACTACGAACCATGTATCTGATCTATAAATACATTTCTAGGTGTTAGTGAGTAAATATATACATAAATAAACATCAAAAAGTCAAAACCTAAATAACTCATCATCATATTGTACGTTTCTCCCGAAACAGGTTTTGACCGTCAGCAACCGCCTGAAAGAACCACAGTTCGACATGCGCATATTCGTACCAGCTCGGTGCGAATCGTGCTGCTCTCGGTCGGAACTATCATCATCGTCATCGCCTTCGCCATCGTCATTGCTCCCCAACAACAACAACTCCGCCGTCCTACGACGACGAAGACGGCAACAGTAGAAACGGAGCATAGTAAAGGCAATAACAACAGCATGCAACATCGACCACAGACAGAGGGCATAGTCTGAGAAGCAACAACGCTGTGAAACGTGAACGTGAACCGAGCTTCGCATTAGCAGTGCTCAGTAGGTTTTCGATCGCCGTCGAATGCGATAGACTTGTGTCTGTCGGTAGTTTTCGTTCGTTCTCTCGTTCGCGTGTGCACTGTGTTTTCGGCGGATTGCCGTCGTTTGCTATACTGTAGTGAACATTCCGATCTACGAGAAAGGAAATAACAACAAGTTGTGTGTGAGTGACTAGGCCGCCTTACAATTGAATTGGGGAACTAGGTGGAGGTGGAGATCTCTGGAGAGTCTCCTCTTCCTTCTATTTATTGAAAGTGTTGAACCGTGCGTTTGAGCAGCGGCAACGTGTGCGAATTCAGTGTTTGTTTAGGTTCAGTGTCGCGATTTTCTTCACGCGGGAGTCAGTCACTCCGTTGTGCGGAGAGATTCGTTTTCTGTAGTGCAAACAGAGTGAGGTCGTTAAATATTATTTTTTTCGCAGAGTTGTATGTGTTAGCTGGTTGTCATCTGGTAGTTGACGAAACAGAAAAAAAAGTTAAGCTCGTCGTTGAAGAGACACTCAAGCTGGTTGTGTTGTGCACGATTGTGAGTGTTCCAGCAGGTTCCGGCTATTGCGATCAATTCGGTGCCACGAAATAAGGTGAATAATCAGTTAATTTATTTTTAATAATCAACCGGATGTGCCAAAAGTTTCACAAACGAACGCCAGGATTAGTTCGGAAACTGACGATGACGGGTGACCCGGCCGCAGCAGCATCCTCAGTCTCGGTTTATATCTCAGATCCCAGTCTCAGCTTCAGTGGCTTCTTGGCAATAGCGGACGGCGGCGAGATGGTGAAAATGTGACTCGCCTTATTTGGAATCATATATAATCGAATCAACGCCATTCAATAGTAGATGATGCCTCGGCATGGTTTCTGTAGGATCCAGATAAGTAGAACGAAAGCTGATAATCCTCAATGTCTGCGTCATTAGAAGCTGCCGCTAGTTATTATTAATTTTATTCCCAAAATGTGATAACCAATTTCAAAACGAAGATCCGTGCTAATGATGCTAAAAGACGCTGGGAAGGTTGACATAAAGTTAAGGTCATAACACGACCGATTTGCTAAACCGTGCGGGTGTTAATCAGAAATGTGTTTTTTTTTTGCTCGAGTCTCTCACTTGGGGAGACCGACGCAGTCGAGGGGTGCGTGGATCGAAAACGATATTAATTGGGTTGTTGCTCTCTTTCCGAGCTCAATATCTATACACAACAATGGATCATATGTTTCGTAGTGGAAATTGGCTCGGGTGGAATAAAAACAAATTATACGACGTTGGGGCCGTCCAACGCACGATAGAGTGACCCTGCGGGTGATTGTAAATAAACTTGTATAATATACTCGTACATAAAAACACAGTGAAGCCGGCGTTTGTGTCTGTTCGCTTGTCTACTGTCGGTGCTGGTGCTGGTATTGTAGCTACCTATCCCATAGTGAACGAATGAAACATTTACAAAGTCAAGTTCAGTTGTTGAATCACTTGTTAAATAATTTCCTATGTGCATTGACTAAGATGCCAAACCACTAAAGAGCGAGTGGAATGTTATGATTAGTTCTTCTCGCTGATTGACGAGCGATAGAGGAAATCGCATTAAGTAGCTAACTTTGCTAGAAATCGTTCTAGATTGTTCTCACTAAGAGTTTTTCAGCATTTATTTGAAATCGTAGTTCAAGGAAAATGATAGAAAGGTTTCTGTGGAAAAGCCTTGAACCATTCATACGAATCGGTTGAATGATTTGGTGCTGCTAGGAATTTCGTGGAATTATTGTTCTTCATTGGTATTTTTAAAAGCCACGACTTAGCCCAGCAATGCGAACAGACACAGCCAACACACAATGCTAATTACTATCATTTCAGTCTACTGCATCGTGATCATAAATCGAAGAATGATGGTGATGATGATGTCACACGACCAAAAACGTGATTTAGCCATTTGGTTACGAATTGCGCATCTCATTTACACAATTGACTGATGTTGAAAGAACGGAAACATCAAGTCATTATTAATGAAACAGACTATATCTGCGCTCATGTGACTCGGATCATTAATTGGATTAAATCTTGTAGCTGCTGTAACGAGACTTTGTCATATAGTTTATGATTAATTAATTCAAGCTTATCCATGTCAACTTATCAGTACTTATGAATTTCCCTATTTAAAACTATTCGCTACAAAATTGATTGATGGTTCAAATTATCCTTCCGGTTTGTGACATCACAGGAATCGCATACTTGTTACTTCCTTTAAAAAAAACTCATCAATTGCTTCACTCCAGTTTTGAGATTATTGTTTTAAGGCCATGGTGTTAAAACGGAAATAGAATTGTATTGCATAATACTCTAAATTAGTTAATCAGAAGATCGCCTATTTATTAACGTATATTCTGTTCAAATAAACTGAGGTGATATTGAAAAAGATCAATGTTTGGACATCCATTCACGTTGTTGATGTTGTGTTTTTTTGTTCTTTTCTTTCTTTTTAGGTTAGAAGAAGCTTGTATCATTATTTTCCTTCTGTTATATTGTATGAAATGTCGGGGGTTATTTGTAACTTTAAATGTTGTGTTAAATATACATTATGAAAACTAAACCTTGTGGTGTTATTTTTTTTTTTTCAAAACAGCGTAATTACCATCAATGTTGAAAAGCAGTTTATCCTTCAAAGTGAAATGAAAAATGGAAAATCAGTTCATTGTGATTAAACTGGATTTAATGTTGAAGGAAAAAACTGTAGTAGTAAAAATATATCACTTTTCAAGAGCACTATTTTTCTATTATAACTGTGACTAACCAGAGGTATTCTCCCGCTGTCTAATCCGATACATCTTGTTCGACTTCAATATGTTCTCGCTTTTGATGTTCTGGTTTCTATGGGATTCGACATTCTGGTTTTGAGGCATAAAGTGTGTATTCGATAAAAATGGCACACAGAAAATCTTTTGTAACTTTTGAATTGTATGAGTAAAAAACCTGAAAATTTAAGCAAATATCATTCATTTATTGTGTTATTGACATCTGTCAAGTTTCATAGTTATTCATACAGTAGTAAAAGTCATGTTATCGAAACAGAAATTGTCCCTGAAAAAATGGTGTGCACTTATAATCAAAATCCAGAGGCGTCCCTTCGAAGGATCGCTAAAAAGCTTGGAATCTCAAATAAAACTGTGTCTCGTGCGATATGAACCTTTAAGGAGCATCTGAGTGCCTGAAGGAAGGAAGGGAGTTGTCGTAAATGTGCTCCAATGGACAGTAAAATTGCCAGGAAAGGGGTGCAACAGTTTAAGAACCATCCAAACATGTCAATTCGAGATTTCGCTAAAAAGTCCAAAGTGTCAGTCGGTTTTGTGCAGACTACAGGAACCATGAAGCGTGCTGGCTCACGTGTTTACAAGGTGTAAGAAGCCCCAAACCGGAATGACAAGCAAAAGATCACAGCGAAAACCCGCGCCCGGAAACTTTACACAGGATTGCTCACCAAATCGTGTTGCATCGTGATCGATGACGAAACTTACGTCAAGGTCGACTTCCGTCAACTTCCTGGCCAAGAATATTTCGTTGCCAGGTCGAAGTTTGATATTCCGGAGGATGTTTAAAAGGAGAAATTATCGAAATTTGCTAGGAAGTTCCTGATTTGGCAGGCGATTTGCGGATTTGGTGAAATAAGCGCTCCCATTATCACTTCCAGAACAATCAACGGTGCGATTTAAACGGAAGAGTGCCTTAAGAACCATCTCTTACCATTCAAAAGGTAGCACAAAGGATCAACTCTGTTTTGGCCAGATCTTGCATCCTGCCACTACGCTCGAAACGTGTTTGAGTGAAACGTGGCTCGGTACCAACGGAGTCAATTTTGTGCTTAAAGATATGAACCCCCCAAATTTACCGGAACTTCACCCAATTGATCAATTCTGGGTTATTACTCAGACATCCCAAAACTAATAAAACAGATCTGGAGTTGCAGAAAATTTGAGAAAGAACAACAAAAACACTGGGAAAATCGATTGTACAAAGTTTGATGGATGGCGTGAAAAAAGGAAGGTGTGGGCATTTGGGATGGAAGATGTTATTGAATAAAACATATTTTGTTTATCATAACTCATAAGTTTTTCATTCCCTGAAAATTTCAAGAAAATTCGATCATCGGTTTAATTTTGGTGAGTAAATGTGTGTGTTTGCCATGTTTATCAAATACACCCTTTATATAGAAGAAATTAATTTATATAGAGTGTTTGTAATTTGATAAGGCCAAATTCTTAACCTGGACTGCATAATGTTTTCAAAATTGTACACCAAAATTGTTATTTCCTGCTGGCTCTATGGAGCAATAAAATGTGTCAGTTGATTTCAGATCCTTTTAACTTAATATAATCAAACGCACGAAACCTGATAGAACGAACGTAATAGATAATTCCTTGTGTGATCTGAAATTATACATCATATAAAGAATGGTAGGGAAACTGCCCCCATATTAATCTCATTGTTCCTATATTCATCCTACGATTGGGCAGTTGAAGGATCGGTTTCGTTTTCTAATAATGTTTGCTTACGTTAAATAACTACAACAAACATTACTAACTAATCCTTTAACTGCCCAATTGTTTGATTCATCGTAGGATGAATATAGGAACAATGAGATTAATATGGGGGCAGTTCCCCTATATCTTTTTCGTTGTATTGTTCCGTTTCCTTGAATCCTAATAATCATTTGTATTAGATCTCATAGGTACTACAGTGATTTTAAGTAATGATATGAATTTAATTATTTAATAATTTTTTATTTCATGATTTAATAGTAATATGAAAATATATTAAAGAATGTATAACTATAACTTAGTTGGTCACCCTCTCATCGAAATACTTCAGGTGTTTTAGCTATTATAGTATTAAGCATTGAAATCTTTTAAGGTTAGTATTTGTATTCATAATAATAACTAGAGAATATAATATACACACTTAGAAAATTTTACAGTGTTCGGTAATTTTTTACCGAATTTTCAACAGCTGAATGTTCGGTAATCCGATTAAACCAATTTCGGTAAAATTTGACAAGTTCCGGTAAGTTTTTTACCGGAATACTGTAAAATTTCACCGAAATCCGGTAACTCGGATTACCGAACGTTCAGCTGTTGAAAGTTCGGTAAAAAATTACCGAATACTGTAAAATTTTCTAAGTGTGTATGTACATACATAATATATGTATCTGACATCCAGTGGTTTGTTATTGAAAATAAAAAATAAGGTATGTACTAATATCTCAACAGTCCTTGGGAAGCTGAAAAACAAAGTTAATCATTTAATTTATCAAACATAAAGTTTCAATAATAAGATATACGATATTTTTATGAAAAGCAACAGATTATTCGGTAAGGTATGTTTTCAAACGTTTTCTCTATACCGAAATGTAACTTCTCAAAGATACCAATTCGAGTGCTGGAAGGGTCCAGCTTGATGATATCTGAATAAAATGGATTATCTTATCATAATACCGCTAACCAAAAATATTTGAATATAATCCCATACTGCTATACTAAGCGCATGTCAGTCTTTTATGGAAATAGTAGTTGAAGGTCAGAAGTACAATTTCAATTTAAAGCTTATACTGAAATGATGAAAAATTAATTTTGCCATTAATGTTGTTTAGTCATGGTGTCCCATGCTAAAAGAGCAATCTATGCTAATCCACCTATAATAACGGTTGAAGAATTTCGTGAAATTAGAGTCTCTAAAAGCAACTCCCTGCCAACTTGATGTTTCTATAGATTTCCAAGCTCATCTGTTTTGTACCAACCGAGGGTGACTTGATCCTATGTCCACTGATTTCCTTATTTCCAATCCGCTCAACCAATCGCAATGTTTTGTAGTATAGCGGGAGGAATATTATAATTGGTGACAACTCAATTCAGACGTCTTCCGAATTTGGTAGATCGACAGGCAATCGGTGGGTAACCACCTGATACCTCATAGCGAGATGCTTATAAGTGGACCGGAAGATTCGATGAGTTATCTACCCTTAGTTTCGTTTCTGCCTTGCTTCCGACATTAGAACCACACCTTCAGCTATTGATAGTTTCATGCATCGATCATATCTTACGATGGATAATTCATCGAATCATGTCGGAGATATAATTACTGTACTACAGTGGAACTGCCGTAGCCTGGTGCCTAAACTAGACTCGTTCAAGTTTTTATTTCACAATTCCGATTCTGATATACACTAAGGACTTTTTTTTACACGGGGGAAACGTTCCATTTTTACTACGAAGCTATGTAAAAAAAAGGCTTAATAGAGTTGATCAATTCACTTGCATAAACATTTTAAATTGCTTCGATTTTGTTTGCATGTGTTACCTTTTCATGCAATGGTTAAAGTACAGTCTGAATATTTACAGACTCAGCGAAATAAACTTTCGATATTCATAAGATTGCATTATGATTATTTGCCTTAAGAAATCAGTATGAATGTCATAAATTTTCGTTTTGAAATATAATGTATGATGTATGATATGTACTACCACTCATTATAGCACGGAAACTAAGTCCGACAGCAATGGGCTCTCCTCTCTGTTAGACTTGATCAAGCTTCGATAATTATTATAACCACTGATTATCCTAATCATGCCATTGTATGAAGGGCCAAAAAGGAGATGGGTGGATCGATAGGCAACATCACTTATACGTCTCCACAGGGATATAAAGAATCTCCTTCCAACAACAAGATTGAACAGTTGGTCAAAAGAGCAAGCTATCTAACATGAGGATGCCCCAATGGGGGGTGAGAAGAGCCCGCCCTCTATTCACAAACTGTTAGCAATGGGGAGTTGGCATTCCCACTCTCCCCATCCAGCGTGCTTCAATCGGGTGCCCTGATGGTCCCTCCCATTCCCATGAAATATTTATAATGGTGTATATATTTATGTAAATGAAAAATACTACAAGCATTCGTATCTATACTATATGATCTTCATTCGGTTGATCCTAAAATGTGCAAGAAATGTTGTAAAATATTAAAGTGTAGAGTTCTGTGGTTCCGCGCTAAAGCACGTTTTCGTTCGTTTTCAGCGATAGCAGCAATTCACCAAAATCTTGATTTGAGGTATCCTGAAAAAGTTTGTTGAATCTATTGAAATTTTACAAGACTAACATTTATAAATTTTAATTTATTGTTGGATGGAAATAATACGATGTTGTAAAGAAATACTACATAATGTACATATAACAATTAAATGCCGCTATTTGCCTCTTCCGCTGCGATCTTAGATGATTGAAACTCTAAAATAGCGAAAATTCCAACGTGATATAATGAAATAAAGTTGATCACCTGGCAGCCAGGCAAAATAGCAAAGAAAATTTAAGCAAACAATTATGCGAAATCAATTTCATATGAGTATGATTACTGCCCAAAAACGGAAACTCAATAAATCCAAAACGAATAAAAATAAAAATAAATGACTGGAAACTCTTCGACAACTCCTTTATCCTACTGGGCCCATAAATGATTCTTTAGGTCTGTAAAATAGAAAATGTAGGATGGTAAACAATGTTAGTTTTTGAATTAATTATTTTGGATGAAGATTTTTTTTTTTTTGTAGAATTTGTCGTATATAATCCTCTCTCTAAAAAAAGAAAAACCATCCTATCTTTTCAAATACATAAAGTGAGTTAGGTGGGCCAAAACTTACAACGATGCAAATGCGAAGCTGAAAATAGCATAAAAAATATTGTGAAGGGATGTTATAATATAAAGTGATAATAACAATTATATTTGTAATGTCTGCATGTCTGCTGATCCTGCTGCAATTGTAGACGGACTTGCATTATCATAGCCACGGGGGAAGAAAACAATTCAAAATTATTATACAATACTTGGAAATGCCATGGATGATCTGAAATTATATACGGTATAAAGAATACTTCCATTTTTCGTGGTAGGGTAAGATTGCAGCATGCTACTTTACCGAGGTCACGCTGCCTACATCGCCTTGGTGCGGCTGCCACCTAATGTATAGTTGACGCAATACAGCGTTTCTTACTCAACCGCTGGATGCCAGGACAGACGCTGATTGAGCCGCACCTCCTTGGTGGACAGACGCTCACCTCCTCAATCTAGCTGAAGTCAGAAGGACAACAGTGCCCAGGCTGCACTACCAGCTAAGTACGCAACGCTTAGCTGGCGGTGTTTGTCATCTCTTGACCCGTGGAAGCATGAGGTGGGAACATGTGAGGACCATAGCTATGTTGCGGGGATGCACGCACGCTCCATCCCAGTTGTCTACTCACCATTTTGCAGCCCTTTTTTTCGTTTAAAATATAATGAATACAAACGGAGAATGCAAACATAACAGTTATGGTAAATATAATGATGTTGAAAAAATATAAATATGGAGAAACCTGGATTCGAACCTTGAACATTGAGTTTATGGGTCCAGTGACTTGCCCACTAATATATATAAACACTTGTAATTAGGAAAGATTAAAGGCGTACATAAACAACGTCGTGTGAAACAAAATCCATTCATAAGTCAGCCATATGAAATTCCAAAGCACCATTCATAAGTTGAACCTTATGAAATTCTTAACTGAAATTGAAATTGATTTAAAATTATTCTACAAAACTTGGCATATGCTTGGATGATCTGAAATTATATAGCATATACAGTATAATAAGCCTAGTCTCATAATGATTTTAATGAAATAAATTGGAATGCAATAATATCACATCATTTAATATCATAACATAAAACTGACGTTATAATGTTATAATAATACGAGCAAGCCAGAAGAATATATATCCATAAATTACAGTAAATCCACTCATCGAAAGACCTCCGCTGTTGCAGCTTCTAAAGGATTGAGAGCTACAAAGATTAGAATTTGTTTTCACAATTAAAGTCAACAAACACAATAAGCGTAGGTACAATATATATCTGACATCCACTGGTTTCTTACTGAAATTAAAAAAATTAGATATGTATTAATATCCTAATAGTCTTGGAAAAACCGAAAACAGCTAACAATAAGGCGAAATAAATTTCATATAAATGATTCTTAATGTCTGTGAAATTTTAAATGAATGATTATAAATAATATATATTTTTGGTGAAGAAGGCAACAGCTTTTTTGAGAAGAATTTGTCGTATATGACCCTTTCTCAAAAAAAACCTTAAAAACCTTCCTATCCTTTCATTTTTTCATTTTTTCATTTTCATTTTGCAGCACAGGGTGGGGCAGTAAGAGCGCAAGTCAATCCAAGGTTGATAGAGAAGGAGGAGTAATGGCTGACTCGCCACATGCAGGCTACATGATCGCCATGGGTGGGTGATAAGGATTAGGTTGGGGGAGGGGTTTGTAGCGTCTTTGGATTGAGATGATTGCGCTGCTACAAAATGGTCTGAAATGTTTAATTTGTATATTAATCGGTACTACTAGTGAGTGTGAATAATTTAATTTTGATTTAGTATATACTTACTTGGTCCTGGCTATACTTCTCTTCCTGTGCTCCTGTGTCCTAGGTTGATTTCGAAGTGTTTTCATAGTTGTTTTGTTCTAAAATTTATATGATCATTACCTCTCACAGATAACACTCTTATTGTTATTGTGATTGAGGCAACGAAACCCAGAGAGAGAGAAAGGAATTAGAAAAAAGACGATAACAAAATTAGTGTTGATGAAGGTTAGTGTTAGTTATGCTATTATAAATGAGCACTGTGCTAGACATGAAGAAGATAAATTGGTGTTAATATGGAAATGTAACTTACACTTTTAGTAAAAACTCTTGTATTCTAAAACAATATATGAATATATTTTTCAGTTTTCATTTTGCAGCGTTTGGTGGGGCAATGAGAGCGCAAGTCAATCCAAAGTCGAGGGTTAGGGAGGGGTTATTGCGATCAGGTCTATGCGGACTACTTGAACGCCATGGGAGGTGATAAGGATTAGGTTAGGGTAGGGGGTTTGTAGTGTTTTTTTTAATTGAGATGGCCGCGTTGCTACAAAATGATCTGAAATGTTTAATTTGTTTGTGATTTGAAACTATTAGTGACTCTAATATAACTTTTTGATATTAAGTAAGATGAATGTTTTTGGTAGTTTGACAGTTTTGATTTCGTATATACTTATCTTTGTGTGCTGTCTTTGATTTTTTCGAGGATGCTTCACAGGTACTTTTTTTTGAAATTGATATGATCACTTCCTTATCAAAACCGTATGTAGCCTAGGGCTGAGCAGGTCCTTCGCAATTCAATCGATCCATTTCATAGCCGTTCTCGACCATGAAGTCAATAAAATAAGAAAAGAGAAGAAGGTGTTAGTATTTCATGGCATGCAGGGCGTAGGTGAGAGATTATTGGTGATATTTTCACGACGATATTTTCGTTTCTCTGAATTCCTAATTCCTAACCTAACCAAACTTGAACAGCACCAACCAGAAGTAATGATGTTTGAATCAAAAAGGATTTAAAAAAAAAAAAAAATACTGGATTAAATTTAGACAACAACATTTTAAATTCTAGCTTTGAATCTAGTTACCATCCCCATCCCAAATTTAACAATATTTCAAATCACTGACTAACTAATCTGACACTTGGAAAAGGACAGTTCTATTTCCTATCTAGTTTTTTTTCTATTTATTTATTGTCTGGTATGGAGGATACATGCTATAAACTACATGGAAAGGTAACGATAAAATAAGAAGAAAGACTAGCAACCCTGATCCAAGTCCAACCACCTCCATCGCCTATCCCTACAGAAACGCGCATCCCGTCCACAATGCGCTGAACCACCCGTAGGTTAGCTGGGCTATAATTGACATGGACAAATGTATGTGAAGCTGAAAATGACATATAAAATAGCATAGTATTTTGTTTTTAGCTTTAGCTTTAGCTTCTGTTTTTGTTTCCTCCGTTGCTCACGTGCTATGCGAGGCGAGCGAGAAACGGAAAAAGTTTTAAGTTAGAGTAAATGGATGCCTGCCATTTTAAGCATTTAATTTGAAAGTAGATGTGTTATGGTTGTATGTCTGTGATAAAATTATCGAGTTTAATTATGATAATAAATGCGTTAACAAATGAAGACAGGTTGTAATTTTAAGCATAATACCTAACAAACAATCACTCATTCAATTACATCATTATGGCGATTTAATTCAGCAGCAATAATCTCTGAACTATTTTCCATCACGAGCTTTTGTTCAGGCATTATTCACACAAATTTCGAGAAGTTATTAAGCTGTCGCCAAATGTTTTTGAACACTGCCAATTGCATATGTTTAAGAAGCAAGTTTGCAGCAATGGAGTTCAGCTGATAATTGAATAACTGCTGTTTTAATGCTTTACAGAACTTGAGGGTAATTCCGAGAGTCGAAGAAACCTTTTTGAGCTAAGCGAGTGTTTGTTAAGAATAATATATTTTTCTTCAACATCATTGAGCATATTAAAAAAGCTGTGGTGTCTTTTATAGAACTTTTGTTCAACTTTTTTAAATTTTCATAAAACTTTGTTGGGGTTTTTGTATGATTTTCCATATGATACAAACATTTTTATTTGGATTTCATATTGTGCATATTTAATTTGATATTATTATGCATAGACATCAACAGAAACATTTTGTAACATTTATTCATTACCATTAAATAGCGAGATTCGAACTCTCAACTTTCGTATCCTCAACTACGTGACTTACCAACTGCGCTATTCTAGAATTGAATGAAGTATAAACGAATCGGCTATATAAGCTCAATGTAATATATTGAATAGTAACAGAAGTGATGCTCTTATTGAGCTACATTGATATTCTATTTATAGCGTTGTCTGTATATAAGCAATATAAGTGCTCAAATAAACCTTCTAAATGCTGTTATTAAACATCTGAATTACCAAGCTTTGATGGTTGATGTTCGGTTTTACTACGTGCATTACTGGCAAGGGCATATTGAACAAGAGACGATTAAAAGATATGACAATGTTTTCTGATGTTATTTGTAAACACTGCGCTGTTTTCTATTCTGATGCGCAATGTAAAGGGTAGCCTTTGAGCTATTTGCTTCAAGCAATTGATTATAATTTCAACTCTTGAAAACAGGTCAATACTTTTTCACCAGTACCAAAAATTAAACTCATAAACAAAAACATAGGAATTATCTGAATTCAAATGAATATAGCATCATTTATACAGCATAACTATAAATAGGCTATATAAACGATGTTTCAACGGATTTATAAACTGTTATTCGACTCTTTGTTGAACTGTGTAAATTTAGTTACATATAAATACTAAAATAGCTTTTAATAAGCATGTTATTCAAACAAAATGAAACACTTGAAATAATGTTATTGTTTCAATTGAAGACATGGTTATTCAGCTTATATTTCAGCCAGATTTTTTATTCAGCCACAAAAGTCTTAATTCAGTTGTAATAATGCACATATGCTTATTTACTGCTTTCGTTTGTTTGTTGGGTAACCTCATCAGTCCTATAGTAACAAGCAACAATTCTTTATACATTTAAGCTTTTTAATATGGGATTTTCAAAAGAAATTATCTGTTTATTGATAGGGTAGAGCGCTACTTCGTCGTAGTCGCCTATTTTCGTTCTATCAAGCAAAAAAAAATCAAAAATATCAAATTCACTATGCGCTCAAGAAGCAGTGTTGAATAATCGATCATATCTTAGCTTTTCGTGTCTTACAAATCTAGTGGTATGTACGGAAAAAGTGTATAAAATTGGAAGCGGTATACACTAGAATTAATCCGTTTTTGTGTTAAAATCTATTTAAAAAAAATAAGGGATGTGCTTAACACAACGGGAGTTGGCTCAAAAACCTTATCGCTATACATGATTTTTGTTATCTTAATAACATCTTAAGAAGTGTGTATTCTAAAATATATATATTGAAATGTAAATTTATTCAAAGTATACATATTCAACCTCGAGATGGTAAATATAAAAAAATGGTTAATGTATTTTTTATTTTTATTTTTTTTTTTTGTCCATATAAAATTTGAAAATAGAAGAAAAATGATCGCCAAAATATATTGTAATCTTATATCAAAATTAAACTATAGTTCACTTGAAAAAAATCTGAATTTTACTTTATACCGATAAATACCGATTTTTTTTAATAAGCAATACCGATATTGTTTAAATCCACCTGGCAACGCTGGATGCTACACTCACACATCTTCAAAATGAGGGGTGAGCAATTTTTTTTAATGCACGATGAAAGGAAATGCGTCAAGTTTAAGTCGACCAAATTTTGATCGAAACACCATTTGATATAGCAAAGAGCTGTTATAAAATTAAATGAATTAACAATTTTAATTGTATTTACATGTCTACAGATTGTGGTCCTGCTACAAACAATTATTTAAAATTATTTTACCATACTTGAGAATTCCACGGATGATCTGAAGTTATTTACCGTATAAAGAATAGTATATCTACAATTTCAATGTGCTGCTGCTACATGAGCATGAGCATGCGCATGATTGAGGGTGCTACTCCGTTGTTGCCAGATCAGCTGTTATTACTCAGAGAACCAACAGATAATGCTTGGGACTAACATACATCTTCAATGTGTAAAAACTGGTGATCTCAAAGGCAAAACCGGCGACGGCCCCGCCCGAATGCAGGTCAAGTAAGGAAAGGGTAGGAATATGTTGACGTGAAATATTGCGGAACAAAGCATCGACACAACCGATTCAACCAATGGTCGACGAAAACCTATTAAAAATAAATTTTATTAATATAGATACAATGAGTAACAACTACCTGTCTTGCTCCTCGTCCTTGAGAGCACTTACTACCTCACGAGTCGCCTGTACCCAACTCCGCAGGTGATCGTCCTGTTTTTGGTACATTCATTCATCTCTATGCCTAACTGTAGTATCATTACCTAAAAAGTTTTGAGAAATAGAGAGATATTAGAAACAACATTAAGAACAAAGATACAAGTAGAATCCTTGTAGTCCCCCGGATGTTTGAAGAGCTTAGCCATTTATATGAAAAGATACTAAGAGTTATTGCTGCGGTCTTCCGATAGTTGATTATAAGTATGTGTTGGCCACTATTGGTGAGAACATTTCATTGAATAAATGACTGTAATACTCAGTTGTTTATTAAACTGAAGCCCATTCGAGCTATATGATGAACTCAGTCGGCTGTTCTACTTAATAGCGCCTTAATCTTGAAAGTTTACTGGTCCATACTTTTACTGGCACCCTCTATTGTTAGTGAGTATATATAATGTTTGAAGGTTAATTATTGGTTTGATCTATAAACAAATCATCTGAAAGCTAATTTCTATTTATCTCTTCCGCTTAGCTACTCTCAATGTATGCTTCCCTAAGCAGTTCCTCCGCATCCTGTAATAACCTAACTATAAATTCACAATCCACAGATTCACAATCACGAGAGAAATTCCCACCGCCTAACATGCAAGTGGGCGGAATGTTACAACTTGGAAAAATTGTAAAAGAAATCGAAGAATCAACCCTCTCAGATTTATCACTAATATGCTATTATGATAAATTAACAAGCTCATAACTGCATGCTTGTTTGTGATTTGCAAAGTGTCCAGATTCACGAACAAAAAGTCCGGGCACTGATGCAGTATGGCATCCGAACTTTGGATTTGGAAATTTGTGTCGCTTAACAAATCCTCAAACCAATGTGCAAAAGCACGTTGGCTAATATTTAGTGTCAACCAGTGGGTACGTGTGGTCTACTCCAAGTTCCCCTTCTTTCAAACTCACCTTCAGTTCAATTTATCCATTGAGCACGGACATTACGTTACTAGATGTATGAAAAATACTCTATAACCTATTTAGGATTATATCTGAAAAATCCAAATTTGGCCAACACCCACCTCAATTTCATTTTATGCCAAATCTAACCTTTTATCTATGTGCATTAGATAACGCAGTAAATTACATGTTTCTTCTAAATGACTGGGCTAAGCTGAAGATGGGGACAAATACCCTAATACCAATAAACTCATGAAAACAGAAAAACTGCCGAAGCAAAAAAAAATCAGATTCCAAGTATTAGTTGCAAAAATACCCAAAAACATCTGCAAACAATTGTGCACATTCAATAGCCATTAACAAGGGTAAACAGCCATAAAACCGCACGCCAACGCGTTCCGGGCGTCATGTACCATTCATAAGTTCCAATTTCAAAGTGCTCTTACATCAAACAAACGCGTCCTAAGCCCACCCTTGTTGGCTTAGCTGTTATGACGAACGCATCGACTTTCAGCGAAACGCACGCACACCAGTAAACAAACGTCAGCTTGGTGCGAGGTGATTTGTGCCAGAAAAAATAAACCATGTTGCGCGCACTCCAGGGATATAAACCGCGCGTTCACTGTACAATGTGGAGTGTAAACATTAAACAACGGTGCGCCTCCGTTAAACTGGCCCGTGGCAGTGGGGGTAAGGACCCTGACAAGGTTGGACGATGGAAACAATAATAAACGAAAATCCGGGTGCGATAAACATTACATTTTCCGTGAATTACGAAAGCTGTTGCAGTTATAAGAAGTGAATCGATATCTGACGATCTTGCGTCGCGATGAAGTCATTTAGATTAGGATCTTTACGAGTTCGGATTCCGTCTTACAGGGTAGCTCATTCAGTATAATAGTTGAGATTATCGCTGCTTGTTGTTGTTGCGTTAAGAAAATGCCACTCAGCAGTTAGAAAATAAGCACGCGTTGACTCGACAACTGTATGATTACGTTCACAATTGAAATATTTGCATCAAATTATACCTAGGACTGAACGGGTGAGAAAGGGACGAAAAATGTAACTACGCTCTATCATCGTTGGTCGACCCCGATCAGAGGCAATGACGGCGGAAACACGTGTTTCAATATGAATGTAATGTGCCATAAATAATATGAAATACGCGACAACCGTACGTATGTGTCCGGATAGGAGTGCAATCCTCAATGTGGTGAACGCGACATCATTAGGCACCGCTATTCTTCCGCTGTTGTACGGGCGAATTGTCACTGTCGAACGATCCAATCTGTTTTTTTTTGTGCCTTGAGAAACGAACTCTCGGGTTAAAGGAGGATGGCGTCCAGGGTGGGAGGAACCACAAGCTTTAGGATAGGAGGTGTGACAATCGGGGTGGATTGATTGTACCGTTGCCAAGAAAATGCAATTGAGGTCGGCTTCGTCAAGCTGGGATTGGAGGAAACCTGGCGAAGTGTCTCGAGTGTACGTCATAGTCGCTCAGTGACGGTCGATGATGTTAAAAGTGGATTTGATGATTTCTCCCGACTTGCTTGAAAGATATCCGACATGTGTCTGGTTTACATCAGTAGGAACTGGAATTAATGTCTGAACTTCTAGTTCCTGAAATTCTTCCTCCACGTACCACCGAGTATGAATAATAATTTCCAGTAAACACTTTGAACCAACCTGTCAAGCCAGCATGACGCATACCACTCCACGGGTAAACAAGTTAGCAAGGCAATTAGCCGGCTTACCCCTCCAACGCCAGCAACGACCGGCCACAACAGAGGCTATTAACTGAGCATTAAAAGCACCCAGCTGCAAATTCCCATGGCGAAGCTCGCTAGAACCGGCCTCTTCATCCCATTCCCAGCGAGGTGGCAAGCTAAATCCCCCGCTGCAAAGAAGTGACATTGATTGGGACTAGAAACCGTGCCGTGCCGCTGGTGCTTGCGTTGTGGCACTCGGTTTTCACGAAAAACATCATTCGGTCGTTCTGGTTTGTTAGAATGGATTTTAGAATAGCGCGGTCATGCCATCTCCGTCGTCGTCATCATCAACATCCTCATCGGTTGGAAGTTGCCTTTTTTTGTGTTTTTTTTTTCAATGCGCTCTCCAAGTTTCCCGTTCCCCAAAGATTTCCTAGCCTGAAAATGGCCTAGAGAGGTTGGCACTGAACTAACTACCGGTGCTGGATACAGTAGAGATATAGGGGACGGCTATACGACGAATTCAGTTGGAAAAAAGGAGCCATGGTGGGGTTTCGGTCGGAAGAGTTTCAAGTTCAACCATCTGTCGCACGGCCACGGGCTGCCACTGAGAGGAAAATAATTATTTGTATAGTTTTTTTTTCTGTGTATTTATTTTTAGATTTCTGGGGGGTTCGCAAAATGCTGTCGGTTAGAAAGTGAGTACAGTTTTGGGAGAACGCGTATTTGTGTTTGTCAAGGCACGCGTGCTGGGCAATCTGACTCGCACTAGTGTTATGTTTTACATCTTTATTGTTTTGTTGTCGATTTATCGACATGACATTGTTTATTTAATGCTTATTTTCGATGGAACATTTATCTTATTTTGCAAGTTCTGTAATGCTTTAGATAGCGTGAGATCGGTTGTAGATGATTTTTTTGAATTATTTATAAAACCATTTTCGGAATATCAATAGCGTGTGCGTTAGGTATGATCATAATCATATGGTTAAATCCCAAATGACAATGTAATGAACTCTGTTATTTTCTGGAATTCCTTAAATTTAAACAACCTTCTATCATCTCTCAATTAATAATTGTGAAAATAGACCACCTAAGCAAATCACCTACCTTAATAGATGCTTTCTAATACAGAAATTTTACATAATACTTTGATGAGAATGCGTTTTCTGTTTAGCATTGAAATTCAATCTTTCGTGTAGTGATCAAAACATGATAAAATATTAGACAACATAAATAGACAGCCGCTGGGGAGGTATGGTCCATATATGAGGTTGAATGGAAAGTGTTAAAAAATGCCTTACAGCAAAATAACTATTTTTTTATTTTGAAAGTAATCTATATATATATATATAAACATGAAATGCTGTCCGTTCGTAACAGCATAACTCACGAACAATACGATGGATTTACTTGATTTCTTTTTCATTCAACTCGTCTTGATACCCAACAGATCTTAATAATGAAAAATAAACGAAAAATTTACTGGATAAGCCTACAAAAATATAGAAAATAATGTGGAAAAAATTTGAACTGTTTCCATTGAGTGGTTTGGACTACAGCTGGCGTCAAAGTTGACGCACCAACATGAAGATTTCCCTTTTTCACCCGATATTGACCATGCTGAAATATCGGTACAAAAAAAAAGCCGAGGCTAGGGATGTTAAGCTATTCTGCTGAAGGAGCTGGCTTATGATGATCCGGATCACTAGTGCAGGGAAATTCTTCAGAGAAGCTCAAAAGAGTTCTTCAGAAAAGTTAATAGAAGTTCTTTAGAGAAATTCGGGGAGGTTCATTAGAGAAGTTCAGAGAAGTTCTTTTGAGAAATATTCAAGTAAGTTGTTCATAATTTTTTAGAAAAGTTTGGGAAATTTCGTCAGAGAATTTCAGGAAAGTAATTTCAGGGAAGTTCTTCAGAGGCGTACAGGGAAGTGCTTCAGAGTAACTTCAGGGAAGTTCTTCAGAGGAATTTCAGGGAAGTTCTTGAGAGAAATTCGGAGAAGTTCTTCAGAGAACTTCAGAATTTTTTTCAGAGAAGTTCAGGGAAATTCTTCAGAACATTTTAGGAATGTAACTTCAGGGAAGCTCTTCGGAGGAATTTCAGGGAAGTTTTTAGAGAAACTACAGGGAAGTTCTTCAGAGGAACTTTAGGGAAGTTCTTCACAGAAATTCAGGGAATTTCTTTATAGAAGTTCAGAGAAGTTCTTCAGAGGAACTTCAGGGAAGTTTTTCACAGAAATTCAGAGTATTTCTTTAAAGAAGTTCAGGGAAGTTCATCAGAGAATTTCGGGGATGTTTTTCAGAGAACTTCGGGAAAATTCTTCAGAGAACTTTGGTGAAGTTTTCAGAGAACTTTGGGGAAGTTCTTCTGAGAACTTCAGGGATGTTCTTCAGAGAACATATTCAGAGAAAATCGGGAAAATTATTCAGAGAAAATCGGGAAAATTATTCAGAGAATTTCAGGAAAGTTCTTCAGAAGATTTTCAGGGAAGTTCTTCACAGAAATTAAGGGAAGTTCTTCAGAGAACTTCGATGGAATTCTGCACAGAACTTCGGGGAAGTTCTTCAGAGAACTTCAGGAAAGTTCTTCAAAGAACTTCAGGGAAGTTCTTCAGAGATCTTCGGGGAAGTTCTTCAGAGATCTTCGGGGAAGTTCTTCAGAGATCTTCGGGGAAGTTCTTCAGAGAACTCCACGGAAAATTCTTCAGAGAAGTTCAAGGAAGTTCTTCTGAGAAATTCAGGGAAGTTCTTTTGAGAAATTCCGAGAAGTTCTTTTGAGAAATTCCGGGAAGCTCTTAAGAAAAGTTCAGGGAAATTGGTCAAATTCATTGCTTTGTGGTTTCAAATTATGCACCGGTGCTTAGAGCAGCAAAAATTAAATGAAATTGAAATGACAGCTTTATTTAAAATACGTATATTATTCACAAGAGGATTGGCTATCAATTTCATGTGATTTTGAAGAAAAATGGCAATTTGCCAATTGTGTAGGAGCGTTAGACCGAAAACACGTTAGTGTAAAAGCCCCTGCAAAAAGCGTCATTGATTATTTAAATTATTAAAAGCAGTTCAGTATCGTTCTAATGGGTAGATGGTGAATACAAGTTTACGTATGTCAACATAGAAGCAAAAGGAATTATCAGTGATGGTGGGGTATTTGCCGATTGCTGTTGAGGAATCTGATGCAGGATCTTTAGCTCCTGAGATGCCTGTTTCGGCTCCGATGGTGGGCAAGTTGTATTGCTCATCTGACGCGAGGACAATCAACTGCTCTTGAGACATTCAGAAAATTATTTTTT
The DNA here is from genome assembly GCA_024533555.2 of Aedes koreicus. Classification (NCBI taxonomy): domain Eukaryota; kingdom Metazoa; phylum Arthropoda; class Insecta; order Diptera; family Culicidae; genus Aedes; species Aedes koreicus. The sequence continues at coordinate 102,415 of JAHHFK020003823.1, forward strand.
CTTCATAGGACTGCTCAAATTTGTTATTCAAGTTCCTTAAAGCCATCGAATATTTGTTATACAAGGCTGTCTTCAGCCTCAACGTCTCCAGCAACGAGTTGGTCGACTTACTCAGAATTGTGGCCTGATTTTTTGGTTTTTTAAGTTCCGTGGGTTCGAATACGATTTAGATGCAGTTTGAGAGAAGAGCCATCTCATCATATGATGACTTTTTACGCTGCAAATTGCGCAAATTTGAAATTGGCTTTGGTTTAGATCCACTCGAATTTTCAAGTATAAAAAAGGGGTAATTGTACGTTGGAGTCAGGGATCAAAATCAAAGGTTGAACTTCGGAACTGGTAGAAACGTATTCTGCCTCTCAATGTTATCATTTTGCAAATACTGAGTACTTAGCTAGGTATCAATATCCTCTGGTCTAGACTTTTTTAGGATGAGGAACTGCAAAGCAGAATACTACACTCACTTTGAAGTATACACTTCCACAGGTGATGGGAAGTTGTTGGGTCCCACAACACCGGATGTTGCTCCCACAACTCAATCAAGTAGAATTTCTTTTCCTGGTCCATTTTTGCTTTAAAAATACCGCGAAAACACAAACTAGCAAAAATTTAAAACGAACTGTCAAAAAACTTAGACCAACGCACTATGAACTATTCCGTCCGCATGGAATAGTTCATAGCCTACTACTGTAACATAGAAACTATCGCTAGAGTGTACACACGACAACGGGCACGCTTCTAAATCATAGCGTAAAACTATCGCTTGCAAGTCAAAACGATGAGCTATCACTACATAGTTTAGGTGTTCCTATGAGCTATTACACAGTTTTCTAGCATATAGCTCCCTATATACAAGAAATAGCCGCCGTGTGGCGGCATATTTACTACCAAAACTGCATGGAAGGCTAGGTGGAGAAGGTTCCTCTCTCTATCTCTCCATTGTACCGATCCTTGAATCTAACAGACGCATTCACTATTCAGGACTTTTGGGTGTCGTCCGCACACCCGTGCACCTGTTTCCTTTTAATCACTGCTTCAACAATTTGATTGTTTGTTCTCTTGCATAAAAAGTTCACTCCATTACATTGCAGAGTAAACTGATGAAGATAAAAAAATTCACCTTTTCAAACGGAGTTTCACGTTCAAAACCTACGTGAATCTTCGACTTTGCTAGCGCGAACAATTGTCACGACACGGCACAAGGTTTTTCATCACTTGTGGACCGGGTTTCAGTCACTTCCTGGGGATAAATTAACGCACAAGAACCGATTACTCAGAAGCTTGGCATACATTTACTTGATGAAAATCAGATGCATATGCAGAAGAAATTGAGGTTACAAAATTTATTGCGAAAAGACATTTAAAAAGGGAGAAGAACATTTCTCAATTTCACATTAATTTGGAAACTTACTGGTTTTTCCATTGAAAATTTTTCTCAGAATGGAGCGAAAAAAATGACAGTTAAATATAAACACGTCCATTTGCAGCTAACGCTTACTTCATTTTATAGCAGTTGGTTGTTGGTAGAGTGCCCTAATAAATTTCGTATGGTTATTTTTTTTTAAACGACCTATTTGGAGTATCATCTAAACCATTAAAGAAATGGTTGTAGGATTTATGATATCGTTCGTTAGAGGTATTTTTTATCAGAGTGACCTTTCCTTAGCTGGAATTGTTCCTGAAGGAAGATATTATCATGGTTTACGAACTGCAGTAAACGGCTGAGGATCGAAAAATTTCGAGATGGAGGACAAAAGGCTGATGGGGTGATTGCTTTTAGCGGTGGTAGGATCTCTGCAAGTCTTGCGAGTTGGGATCACTTTAGCTAATTTCCAGCAAGATGGAAAGTATCCAAGATCCCAAAATTTGTTGTAAACCCGCTGCAAGATGTCGGAAGAAAGCACTATTCATGTTTTTCAAATCGAGGTTGTTGACCCCGTTGACACCAGTGGCTTTCAAATTTTTGGTTCGCTTGATGGTAACTATCACTACATCAGCCGATATACTACTATCATCGGGGACAACTGTGGGTTGGTGTTTTGGCGACACTAAACATTGCCTACGTAACAGTAGGCTCATGTTGGCTCACTAAGTGTTGACCTAGTACATTGGCCTTTTCAACAGCGCTAATGAGTTGGGATGGGGCAAAATTCTGATCGAGCGAACTAAGCAGCGGAATTGATCATGGCTTATTCTTCAGAATTTTGGTCAACCTAAACATATTAAATGCAAACAATTTGTGAATTTTTGATTGAATGGAGTATGAATGTAATAATTCTATTCAGTCGAACGAAATTTATTAGCATTCAAAAACCTTTCACTTAAGCGTAACGCTCTTATTTTTAAATTTTTTGAAATGACGCCCGGTATAGAAAAGAGAAACGTTGTTCTAGGTTAAAAAGCTATAGCAAGCAAGCAATGAATTGGAAACCAGTCTTCATATAAAGGAGTGATGCTAATAAAAATAAGGGGGGAACAATTTTTTGGGGGGGGACTCCCCTTTTTTTAAGGTCTGTATCCACATTAATCCGGACATCTTCAAATCATTGTAACTTTTGAAATATTGCACGTAGGAATGAAAAATTTCACTGTGGTATAGCTGAGAGTCTATGATGAAAAAGACTATGATTGATGTTTACATTTCATGTTTAGTATTCAAGATGGCGACGAAAGAAAACAAGTGCGCGAGCGAATTTTGTACGGGCGTACGGCAAATCCTGACTTGTCAATACGGGACCTTACAAAAACATTGGATTTGCCTAAATTCACTGTTCACGATGTGCTTAAATCATTTTCGGAACGTTTGTCGGTGGAGAGGAAACCGAGGAGTGACAAAAACATTGGACGCGCTGATGCTGTCATGGACCGAAGGGGGAAAGGGATATTAACGAAAAACCCAAATCTCTCCATTCGAACGGTGGCTCGTAAAATAGGGATGTCGCCTGGTTTTGTCCAAAAATCAAAACAACGTTTGGGACTTAAGTCGTATAAAGTAAAAACAGTTCCAAATCGCAACGACAAATAGAACTTGGCAGCAAAATCACGGGCTCGACGTTTATACTGCGAATATTTGACGAAGTTTTCATGCGTTGTTATGGACGATGAACCTTATGTCCTGGAAGATTTTAAGCAGCTTCCAGGGCTGGCTTTTTATTCTGCTATGGCCAGAAATGCTACAGCTGAGCATTTCAGAACGAAGAAGGCTCGATGCCCGAAGGTAATTTCCCAAAAAATACCTTGTGTGGCAATCAATTTGCAAGTGTGGCAAAAAGAGTAAATCTTTCGTCACTACAGGCACAATCAACAAGGAGATCTATCAGAAAGAGTGTCTACAGAAGCGATTGCTACCCTTCATCAAAAGTCACAAAGAAAAACCTTTGTTCTGGCCCGATTTGGCATGTTGCCACTATGCTAAAACTGTGTTGGAGTGGTACCAAGCAAATCAAGTGGACATTGTACCAAAAACCTCAAACCCGCCAAATTGCCCAGAGCTACGACCAATCGAGAGATATTGGGCTCTGATGAAGCGGAAGTTTTCTGGAAAAAAGCAAGAAATCAAAGACATCACACACTTCTAGCAAATTTGAACAAAGACGGCTTCTAGCATTTCTGAAGAGTCTGTACAGACCCTAATGGACGGAGTGAAGCGCAAAGTTCGAACATTTTATGCAAATACCGAATAACTATGTTTGTTCTTCAAGAATTGTTAAAACACATCCCATGAATCTGAAATAAACAACTACGACGGAAATATACTGCGAAATTTATGTGTTATTCATGTTTTGAGGTGTCCGGATTATTGCGGATACAGACCTTAGTCGGGGGGTTTAATAAAAAGTTTTGGTTTTTAAAATTTTACGGTGTTCAATAAGTTCGGATACACTTTCAAAATTTGTTAAAAAAATGAAAACATGTTTTTTTATTTTTTTGGATTTATGTTATTGAAAGCTATGTTTACAAGGAACGTTTACAACATTTCTCTTGGAATGACCCCCCTTTGTACTCCTTAACGAGCTTCAAACGTTTCTCGAACGCGTCGCAGGCGGCACGCACGGACTGCATGGGCATTTCGTCCCAGATTTTGAGAATTACCGTCTTGAAATGATCCAAAGTGCTGACCTTGTATTCGTTCAGCTTCGCCATCATATAGGACCAAACAAAAAAGTCGAGAGGATTCAAGTCCGGGGAGCTGGGAGGCCACAAAGTTTTGTCCAGAAAGTCGGTTAAATTGTCCCGACACCAGGCTTGAACCACATTTGCCGTATGGGCTGGTGCACCGTCCTGCTGGAACACGTAGTGCTCATCGCCGTAGAGGCTTCGGAGACTGGGGGCAACAACCTTTTCCAAAACCTCAGTTTTGTAGTACGCCGCGTTGATTTTGACGTTTTTTTCAATAAACACCAAGGGTAGCTTACCACGTTTGCATACTGCCCCCAAAACCATCACCGACGCGGCACTTTGGAACCGAGGGATGTTTATATTGGATTCAGGAATGCTGTCCCTCGATGGCGCCCACACCCGGTCATTTTGCACATTGTGCGGCTGCTGCAGCACGAACAGTTTCTCGTCCGAAAAAACAAACTCCTGACCAGCGTGCCGAGAGAGGATCCTCTTAGCTCGATCCAACCGCTTTTTGCTGGTAGCCTCCGAAACGCCATGGACCTTACGTTTTTTGTAAGGCCTGAAACCAAGGTCCTTGGTGAGTATGGTGTGAGCGGTTCCAATGGAAACGTTGAGATCTGCAGCCGTTTTCCGGATTGAGCGGTTCTTTTTGCGCCGAATTCGCTCCCTCACGATCTTGATGACCCGTGGCGTCCTCGCTGAACGCGGCCGACCGGATCTCGCACGGTCATTGGTCGAGGACGTCTCCCGGTATCGCCTGATGGTCGTGTAGACAAAGTTCCGCTTGACCCCATGCGATTTCAGCAGCCGGAATATATCGCCGGGTCGCTCACCGTTCAAAAAACGCTTAATTACGAAGTCCCGATACTCTTTCATCGCGCGTAACAAACAAACAACAACTAACAGAATGTCAACACCGCGCACATTCGGTAGCGTATGAATGAAGCTAAAGCTGACACCAATACCAATGCAGAATATGTACATGGCGCATACCTACGCAATGATGAAAACTTGTATTCGAACTTATTGAACACCGTGTATTATAATATGAAAAATTTTATGTGGTTTGGGTTTGAAGTGTTATTTAGTATGGGGCTGACATGTTTACGATCTGCTGAAGGACGGACAACATTCGAACAGCCATAAACCTATACATACGTACAGCGAAGTTCAGCCGAGTCGCGTACGCCCACATATGTCCTCAGTCACTCTTTTAACATCACACATTTCTTCAGCCTCAACCTCGTCAATCTTCCGGTTAGCCATCACATCCGAGCTCAGCCCGGTCCGGTTGGAGGGAGGCCAAAGCTGCTGCGGGGCAATGCTTCCAGCTCATACGACTAGTGAGCACATATACTAGGTTTCATGGCGTTTTGTGTGTTTGGTTGCTTTCGCCACCCCGAAGCTGCTGTGGGGAAAAAGTTCGCTGATCCCGACAATAATAACGGCAACACACATATCTAAAAAGAGGGAGCTAGCAAACCAGGCCAACCTCTTCGTGCGCGCAAAAAAAAAAACGGCCAACAAAAACCCGATAGAGGAGAAAATCGATTCGCCTTTCAACGGGGAAGATTCGGGAAAACGACGATGGTCGAGCGGGGATTTGCAATTAAGGCAAAGTGCTTTAAAGCTTAAAAGGGTGTGTGGATCATGATTCGGTTGAACGGATGTTCAATCAGACGAGAACGGAGAGGTTGTAAACGGGAATGTGTGATTCCCGCAGTGCCATGACATCTGCTTCGCCGTTTCAAGGGCCCGATTGTTTGTTTGTTACCATCCATTGGAAATTGAAATAAAAAACAGATTGTGTAATGCGCCCATCAGTCGCACTCAGTGAAATTTACAGATTTTTCATCAAGAATGGCGTTTTTCTCGGCTTGAATCCATCATCTCGCACCCAGAAGTCTTTTAACATCCGCGTGCGAGTTGTTTATTTTTCCGGGGAACATTAATTTCCTATTTCAATCTAGCTGTTGGGTGATGTACTGCTTCAATCTTCTTTGTTTTTGTTTTTTGCTGAAATGGGTTCATAGAAATTTGAATGAGGGACGACATCGCAGTTGCTGACAGGATGTTTTGAATGAACAGATGGATGGCTAGCTGATTTAACTTGGTTTTTGTTGCGGTAATTTGTTTTGATTGTTAAAATCGTTTAAAGCTAGATGGATTTTCTATGAATCGGGTGAAACTATTATGCTAAATGTATTGCTCAGATGGCAAGTACATAGATGAAGAAATATCTTCGCCATTCCACCATTATATTAATTTGTGATATCATTCCGTTAAGCCATATTTATCTTCAAATAAACAATGGAACAATAGCAGATAAAAAAAGGGCTACCTCACAATAGTTACACTTACCTGAGAAGTTTGGCGCTTTCAAGCCGTTTGGATAATTCCGACGATTGTTATAGATAGAGGATTACGGAGCAAACCAATGTAAATAAACAAAAACGTCAGATGTATGCACGATACTGGGAAAATACTCATAAAAATGTAGGCTCTGCTAACCTTCCTAGAAATAGGTAAATTCCTCTTTTTACAAAAACATGTTCATTCATTTATCTACTAAAACTACTATCTTAAATGTCGTTCTTGGTTTTCAAATGTTGCGCTTTTAAACGAAGTAAAAATTACGGGTTTGGACACATGCCTAAGAAAAAAGGGTGTAAGTATTCGATAACTGGCAAAACGATTTGGAATTCTTCACGCAAGTGTAATCATAAACAATTTTGGGAAACACTTTTCTCTGCATAAGCTGTCAGGCAGAAACAAAAAATCTAGATCTTCCAAACGGAAACTGGACCAGAAAGTAATATCTCTGATTAGAATTAGAACAAATCAATGTCAGTACGTGATTTGGCATATAAATCGGGAACGAACGTCGTAAAGATTCAAGATATTAAGAAAAGGATCAACCTGAAGACCTATAAGAAGTAGAAAATTAGCAAGCAAAGTGTATAACAAAAGCAGTGTGCAGCAACAAAAACACGACATGGATTCCAACCCCCCACAAATCCTAGTGAGTCTGCTGCGAAAGTTAAATCATCCACACCGAATGTCCCAGTGAAACAAGTATCAATGCTCAAGTTCGTTAAACGTCAGTCACTGGCGGAAATTGTAGCTCGGCTGGCAGCAGAGGACGGATTTTCGATCAATCCAATCACCAACAGCAAGTTCATCAGACAATCGATAGCAGACCGTGGATATTCTCTGCCAACGTCGAATACATCCGTCATGAAACTGGTCGCCGAATACCATGGATACGCTCAGCAGCAAACGCGGGATGAAATAGTTAAGCGTATCGATAGCGGTGAACTGGTTGGTCTCACTTTGGACGAGTGGACAAGTCTAAGCAACAAGCGCTACTTAAAAGTGAATGCCCATTTCGCTGACGGATCATTCTACAACCTGGGTCTCGGCAAAATTCGTGGATCACTACCTGCTGAAAAGGTTTTGGAAATGGTCAAGGATATGGTCCGGAAATTCGGTATTAAGGATGGAAACATTGTAGCATCAACGACTGACGGAGCTCGAGTGATGACGAAGTTTGGAAGATTGTTGGATTACCTTCATCAGCAGTGTTACAACCATGCGATTCACTTGGGGGTTTGCGATGTCCTGTGCAAGTATCAGCCACTGGTACCAATCGAAAATGAGGATTCAGATAGCGACGATTCGGATAGTGAAAACTACGATGATGAAGTTGATTCTTCGGGTAAAAATATTGGAATGTTCATGTTCATATTAAAGAAAACAGCTAATTTATTTCAATTATAGACTTGTACACCACGTGATTTGGAGAGTCTCTGAAACGTATTCGAAAAGTCGTGAAATTTTTTCGAAAATCGCCTGCTAAGAATGCACTGCTTCAAGAAAAAATCACGAAAATGTTACATAAACCACTTCAACTGTGTGTGGATGCCAAAACTCGTTGGAACTCGACTGAAACGATGCTGGAGCACTTCATTTGCGGTCTTGATTGCATCAAAGAGACACTTTCCGAAATAGGCCTTTCAGGTCTTATGTTGGACAGTGATTTCGAGGTTGCAAAAAACCTTCAGGAAGCTCTTCAGCCAATCAGACTCGCTTCGGAAGCATTGGGAAGACGAGATGCTACATTGCTGTCTGCGGTAGGCAGCTTGAGTTTCTTGTATTCGAAGCTTAAAAAAAGTAACTCCAAAGTAGGAAACGACCTCTTCGATGCAATAACGAAAAGAATCAACGAACGGCGCGAAAAGGAAATAATAACAGCGCTGAAGTTCCTTCAAGGTCTTCCGTTGTCAACGCAAGTGCCAGCAGAACTGGAAAGCTCATCGAAAACGCAAATGATTAAGTTCATCAAGGAACTGGGTGTTCGATTGTTGCAAGACTGCCAAAGACAGAACGATGATGATGCTGCCGAGTTGAATGCTGGATTGTCCTGTATGCATGACGATTCAGGATCAACACCATCAAGCATGCGTGAAGAACTGGAATCGGCTATAAAAGAATATGCCAACCCGTCCCAGACTGATTCGGCAATGATTGATTTTTCAAAAGTAATTCCGAAAGAGCTGTAACTTTTTGAGCTACATGGTAAGTTGAGCCCGAATCTTAAAATCATTTTCAGCGGATCTTCTAAAAGACTAGTAAATCAATTGGAAATATCAACGAATTGGATCACAAGTACGACCGCTGCCCAAGCCACGACGGCAGGATCATCATAGGAGACTTCAATGCTCAGGTTGGCTATGAAGATGAATTCTGACCGACAATTGGAAAGTTCAGCGCTCATCAGCTGGCGAATGACAACGACCTACGACTCATTGATTTCGCCACCTCCAAGAACATGGTCGTTCGTAGCACTTACTCCCACAACCTTCCTTATCGCTACACATGGAGATCAACACAGCAGACGGAATCGCAAATCGACCACGTTCTCATTGATGGATGCCACTTCTCCGATATTATCGACGTCAAAACCTATCGTGGCGCTAACATCGACTCTGATCACTACTTGGTGATAGTCAAACTGCGCCCAAAACCCTCCGTCATCAACAAGGTACGGTACCGACGGCCGCATCGGTACGACCTAGAGTGACTGAAACACACGAATGTCGCCACTGCTTACGCACAGCATCTGGAGGCAGCGTTGCCGGACGAGGGTGAGCTCAATGGGACTCTCTTGAGGCCTGCTAAAGAACTAGCAAAGCAGCCATAAACAACGCAGCTGAGAACATCGTCGGGTACGTAGAAGTGAGTCGACGTAATGATTGGTTTGATGAGGAGTGTAGAGAGATTTTGGAGAAGAAGGACGTAGCGCGGGCATTAATGCTGTAGCAAGGGCAGAACGTGGAACGTTTCAAACGGAAGCAGAAACAGCAGACTTGCCTTTTCCGGAAAAAAAAACGCCACCCGGAAAAAACGGAGTGTGAAGAAATGGAGCAGTTGTGTCGTTCTCAAGAAACACAAGAGTTTTACCAGAAGCTCAACGCATCTTTCAAACGCTTTGTGCCGCGAGCCAAAGTGTGCAGGGATAAGGATGGAAGCATTCTGCCCGACAGAAGTAAGGTGATTGAAAGGTGGAGGCAGCACTTCGACGAACACTTGAATGGTGCGGAGAATCGACAGTGAGGACCTAGACAGCGGAAGCAATGATTAGTTACATCAGTACGGCAGATGAGGGTACTGGATCCACTTCCACGCAACAGCTCCAGAACAGTAAGGCAGTTAGTAAGAATAGTATCGTAGCTGGAAAAGTTAGCCATTTGTCTGCACAGCCTGATAATTCGAATCTGGGAAATAGAACAGCTGTCGGAGGAGTGGAAGGAAGGGTTAATAACTATACCCCATACATAAGAAAGGCGACAAGTTGGAGAGTGAGAACTTCACTATTCTGAATGCCCCCTAAAAAGAGATATCCCAGATCATTTTCCGTCATCTATTAACTATAACGATTGAGTACGTGGGCTTTTCCAACGGCCGTTCGACAATGGACCAGATCTTTATCGTACGGCAAATCCTCCAGTAATGCCGTGAATTCCTGGTCCCTACGCACCACCTGTTCATTGATTGTAAAGCTGCGTGCGACAGTAACAACTGCAAAAATCTATGGAAAATCATGGACGAGAACGGCTTTCCTAGGAAGCTCACAAGAATGGTGAGAGCAACGATGGGCGGTGTATTAAAGCTGCGTGAAGATTTCAGGCGATCAATCCAGTTCGTTTGAATCTCACTGAGGACTTTGACAAGATGATGGACTTTTCTGCCTTCTGCTCAATATCGTCCAAGAAGATGTGATTCGACGTGCCGGATTTAACAGCCGGGGTACGATTTTCAAGAGATCCAGCCAATTTGTTTGCATCGCGGATGATATGGACATTGTCAGCCGAACACTTGGGAGGGTGGAAGACGTGTACACCCGCCTGAACCGTGAAGCAAGAAAAGCCGGACTGGTTGAATGCGTCGAAAGTACATGCTAACAGGTGGCAGCGAGCTCCACAGGGCTCGCCTAGGTAGCAGTGTTACGATAGACGGGGATACTTACGAGGTGGTGGATGAATTCGTGTACCTTGGATGTTTGCTAACGGCAGACAACAACGTTAGTTGTTAAATAGGCGCATCATCAGTATAAGTCGTACTTATTATGGGCTCCAGAAGAAAATGCGGTCAAAAAAGATTCATCCCCTTACCAAATGTACCAAGTACACAACGCTGAGAAGACCGGTGGCTCTCCACGGGAGCGAGACTTGGACCTTGCTCGAAGAGGACTTGCAAGAGCTTGGTGTATTTGAGAGACGCGTGCTTAGGACCATCTTTGGCGGTGTGCAGGAGAACGATGTGTGGCGGCGAAGAATGAACAACGAGCGATGGCGAATCAAGTATTCTGAAGGTGGTAAAAGCAGGAAGGATACGCTGTGCAGGGAATGTTGCGAGAATGCCGGATAGCAACAATGCAAAGATGGTGTTTGTTTAAAGCCGGCTGGTACAAGAAGGCATGGAGTGCAGTGGGCTAGATGAACAGACCAGGTACTCAACGATCTGGCGAGTGAAAGACGCAGCGGAGGATGGAGTTGTGCCGTGACATTGTTGATTCGGTGTATAGATGTTGACCAATAAATAATCCAAAAAATATGATTAATCACTTGTCCGGAACTAGATGAAAAGTGTTTGAAATTCAAAATTCCAAAACTTAAGAAGCAATAATATTAAATTTATTCTGGTTAGACAATTTTCACACATTTTGAAAATTTTCTGCGCTATCTAATGTATTTAAAGAGAATGTTAGATTTGGTATCTATGGGATATTTTTTGTAGTTTAAGGCCAGATTACGTCTGAATCTAGTCTCTTATATGAAAGATTGCAAGCATTGTTGTATGGCGTACGAAAGATTGCAAACAATTTCGTTATTTAACATACGCTTCCTTCGGCTTGGAATCAAACGAGGAAAAATTTCACCACCCTACAAAAATTATTTTTTTTTTTCGGTGGGTGTAAGGGGGGGACGGGGGAAAAGGCACGCCCCCCGGGCGCGGTCCTTGAATCTTGGATAGCAAAACATCAATCGTTAGTTTTAATAAAACATATTTTTTCTACATGATTTGAAAGAAAAATATGTGGATAACTTATTTTTGATACAGCCTTTAATGAACAGAACTCATTGAAGAAGTATTGATTCTCGTAGCAAAACAATTTCGACAGCATAATCAAAGTACCAGCGATGCTAAAAACAAAATCTTGCAGTGCTGGGAAATTACGTGGTAACATGACCGGTTTATCAAATACGATAAGCGATAACAAATTTGCAGAAATTTCTGTAATTGTGTAGACAATTCATTTTCACTGTAGACATTATACACATTTACCAGATATTTACCAGACTTTCTTAAACTTGTGGCAGCCTTTTACAGACATTCTAACAAGTTTGATTGTCGGATATTCTAACGAAATTGAAACAATCAAGGCATTCAGAAATATTATTAGTAATTTCAACTAAAATACACTGGATGTCACGACTGATTTCACATTTGATATGAAATTTCACAGACATAGATACTTTGTTAGTCACCTAAGAAAACTCAAAGACTGTTCACAATATTCAGTAACAGAAAAATACCCAACCCAAATGTTTTTGCCGAACTCTGGATGATGGAATTTTGTTTAGAAATTTTTACGAAATTTGCAGAACGGAAAACAAAACGGACAAAAGTCAACAACCTTACAAAGTCCTTAACAATCGAAACTTTAGTCACACATATTGACGAACCAGAACACGTTTCAACTCATCTGCTGCTGCGATCTCGCCCAAAATTCTGCACTCAATCAGTGCCTCCTTGGATAATGTCCTGACGTTTGCTTCCTCACCCATGGACTTCTTCTTCAGCTCGAAAAGCATCTCGACTTTCTGGGTGTGCCTTGTTTTCACCACATTCTCTCATAGCTCTTTAAGTTCCGGTTCAGCCTCCACTTTGCGGAGGAGATCAGCGTACGACGTTCCACCCTTCACCTCAACGAACGAAGCGGTGCCTTTCTTTCTTTCCCGGCGGCGTTTAGGGTCCACCTTCTTCTTGACTTTTTTTTCTCTCTTCGTTCTTATTCAATTCTTTCATCGTCTCTTTATCTTTCATTTTTTTTACCTTCTTCTTCGTTTCACTTTGGACGGTTCGCCATTCAATGCCTTCATGTCAATAATTCTTGTGCTTCTTCAGCTCTGTTTCCTCTCCTGGCGTTTCCCTTACCTTTTGCTTCAGTGTCTGTTGTGCATCATCTACTGCCTTCAACGTGGCCTCCCTCAGTGCCTTTTTAGCAATTTCAGCTGTCACCCTCAGAGCTTTGCGTTCATGTTCGGCAGGAGACACGTCGGACTCGCTACCCTTCACTAGATTCTTGATCCTTGTATAAACGTTATTCCTATCCTTTTCAACTCGTAGAGCTCGTCGACCTGCTTCTTCGCCTCCGACATGTTAGACTTTCCAAGATGCAGTCCTTGTACAGGTGTGTATCTGCTGGACTCCGGTGTGAACATCTGGGCTAGGAACCCTTCTTGGAGTTCTGGCTGCTCTCCTTGGGGCGTCAATTCGGTTGGCACTCCTGAGGGAGTGGGCTGAAGTGTTTAAAGCGGCGCGTTGATGGTTGTCTGTATAGTGTTCTCTCTCAGTAGCACATTACCCTTCCGCTGCTCATCAATCTCGGCAAAGACTCCTTCGCAATTGTTAGAGACACTTTTTTCCAGTCCTTCGCAAATTTTTCGATGATATCTGTTGCTTTAACATGTTTCCTTAGATATGCCTTTTTCAGAGCTCAAAATGTCTCGATTGGACGAGCTTGAGGACAGTTCGGAGGATTCATAAGTATCGGTACGTATGGAACTAAACGTAACTAACTATATGATCAAAACAATACTGGACCATCATGCTTCTTGATCATTGGCAGCAAACGGCGATTCAAGCATTCCCGAGTGTACAGTCTTCACCACTGTATCAGTCTTTACCGAATTTCTCGGTAAGAATAGATTTATCGGCATGATCGACGTCCTGGCAGCCTGCTTTTCACTCCGTTTTGACATCTTCTGGCAATTGAAGGTTTTGGATTCTTGCCTTGGCACGATGGACGTTACTCTTAGAAGTACTCAGCTTTTTGGCAACATCTCGAACAGAACTGGCTTCGAAAAAGCCGTCATGATCTTCTAGTCTCTTGGTCCTGGTTTTCGACCACATTTCGGTGCATCTGGAAAGCTACAATCCTCACTAAACTTCCGCATGGCATTTTGAACCGCTCCGATACTAACACTTTCCAGTTTCTCCAGTTGACATTTTGATGACTTCGTTGCGAAAATCCAATTCCGACACACAAAAACTTGTTTTTCAAAATGTATACAAAGACACACAGTAAAAATCAGCTGTCTTACGCTATCCGGTTTCTTGCAGTTTCGTGTAGAAATATAGTATGCAAAAAATGCCCGAAAACTCAAAAGCGATTTGAAGCACCTCTGAATCAGCACCGATATTGAAAATAAAATTATCCAGATTAATAGTGTGTTAGTTGGATTTTTACTCATGGAAGACGCTATTATCAAGAGACACGAAAATCGAAAGAGTCACAAATCTTTTTCCTTTATGTTTTCTTTGATAAATGACAGCATTCGCAACCCAGTCATCAAAAGCGTTGTTACTTGCAATAAAATAAATCTCGAACTCAATTGCAGGCCTTCACGTTCCGTTCGGATACAGGTTTGAAATATTTCCGTGACAAAGTTCCGTGAGCGCCCCGAGTTCTAAGCTCAATTCATGTCTCCCAACGGAATGCTTCGAAAAACCAATTTCTGACCCTGTGGCGCCGGGTGTTGACGTGTCAAGTTACATACACGTGGTGCAATAAAAGTGGAGAATCTCCACGCAAGGCAACAAAAACGACGATTCTCTGGAGAAGAAAGTTGCTTTGAGGCGTGTATAAATTTGGAAAGTCGTAAAACACATATCGACGAAAGACACATTCTAAACCTGGGCGATAAAATTTTATGCTCGACGAGGTGGTTCTTATAATTTGAACAGGGTGGTTGTAAGAACATGCATATTGATTGGATTAAGGACATTCATTGTGTAAATTTTACCTGTGATGACGGCAAAACACAACTTGCCTGTTGATTTAGAGCAACGTCAAACAATAATCGATGCAAACCATTTCTCAGAGGCACCCATTGAATGCCGCCACATTGATACCGAAAGAAGCCAAAGCTAGGGCGTTTGACGTGAACTTTCCCAGTGTAAACTGAAATTTGTCTTTCTCACCCTCTCAGCCAAAAACTCGAAACAAGAGCTTTGAACCTTTTCCTATGCCACCCCTTTCAGCCAATTTGGACAGTGATATTTGGTTCACCCGTCCCAGAAAGTCCCTCATTTCGCCAATCTTCTTCAACACCTTAAACCGAGAACGCCTCGAACGCATAAGATATGGGCTGTATAGGCATTGGAACCGAGGGCGGGCGGAGGCATAGGGAGCACGATAAATTTATGACACCCTCAATCCTCAAAAGCAACGCATAAACTCTGCGCTTTTAGAAGCTACGCCGCTTTGTGGTTGGCGAAGGTGGCAGACACGCTTTTTGCCAGAGGTTCACCATGGTGGATGATTTTTGGCTTCGATGACGATGATGATGATGATGATGATGATGCCTTTGGAGGTTGAGGCGCTGGAGGGTGAATTTGATATTGTGGCAATTATGCTCCCTAATTTTTGTGGGTGGTATTTTGGGGCTTAAATTGGCATGCGGTGCGATAAAAGTTGTGTCAGGTTGTCTCACAAGTGGTGATTTACACTTTTCAATGAAATATTATACCGGCCGGGTAGCACATAGAGGGATGGTTTCGTTTGCTATGTTAAAGACGATTATGGGGGAATTTAAAGAAACCGGATTTAACGTCATTTCACGTCATTTCGATTTGAGTCATTTCGAGCTTAATTCAATCGAAATTAACTTCAAAGAAATATAACGGAGTCACATAATTGCGATATAGTTTTGAATTGTTGCATGTGAAAAGCGTGTAATATAAACTTGAAACCCAAAAAATATGGATGTTTTTATCTTTACCACGCCTTTGCCCTTGTTCGGGGGATTTCTGTCAGTTGTCTATGGGATTTCGTGGGTTTATTTCCTATTCAAAAATTTGAATGTTTTCCACTTTTCGTCACTCAGTCATATTGTGACAGCGTGTTTTCCAATTTGTTGGGGCAATCAAAAGTCCACCAAACTCTCCACGATCGAACGACCATGCAGGTTTTGAATGATTTGAATATGCATTGGACAGAATCCTACTAGCTCAAAGAACTCCTATATCCTTGAATTAATAACAACCCGAGCAGGAAACAACAACAGATGAATACCTCATTTTGATCTTGATAGCTGGCCTCGGTTTTAAAAAACTCAGATTAGGAGCTAAAATACCTAAACAAAATACCTAAGATTTGCTAGCAAAATATCTCTCCAATAACCAAACTTGTTATTTCGGATACCTGGGAATACCTTAGAGGTACTATTTTGGTATTGTCTTACCTCAATTTGGTATTCGCATAACATTGTAGGAACAATTTTATGGTGTTATCCTCAGGTATTTACCTCTTAATCTGAGCTCTTAAATACCAAGGCCAGTTATCAAGTTATTCGATCCTGCACGGGAAGGGTCGTAGTCGACGTGACGTTTGTGGCTTCACCAGGTATTAACCTACATATACATGCATACCAGAATATATGTAATACTCCATGTATTTGATCTAGCCATTTAACTGTTGTCATCATCGTTTCCTATCGCATTGAATCTATTCATTTGCTGATCGAATCGGTGAGTGTTATTCCGAGAGTCGAAGTGACTTTTGTCACTTGTTGAAGTCACAAAAATCACTACTGGGCAAACCAAATGGAGAGTCACGTCACCATTCTCTTAAACAAGAGACAAAAGTCACTTCGACTCTCTGTTTTGACTTCTTGGATTGTTGGACATTCCTACCATTGCTTCGAATATCTGTTGATTTACACTGGTTATCCTTGACTGTTTTGGGTTTGCCAGTCATACAGGTTATGCCTTTAATGCTGCCCATTTGCAGGTCAAATTGTCTGTTAACCAGTGGAACGCACTGACTGTTGTCTAGAATGACGACTGTTATTTCCTCCTAACATGGCGTTTTTACTGAGGCAAATTTTTAAGCATTCTTGAGGAGTGAATATCGAAGCAACCAGAAAATGCGAAAATTTATGGTTTTTCTTTCAAAACCCATTTCAACCAATTTACTCGATGTGTTCTCGACTTTTATCAATGACATCCTAAAGATGACGCCGGAAGAAAGAACACATCTTTCGAACGTATTCATCCGACATCGACTGCCATGTGCGCGTTGTGACAGACTTCAGATCTTTATACTAGGGTGAGTATTTTGCAGGATTGTGTTTCAACATACGCCAAAATTGAATAATCCCACGGGTTAAGGTCCAAATTGCTAGGAGGGCACAAATCTTTCGGTCAAAACTTCGTGTTTTTCATCAGCCATCGTTCGTTCCGATTTGACGTGTGACATGGCGCTCAATTCTGTTGTAGGACAACGTATTGATCCTCACAGAAGTTGGTCTTCATCAGTTGATTTTAACACCAGCATCAATAAAAACCAGCATTACACCTGCCGAATGTTTGGTTGGCACTAAAACATTACTTTCTCCAGAACATCTCGAAGTTTTTTTCGGTTAAATGAACCGGTCTGCAGGGCTGTTGGATGGAGCATCGATGCTGAACAGCTTTGCGTCGGAGAACAAGATTATCATTCTTTCCAGCTACAACAAAGAAAGCAATCTCTTCGAACGAGTCACTCGTAGTTCCTTTACCCGCTCCGTAATCGAGTGGCGTTTCACTCCTCTAGCTCTGGAAAATGCGTGCAAGTCTTCTTTGATGGTGCTTTGAATGGAATTTTCAGAAATGTTGGCTTATTTGGCAAGTTTTTTTTATGGAACGTACTGGGTTGCGAGCGATCTTTCCACCGACCGATTTGATCACGTTTGGCGTACGTCCAAACCGTGGACCTCCACTTCCCGGTTTTCACTGCATAGGACCATCCTGTCGAGACATTTTGATGCAATAAATTGTGGCCAAAGGACATCTTACCACCTTGGCAATCAACTTCGGCGTATTCTTGGCGAGCAGCAAACTCGTAATCACTCTTTTGGCGTGCATTTTCGCATATTTGCAAAAAAAAACAACTCCGATGTAATGATACAGCGCTTGAAAGTTAACATAAACAAACACACTGTTAACAGAAATAAGGCATAAGTTACACAAATTAATCAAATAATTAAGCTTAAACATTTTTGCATGTTTAACTGCCACACCCTGTATGTTTTTGTCATTGCATCAGAATATTTTACTGAACGAAAACATCAAATTCGATAGGAGCCAGAATATTCTAGAAGCTCTTCCACAGTTACACAGATAAAAAAACATTGAATTTTCTGCGTTATCTAATGCACATAAAGGGAATGCTAGACTTGTCAGAAAATAATGAGATGTTTCATGTAAATTTGAACCAGATAACGCCTGAATCTAGCCTGTTGTATGAAAGATTGCAAACATTGTTGCATGGCGCATGAAAGATTGCAAACAATTTCGTTGTTTACGCCTCCTTTGGCTTGGAATTAAACGAGGGGAAATTTTACGTGCTTGTTAATATTAATATTTTTTTTCTGTGTATGAATTGAGAGCTTTTCATGCCAACACCAATGCATGGATTTGTATATTGTGTACTCTGAAGCCCCTTATGCCCTGAAAATGGACTCTATATCGCCAGAAAAACTTCATCAGATAGAACTTCATGTAATTGCCAGATTAAAGATCACAACTGTTCCTTGTTTTATATTATATTGAATAGAGTTAAGTCATCTTGGATGTCAATGACTTATTGCTTCTTACTTTTCTTCTACTTCAAGTAAGATTGCTCGACTTGCTCTGAACATAACTCGGACAGTTCAAATCAATATTTGCGCGCGCTTGTAGTTGTAGAGTGGAGAGAGTTAAGAAAGCAATTGTTGTAGTGGTAGGAAGCGAAGCAATCGACAACAGCGGATAAAGTAAATAGAGGTAAGGTTTGGCAAACACACTTTTGCATATAAAAACAAATAAACGATCCATAAAAAAATTAGAATCGTTCCGTAAAAAACGCATTCATAACCCATAAAATGCTATACGCTAAAGAAGAACACGCCATATGAGTATTGTAAAACAGGCGCTGCTTAGTCTAATGTTGTGTATTTTATAACCTAGATTATAACTAGAATTAGGAACAAAATGTTACAAATGGTCTACTTATGATTGACGACAATAAATAAATAAATAAATAAAACTCTGGTCAATATCCATAATAAAATGGATATGATCCATAAAATATATCATTGTGATCAAGAACTTACAAAAAATTTAGCAATAAAATGTCAAAAATGTACGGTTATATATCTAGGGAATGATCGAGAAAATTGTGTGGATTACTCATAAATATGTTATAAATGATCAAAAAATGGTTTAATGGCGTTCCTTAAATTTGCAAAATTGATCCACAAGATAAATAAATTATTGAAAATGTTCCATAAATAAATTGTCAATGATCCATGAAACAATGCATAATGAACTATAAACTTATAGAAATGATCCTTAGCAAATCGTGTCCTAAACAACATCTTGAAATTTGAGCAGATATGATAAGAAACTAACACTAATTAGAATTTTTCATTACGAAATTGCAAGTACGATGGAGAAAGCAAACTTTTCGTTCAATAATATTTTTTTCTTTTTTTTCCATGTCGGGTATCTTCATTTCTGCGACCAGTTTTTAGATGTATTGTGATATATCGCCCTTTTTTTGCTTTAGATATTGTCAGCATGACGCATCTCTATTGCTGGAAGTGATCGCCAATGTTTGAATTAAAGCGTTGTCCTAGGGCGGTATAACACACCGAATAAAGTTTTCTACCGTACAGGGTGCGGCAGAAAATAATGCGAAAATTTATTCTATTTCTTTCAAACCCCATTTTCAACTTATTCAAGCAATAATATCAACATTTTCGAGTGCATTTATCTTTATAAAGTCCTTCTAAACAAATTTATTCAATGTGTCCTCCATTTTTGTTAATAGCATCCTCGAGCCGACGCCGGATGCCAGAGCATGCCTTTCGGACGTAGTCCTCCGACATTGACTGCCATGTGCGTGTTATGGTTGACTTCAGGGTTTTCACACTAGGGTGTGATGTTTTGCAAGCTCGTGCTTCAACATATGCCCAAATCGAATAATCCAACGGGTTAAGATCTGGACTGCTAGGGGGCCACAAATCCTTCGGCCAAAACTTCATGTTATCGTTCAACCATTGTTGGGTTCGATTGGACGTATGACACGGCGCTCCATCCTGCTGTAGGACAACGTTTTGGTCCTCGGTGAAGTTGGCCATCACCCAGGGAAGAACTTGGTCCTTTAAAATACCGATATACACTTTGGTATTGATTTTAACTCCAGCATCAGTGAAAACAGGCGGCATTTTCAAACCGTTGGACGCCACCAAGCCAAACATCATGACACCAGCCGGATGTTTGGTTTGAAATTTGAATTTCACTTTTTCCGGAGCGTTCTCCATTTTATGCGGTGAAATGAGCCGGTCCGTGCGGCTGTTGGCCACAGCATCGACGCTGAAAAGCTTTTCGTCGGAACACAGGATTATCATTTTTTCCTTCTTGAACAAGGAAAGCAATCTCTTGGAACGAGTCACTCGTAGTTCCTTGACCCGGTCCGTAATCAAGTGGCGTTTCACTATGGCTATGGAAGATGCATGCAGGTCTTCTTTGATGATTCTCTGCATGGATTTCTCCGAAAGGTATTGGCTTCCTTTGCAAGTTTTCTTATGGAACGCACCGGGTTGCGAGCAACTTTTCACGGACCGTTTGATCACGTTCGGCGTGCGTGCAAAGCGCGGACGTCCGCTTCGCGGCTTTCGCTGCTTAGGACCATCCTGTAGGGACATTTTTATGCGGTAAACTGTTACCAAATGGCACCCTACCACCTTGGCAATCCCTTTCGGCTTCTTCTGGGCGAGCAACAAACTGGTGATCACTTCTTTCGCGAACATTTTGACGAATTTGCAATAAAACAAATAGAATGTTTGGATGCAGCACTTGAAAGTAAACATAAACAAATACACTTTCGACAGAAATTAGTCACTAGCTACACGAATTAACCCAATACTCAAGTTTTAAAATTTTGCATTATTTTCTGCCGCACCCTGTACTGGGGTATGTTCTCCAGATTTCAGAGGGTTCTAGTAGCCCTTTGCTAAAAAAAAGAAATTTTTTGTTGGGGGTTGGCGGGGGGGTGGAAAAAAAGTGTGTCGTGTCTTTTTTTTCCATGTCCCAAAATCGGAATGAGGGACTTTGAAGTTTCTTTTTCCCTTTCTAGGGGTGCGGGCGGGGGGGGGCAGTGAGTAAGGGCGGATATAAGTTTAAATCTTTATTGGTAAGATCAAGTAATTTGCGAGTCATTGAAATGTTTGTAGTGATGAACCGCTTTGATTGCCTAGCTTTGAAAGTGTTGTTCCAGTTTGCCTCCACTTTCAAGCATTCCCAGGCAGTCATCTCCATTCTAAATGAAGAAGCAGATAAACCACAAAAGGGTTCAGGTCCTACAAACTGATGAGACGATCCGAGTTTTGCTAATTCATCAGCTCTCTCGTTTCTATCAATTCCACAATGGCCAGGAACACAGTACAAATTGACTTGATTACTACAAGTGATGGAGTGATTGAACACATTCTTAAACACGCTTGGAATTGCATGTTGCTGACTTTAAAGTATTAAGAGCTGCTTGACTGTCCGACATAATGCATATATTTGAATATCTATAGTTTCTGCGTAAGCATAATACAGAACATTCCAGAATTGCTTGAATTTCAGCTTGGAATACAGTAGGCCACTTACATGAATATCAATAGTTCAATAGTTATTCTTATAGAAAATTTTCTCAACTGTAATTTTGCCATACATTGGTTTTCAGAAAAACGTTCAGTAAGAATGTTCTTAATCAATTCATAAGAGATTGATAATCTTTTGGCATGATCAAATAGCTGCTCAGTCAGACACACTATATTGTATAATGTGACACGCCACGATTTGTTGTGCTCTACTCCAAGCGCTAGAAATACCAATGTTGCCTGCTGAGCAGTTGAGGATTGAAGAACTGAGGCAGTAGAACGTGGCCGATGTTTTCGATATCCGAAATGTTAGCATAGCGTCTCCAAGCAAACGACTGATTCAAGCATTTGGTATAATGCAAACGGTGGATATTTTTTGTAGTTAGGTCCGACGAGCGATAACGAGTTGGACGGCAAGCGGTTTGCCCGGCATAATTTAATAAAAAAAAATCGGAAATAACAGTTTGATCAAATCTTAAATTGTACCTGTACACCGTGTCCAATGTATTCTCATACAAAATAAAACTCTATTTATTTCAAATCGATAATCCAGATTTTATTGATAACTTTACCCATTATATTGCAATATAATACTGATCAACTACAGCATATGTTTTGGAATAACACCGCCTTTAACCTTCTTGACCAGCTCCAGACGTTTTTCGAAACCGTCACGACTTCCATCGGCATTTTGTCCCAAATTCGTTTGATTACGGTTTTTAATTGGTTCATATTAGACGCCCTGTGGTCATTTACCTTTGCCAGCATGTATGACCATACGAAATAATCCAAGGGATTCAGATCTGGTGAACTGAACTGGGCGGCCATTGGTGGTGAACTGGGAGGCCATTCATTCTTGCCCAAAAAGTCGGTCAAATTTTTGGGGCAGCCCTGAACGAGATTTGCAGTATGCGATGGCGCTTCGTCCTGCTGAAACACATAGTGATCATCTCCAAACACCTTTTGTACATATGGCTTGACAACTTTCTCCAAAACTTCCGTTTTATAATATACGGCATTCACTTTAACGCCTTTTTCGATGAAAACCAGTTGTAATTTGCCTCGCTTGAAAATTCCTCGCCAAACCATCACTGCCGCAGCACTTTGGAACCGTGGAATATTCATATCACTCTCTGAAACAGTTCTCGAAGAGAGAGCCCACAATCTGTCATTCTGGACATTGTGGGATTGTTGCAAGACGAACTTTTCGTCGGAAAAGATAAATTCTTCTTCACCGTGCCGCGACAAAAGCAGGCTTGCTCTTTCGAGTCGTTTCTGCTTGGAAGGTTCCGAAACTCCGCGAACCTTAGGTTTCTTGAAAGCTTGGAATCCGAGGTCATTTTGCAGTATATTGTGGTTTGACGATCTCGAAACATTCAGATTTGCGGCCATTTTACGTACAGAGCGCTATGATTTTCGTCTAATCCGTTCCCCGACCACTTTAACAACTCGTGCAGTCCGCACCGTACGAGTACGACCGGATCTCTTCAGGTCATCCAATGAGCAGGTGTCACGGTACCTCACCTTTCAATAACTTTTTTTATCACCACAGCACGAAACTCCTTCATCGCGGGTAAAAGATAAACACCGAATGAAAACAATCGGACATAACCTAAAAGCGTTTGTATAAGCATAGTGCAAAACTACACCAACACATACGTGAAGCATGTTGAGTAGTTGCACGACACCAATGCAAGGGAAAAGTGTATGAGAATATATTGGACACGGTGTAGTTCTTTACGCGCACAAGTGCGCAAGTGCTCTTAACCAAATTTATTGGAAAACATGTGTCGCAGTTGTGGTCGTAAAAGAACGTGGGATCGCAAAAGTAATTAATTCAGCTTTCTGAAAAATTGCAAATTTTCTCCAACGCGATACTTCTTTAACAGCAATATTCAAGCCGCATAGCTAAAGAAAGGGACATGTTAATAAGTCTGAGTAGTAGTGCAGTCAAGGATCTATGTCTCCGAAGCCAAATTTAAAAAAAAAAAAACAAACCCAAAATTGGAATAATTTCTGCATAATTTATGGATCATCCTCAATATTTTAAGTGCACAAAGTTGATTTGCTATGGACCATATTAAGAAGTTTGTGGTTCATTTTTCATACCCAATATGAAACATTGGCGATTTATTTAATGAATATTATCAATAATTTATTGATCATGTGTATATATTTTAGTTCACAAACGTTACATTCTAAGGATCAATTTTACAAGTTGAAGGAATGATATTGAACCTTTTATGGGACATTTGCAATATTTGTATGGGTAATCCGTAAAATTTTATCGACCATTCGTTAGATATATAACGGAACATTTTTGACATTTTATTGCTAAAATTTATATAAAGTATGGATCACATTGCTGTATTTTATGGATCATTTTCATTTCTTTACAGATTTTCATCAGAGCTTGATGGGTCATAAATACGTTTTTTATGGAACGAATTTAATTTTTGTTTTATGGATCATTTCTATAGTTTAAAGGTGCAAACTAAGGGCTGCCGTAGGGTTTGCCATTGTAAAAAAAATCGGAAAGTGATTTTGTTCGCTAACGTGAAATAACGAAAAGAGTAGAATTCAGTAGATTAAGTTTATTAGAAGGTGAAAAAGAATAGCAGATAGGATGAATCGTCGGTTTGTGGTTTTTAAGATCCAAGTTAGAAGAACCTGTAAAGAAAAAAGGAAGTGTGTAATGAAAATGAATATTGATATTTACATCAAATACTTACCTGTAGATGCGGTGAATATTGGATAGTGCCGCTTTTCTAAACCCTGTGGAAAAACCCCGTAGATTCGCGATTCTGATAGAGTAGATCGTCAGTAAACGCTGAAATCAGACGAAATGTGGGAAATGAACTAATTGTATCAAATTTGTACAGCAACGATTGGCCAAAGCCGCTTTTTGAAAGTAGGGTAGTTGACCCATAGCTCGACAACTTAAAATTGTAGAAGAATCGAGAAAAGTCTAGTGAGTAGAAGGAAACTACTCTTTGTGAGTAATAGGATTAGGCTGGATTAGAATTTGTTTCTAAAGTTTGTAAATAAATTACAGTTTTGATTGTTGCTACAAAAACGGGATATTGCTTCAGGAAATTTGGTTTCCCTAATCGGGAACATCGACTAAAGGAGCGTTTACCCTAGTTGTTTTTTTGCTTCGCGACTTTGATGGTTCATTGGCTCTAAAATCATCTCTAGCAGTTTAATAAGGCATTTAGGAGTAGACTCAAATCAAAAAGCACAAAGCGACTACAAACAATTATCCAGAAGGAGTGGATGAAGGTGCTGGTGAAAAACATCTTTCCGGCAAGGCGTGAATGTGACGAACTAAACTAGTAACATACAACTTTGAGCAGTGTTCCGAAGATCCCCTTAATTTTCTTCCCCTTAGTAATTGCTCCGTTAATAATCTCTCGATGGGTAGACACCATGGAAACATTTTGTGGATTCATATATTTGGACATAAATTTTACAGGGTGAGTGGTAATTCCTGTCAATGTTTTTTTAAACATATGTAACTTGGATGGTTTAATAACAGACATGTTTGCACATTTTTCATTAGAGTGTATTCAAATGTCAACATGGCTTGCAAGTTTGTTTTGAATTTGAATTTGTTTGAGATTCATGGTAATCATGGACGCGAGAAGGGAGCTCGTGATAAGTCTGTTTTTGGAACATGTTAGACCGTGTACTGTTTTAACAAATTAAAACCACTGGGAATAAACGAAAGTTGCATCTTTCGCACCAAAGATTTATTTTGAAAGACGACTTTGGGCTGAATCCGTACAGAAAACAACGGGTGCATTGCTTGACTGAAAAGCAGAAGATTGCAAAAGTCGAAAGATGTCGGAAGCTACTCAACCAACACGGTGATTGTGAAATTCTGTTTTCGAACGTAATAATGTTCCTGCTAAAGAATCACCATACCCAGCAAAATGATCGGGTGTGTGTGCTGCATCATCTCTTTATGATATTCCTCGTGATAAACTATCTGTTCAAAAGTTCCAGAATATTTCAAGGGTGATGGTTAGGGATGTTGCTCCAATACTTTGAAGATTCTATTGCTGTCCATTGAACCTGGTGTTAAAATCAACAGTAAATATTACATCGATAATGGTTTGAAGACACTTTGTCAAAAACACTACAGGAATGCACCATACTGCTTCCATCAAAACTCTGTACCGTCTCACCACGCAAAAACTATACGGGCTTGGTGTGAGGTCAATTTTCCCGATTTTAATTCGTCGAAAAAATGGTTGGCCTCTTCAACTGATTTGAATCCTCTCGACTTCAATACATGGGGTACATGCTGGGCAAACTAGGGAATACTAAAAGACTAATCGTGGAAACTTTTAAGAAACTTTTGGTTAAAATATGGAATATATTGTGCGTGCCAGTTGTGACGGTGTCCAACATGCGGCTGGCAATTAAGGCAAAGGAAGAATGATTTGAATTAAACTTAATATAGATAAATATTATAGATATACCAAACAAGAAATACATTGAAAATTAAAATTGATACATGTTTCTTATTTTAATGACCATATACTACAATAACAGGAATGCTCACGTTATAACGTTTCGTTAATATGAAATAAAACCAGATTTTCACAAACGTATTGTTTCTTACAATATGTTTTTATTTAGTTCAGCTACTTCTGACTCACCCATTTAGCTATTGTTTCCGAGGATCTTTGACGTCAATGTAATTACTCGAGAAAATTTTAGGCAAATCAGAAAAATTATGTTGTCAATTGTGCTCCACTTCACTCTGCATATCATCTTTCTCGAGTTTTTATAGCTGAAGTTCCGTTGATTGTCTTCTGTATATTCGGGACATAGATTAGGTAGTGAGAGTGAATACTCTTACATCCTTCTTGTTTTGTTACCTGAATTTTTCAAAATTGATATTCAACTTTTAAACAATTTCATGCGGTTTTTTAAGTACGCCTACAAACTATCATTAAAACGAAGAACTCCCCAATCAGATCATAATTTATACATTTCTAATTATCTGACAAATTTTCCTTATCGGGAACCACCACCGATAAAACTTATTCACAACCCTCATCAAATTCTCCCATCCACGCACTCGAAAATAACCGAACAAACAAATTTCCCATAAATCACCACTTATTAAACTCCAAACAACCCCGACAGTTCCTCCTCCCATCGGATTTAGATCCAACTCGGAAACAAGCACCACCAATCTTCGATTATCCATTGCTATCCGGCTGATTAACCTTCTTCGCAAAGTCTTTCGTCGCCTACAGCGGGTGGCGTTGTTCGTTGGTCGTCGAATGACATCCAACAGTGTAAATACAAAAATGAAACTCGAAAGATAATGCCATTTGTATGGAAGTCACACATTGCTTCTTCGTTGTGTTTGGCTGCTGCGTCAAATCCTTTTCCTCTTCACGCTCGAAAAAAAAACACACACACATACACATAACTCTTATCGTACTTCTGCCAATGACCACCCGTGCCGGAGTCTGCACATGCGAAACGTTGCTCTTCAGTGGACGGGGAAATTTTATAGCTTTCTGAAATCGGCAAGAATAAAATGAAACATCGTGCTTTTGGGGGCTTAAAAACTTTTCCGCTCGAATCATTCGCTCACTCGCTGGCTGCTTCGAAGTTTTTCTTTTCTTAAATGTGAAGGCTTACTTCTTCACAGAACTTTAACTTTCCTCAAGAGACTCTCATTCCATTCTGCATTCTTTTGCAGTTCATGGACTCTTAAATCTTGACATTTATAGCTCATTGTTTATCACGTAATAGCTTATTGCCTGCTCTCAACTTAATGTTCTAGATGTACTTCAACAGTTATTATTTAATTGAGAACATTCGACGGCAGTAGCATTATTGGTTTATTATGATTGTGTGATAAGTTAAATTATATTCCTGCCAAGTGATGCCGCGTATTTTTCCAACCGAAGAACACAGCTTCCTCCGGCATGATCTTGTTTTACAGCTTACCGTATGAGCTAAGGGAGACCCACTATCTTCAAGGATGCTTTTCTCAATACGACGAGTCGACTTTTGTGAACAATGCATCAGAAGACAATTTGGTCAGTGCGCCTACGTTAACTAACATCAATATCTCATCGAGAAAAAAAACGCCTTCTTTGACGGTAGTGTTTGCATCTTTGAGTTTAAAATTATCAGAGATTGTAAGAAATGTGTTCACCAAGATTGAGAAATCATCTTGTGTCTAATGAATGCATCTCAGAGATACGGCCGTCTACGGGTTGACAACTTAAATTCACGCAATCGTATCACGCCTCATAATATTTCAACAATTTGTGATTGTTCTCAACCAAGTGAATTGAAAAGTAAGTTAATTCGAAGGTTATCATCAGTGTAAACACAAAACCGATTCGACAAGTTCGATCAAAACAAGAAATTTAATGCTGCAGAAAATGGCAAAACTTAAATGCGTTCTATCTTCGCACCAAGCAATTGAACGCGAAAATCTGTCAAAGGAAATTACACTCCCAAGTGATAAAAGTCGCCTTTTACGATTTCTCCGATGTTGATTCCATTGCTTCTTTCGATGCTGCTGCTGGAGCTGCACGTTCCCGGGGGCATAAAAACACTCATAATTGTCATATCACGAAACGTCAGTCCTTTCGACTGGAAGGCAGCACTGCACTGCGGCAAATTTTTATGCAACGAGGTGGCTAAAAATATAATTTTGCATAATATCACTTGGAAAACTAAATGGTCACATTCTCCTCTTGGAATGATTAGAGTTTAGATATTCATTACTCATAAAATTATTCTAGAGCAACGCTTAGGGCTTTTTAAGGATCTAAAAATATCATCGTTTCTCCTTCGTGGGACCAACTAGCAATAAAGTCTGCACTAAAAAAAGCTATTTTTTCCAATATCCTGTCACTTGGTGGTGAATTCACCTTTGCATTGCCAATCATAGCACCCCTAGTGTTTACAGTCAAACTTTGACAGCGATATCAGTTGTTTTGCAGATTCCAAAGCAAAAAAAACCTGCGTTCGATGGTATATTCTCACTATCGCCTACACCCCGGGGGAAGAAATCCGCCATCGTGGAATACTTAGTGTTTTTTCGGCATCTACATGACCAAAGGAAAGAGCTTCGAGCCTGGTTTCGTCCGACCGACGGTCCTGTGTGACCAAAAAGTTCAGCGTAAGCTGAGGCCCAAACCCGAGGAGAAGGTTACAAAATCCATCCGTGCCTTGGGCTCAGAGGTCGGTGCATCTGGACAAACCGTCGGAATGTACCTCCAGTTCCCGAGCAGCGGCTGAAGAAAATGGTCAACGTCATTTTTCCGGCCAAGCGCGATGTGGTGGTGGAGATGGACGATGAGACATGGACGGAAACTACTCGCAGGCACCGGATATTTCACGTCCTTCATCAAGTCATATCAAGGTCAAGTTTGCCTCTAAGTAAGTTCCCGAAAAAAAATATCTTGTGGCTAACCATCAGTGTGAAAGGGGTGTCGAAACCCCTATTCTTGGCCTCAGGACTCATTGTGAACGGTGAGCTTTTTGGTACACAATGCTTGACCGAAGTGACCGCCTTTATCCCGAAGCATCATGCGGGAGAGGATGTGGTTTTTTGTCCGAACCTAACATCGGTTTACTACGCCAAAAGGTCATAGGAAGAGATGAACCTCTTGACCATCACTGTGGTAACGAAGAACGCAAACCCCCTGAACGTTCCCTAGCGGCAACTAATCGAACCTGAAACGCAGGATCTATTCCAACAGTTTTATGACTGAATCCAAAAAGCAGCTAATTGAAAAAGCGAAGAAAGAGCTGACGAATATCCCAACATCGTTCTTTTCTGCGGCTGTCCAGGGTCCCGTGAAAGTGCTAATAAAGTGGTTGAACGTTTGATTCACACAGCTCCCTTTATCGCATCTTGACCTCTGACATCGGACTTTAAGAAAGCTTTTGTAAAGTTGCGAGGTCGGAGGTCTACATCAGATTTTTAAGTAAGTATGTTCTTCCTTAGACCAAAGAGCAGTACGGACCGAAGCCAAATGTTGTATTCCAACAAGATGGGGCTCCATGCCAAAC
This sequence comes from Aedes koreicus, assembly GCA_024533555.2. Taxonomy (NCBI): domain Eukaryota; kingdom Metazoa; phylum Arthropoda; class Insecta; order Diptera; family Culicidae; genus Aedes; species Aedes koreicus. Next base: position 132,063 of record JAHHFK020003823.1, read on the forward strand.
CTCGAACTGCAACAAGAAGTGTGTGTAGAAACATCTTCCGTTCGGGGCAAAGGATGTGTTTGGTCGCCATCCAGTCCCGATCTTAATCCGCTGGATTACTCAGTTTGGTGCTTCATGAAGGCCAAGGCCTGTTCTAAACGCCACCCGAGTTCAGCAAGTCTCAGACAAACATTGATCCGTACCTGTAGAAAAATGGACACAAGCTACATTATTAGGACCTGCCGTGCGTTCCAGATGCGTATGGAGGCCGTTATTACAGCAAGTAGAAATTAGATTGAAGATTAAGATAGTTTACACTCTCAGAAACATCGCCCTTTTGAATAGATAAAAAAAACCGAAACCGATATTTTGAATATTTTTTTAATTTTGACATTGTTCAATGGTGCGAACTTTATCACGCATACGGTAGACATGGATTTCGGCACGTTTCATCGTTTTGTCAACAAATTAGATGGAAATTGTCACATCGCGGATCGAAAGGTTAGGTCGACGCTTGTACAGATTTAACACCTTCCTTGCCTTCACCGGATCACCGGATCTACGGTTTTCTGCCGCTGCCAGACCGCCGCTAGATCGTCTGGGTCTCCTTGAATGATTTTACCACCCGGGAGACCGTTGAAAATAATACACTTTAATTTTTGCACTAATTTCTGGCAAAATTTCATTAATTTTTACTCACGTGCTAAAAAGTTACTAGCTAATCATTTTGTTTATTTTTTTTCCACTAAAGTCATTATTATTTAATCCGTTATACAGTACTGGACAAAATGAAGTCCACACTTCTAATATTTTCAAACATCCTAGATTTTCTCAATTTTTATAATAGCATTCGAACAAAAGTTGACACTGTAGGTGTACTTTCGGAATACATTTTGTTTGGAGACTTGAGAGTGATAAATTGTTTGATGGTAGTATTTATTAAGAAGCTGTCCACCATGCACAGAATAAATGTATTATAAAAATACAAAATTTCATTGCTTATACTTAACTTCAGTATTGAGTAAGGCCACTTTTAGCTTCAATCACCGAATGCAAGCATTGTGGCATGCTTTCAACAAGATTTTTGATGTTTTGAGGGTTAATCTTCATCCAGGCCTTATCAGAGCTTCGAAAAGTTTGTCGTGGTTAGTCACATCTCCTTTGCCAACATTCTGATCCAAAATGGACTACAAGTTTTCTATTGGATTCAGGTCCGGGCTTTAGGGTGGCCATTCTAATCGCTTAATTCGTGAAGCACGGAAGTATGCAGTGGTTTTGTTTGCTTAGTATTGCACCTTAATTAAAATCTGGTTATGATTGCTGACCTATTAACATTCCTTATAATCGGCCGTCGTTGGTGGAACTAATTTTTAAAGCTTATTTCAGTCTTCTTCTCACAATACGTTCTGAAAGATTTAAATTAATATTTCTTCGAATTACACAGCTGGTAGCAAGCGAGTTTTTAATCGCTTCTTGAGCGATTCGTCGATCCTCGCTGATTGTAGTCTTCCTATTCCTAACTCTTCCTTAATCAATGGGCTCGATTTATCACGCATCTAAGTTCTTCATAAAGCCTGTCTACGTTAAATGTTGGATACTTTTCTTTGAGTGTAGTTATTGGATTCCCTAGTAGCACACTTGTTGAAAATTTGTTGAAGCATCTGCAATGGGACTCAATTTAGTCACAATCAAGTTATTATTTATTTATTTAAATAGCCATACATCGTATTTACGATATGACTTCATCTACAACATTACGCCAATATACTCGGTCTATGGCTGCCTCTCTCCAACCTCGTTGACGACCCACACTCGCCAGATCCTGTTGCACCTGGTCCACCCATCGTGCTCGCTGTTCCCCACGCCTTCTTGTACCGGCCGGATTCGATGCGAACACCATTTTTGCAGGGTTGTTATCCGGCATTCTCGCAACATGCCCTGCCCACCGTATCCTTCCAGCCTTCGCGACCTTCTGAATGCTGGGTTCGCCGTAGAGTTCAGCGAGCTCGTGGTTCCATCTTCACCGCCACACTCCATCCTCCTGTACGCCGCCAAAGATGGTCCTAAGCACCCGGCGTTCGAAAACACCAAGTGCTTACAGGTCCTTTGTACATGGTACATTTAGTGCGGGGGTGAATCTTTCTTGACCGCAAGTTCTTCTGGAGCCCGTAGTAGGCACGACTTCCACTGATGATGCGCCTTCGGATTTCACGGCTGTTGTCGTTGTCAGCCGAATGTATCCCCGTCTATCGTAACACTGCTGCCTAGGCGGTCCCTGTCGCGCTCGGTACCTCCTGCTAGCATGTACTTTGTTTTCGACACATTCACCTCCAGTCCGACTTTCGCAGCTTCGCGTTTTAGGCGAGGGTACATTACTGCCACCGTTTCAAATCTTCTGCCGACAATGTTCATGTCATCCGCAAAACAAACGAACTGACCGGATCGAGTGAAAATCGTACCCCGGCTGTTGAGCCTGGCTCTTCGCATGACACCTTCTAGCGCAATGTTGAACAACAGGCACGAAAGTCCATCACCTTGACGTAGTCCCCGGCGTGATTCAAACGAGCTGGAATGTTTGCCCGAAATCTTCACGCAGTTTCGCACACCGTCCATCGTAGCTTTAATCAGTCTAGTGAGCTTCCCGGGAAAGCTGTTCTCGTCCATAATCCCCAAGTCACAATCAAGTTGCTACAACCAATTATGACATTGATGTGTTGCTGGGTTATTTCTCGTATCGTCGAAAATCCAAGAGTTTTGTCTTTATCAGCACTATCAACAAGGATGTGTACGAGAAAGAATGTCTGCAAAAAGCGGTTGCTATCGTTTATATGAAATCACTATTCACCAGCCTTGTGCTGGTCTGATTTGGCCTCTTGTCATTATGAAAAATCTTTCCTGGAATAGAATAAGGCACAAGAGGTTAAATACGTTTCACAAATAGTCAATACGCCTAACTGTCCAGAATTTTGCCCAATAGAAAAATACTGGGCTCCGGTTAAGCGGAAACTCTCTGAAACTAAAAAGAAAGCAAATGGGATCGACGATTTCAAGAGAGGGTGGTGAATCGCCACCGCTAGCGTATCTGAGCAATACTGTACGGAATCTTATGACGGGTGTACCACAGAGAGTTCAAGAATTTTACAGGAAGAAGGATTACCATCTCAATCAACTGTTTTTACTGCGTATATTACTCTATTAAGGACTGTATCGTTAATTATGGGTACAGAGAAAACCTGGTGTTTTTGAGCTTGTATTTCTTTTTCGGAGTTTAAATAACAAAAATAATGTTTCTAAGTTGTACAATGATCAAATAACAGTAATATTTATTTAGTTAATCGTTAACTTCGCTTTCTTCTTAACGTTCCTCCTTCTCAAATTTTTGGACAACTGGTCCATCGATTCTGCTCACATTTACCCAATCCTTTTTCAATTTATGGACATCAGCGGCTTCTGTACCTTTCGAGTAAAGGAACCCATTAACCCATTACCCCGTTCGGTGAATTGGTGAGTCTGCCTAAAATATTGCAGTGCTGTGTGGAACTCCTCAAAGAAATAACTGGTGTCCGGTGGCAACTTTGTCAGAGTGATTTGATGCCCATTTGGTACTCTAATTAAGTCACCACGGCCAACCGGTCACCATTACACTTTGTAAGTGGCCCCAACAGCAAATCACCTTGATTAAATATTTGTTTGTAATCCATCATCACAAAAATATACTGACTGTACCGGCATATTCGCTCATATTTAGCCACCACTAAACCGGAAACATGACAATTGAGGCTTAAATAATGTTTTCTTTTGCCAACTTGTGTCGCGAAAATTTTACTTTTCTTTGCGCAATTATAATGTCGTAAAGAGCTCAACAAGATTTATTTCGATGAAGTTTCCAAAGAAAAGACATTTCAATTACTTATTTACGGACAAGAGGCGATACGTTATTTCAGTGCAATTATGTATTTCACCTGATACTTCTTTTTTTTTTCATAGGTTTGTAAACTATGATGAAAATATTATCATTGCACATTATAACTCAAAAACGTAAAAAATCTTTAAGGTACAGGTTACAGGCAGGGTGAACTATTTATTTAGCTTTAAATTATTCAGAGTTATCGGTTGTAGATCGTTTTGTGCCATAAGTACGTTTGTAGCCCAAAATTAACTTTTTTGCTTCATAATCAGAAATCAGAAATAATATTAAATTATAGTTATACTTAGAAAAACCATAAGCCATATTGGGCTAGGACTGTAGTTAATGCTTAGGTCTCAACCGCTTGAAGAGAAATGGAGCATCATTTTACCTTCTTAGACTAGATGCTCCCAACGACCGTTTTAAATAAATAAATTTCGGTTCTTTACAACAAACAGGGCATTCTTTTTAACTCTTCTCTCCGACTATTCATTTCCCCTTTCCTTTGATATCTACTGAAGACTACGTGGGTTCCCTGTGTCTTCTTAAGGTAGATACCAAATCCTCGCTATCTCCAACGGGTGCATGGACGTGGCCAGGTGAGCGATCGATGAGTGTATTTGTGGAGATTATTGCGGGAAGAAACGTATCAGTTACTGAATCCGTTTCAAGGTGACATGCAATGTCCCATCATTTCAACGATTTATTCCTCATCGTAGCTCCATCCACGAGGTGTGCGAAAGTCAAAGCTAATGCTAATGCTTATGCTAATCAGCGGCTTCTGTACCTTTCTTCCGAAGTTTTGCTTTCATCAAAGCCCAAAACTTTTCAATGGGCCTTATTTGCGGACAATTTGGAGGATTCATCGCCTTCTCTACTAGCTCGTCTCTGTTTTCGCGATACCAGTCCATTATGGAACGCGCCTAATGGCATGACGTCAAATCAGGCCAAAACCTTTGTGCATTCGGATGAGAGGTAACACACGTTTTTGAAAACATTCCTTCCGGTAAATTTCGGCATTTATGTTCGCAAGTGTGAAAAAATGCGAAGATTTCATACCACATTGGAAAACCAGTACTTTATTTCCAAATTTTTCACAACAAAAATTGACTTTTCTGAGTTTGAGTTCCTTGATTCACAGTGTAAAATTGTGTCCCTGGAAGTGTTGTGTAGTCCAGCATAACATACGTTTTATCATCCATAATAATTCACGTTTTCTTTTTGCTCAAAACTTATCGTTCAATTTACGAGCTGGGTTTTCACGGTATTAACATATAATTTGCTACGTTTGGGACATTTTTGCTTCCTGTTGGTCTTGAAAAAGCTGTCCCCTTGCTGTTCTTTAGCGCGCTGAACCCTTCCGATCGATGTTCCACATTATTTTGCACATTTTTTAATCGACAGCTCCTTTTTTCTTTCAATCTGCTCACGAATTGTTTTGTCCAAATCTGGTCCAACCTAGGTTTACGACCACGACTAGGTATATCCAGTAACGTATTATTTGTCCCAAATCGTTTCAGCGTATTTTGAACTGCATGAATGCTAACTCCTTCCTGCTTCGCCAAATTCCCCATCGATAAACCAGTTTCCGTACAGTATTTGGTCACAATCGTCTTACGTTTTTATTCTGTCAACTATTTCAGCTGCGTAATTCACTTGTTTACTTTGCCAAGAACGCGAGTAAACTGAACTGCTGTCAAATTAAGTCATAGCCTCTTTCGCAAAGCACCCAAGGTGTACCCATAAAAAACGATACGGTCTTTATACTGAAATAAACGATTGGTTTTGTTGAATTATGTCGAGAGTTTTTTTTTGCGGACATTATCTTAATGTCCCAAACTCAACGTGGAAAGGCTTTATTTCTTGCCTATTTTTCATATCGCTGGCTCACTAACTGCATTTATTCGAACAATATCTCTGTTCGAGAGACCTACAGATTAAAACGCGTATCAGTAACGGAAAATCAAAAACAAACAAAATGTTTCGACGTTTCCCTGTAGTTTGCGAAGAAGGAAACTATTCGCTCACAAATTAAGCTCTGTTTTTGGTATTGCGTATCTAATTTGGTCCAGGTAAAAATAGACTTCTATTCAAATTATTAAGGAGTAAGAACAAAACATGTTATATTTAGATCTAACGATACAAAAATTATGTTGTATTCATATATTTGATATGATAAAATAAATTGTGAGTTAAACGTTATGACAGCGAATGCGCACTTAATATTGTCCAGTCATGTCTAGTTTTGATTTACAGACTTCTTCTAATAGTCGTGGTGGACTTGCTGGAGGAAAATTACTCTGAAGTCCCACCGTGCATTGCTATTGAAAACGCTTACTGATACCACTCTGTCGGTCGGTTGCTTTGATAGTGCCTGGGGTGAGTGGTGGTGAGCTCGTACGGTTTTACGGCACGTTTTTGATGAGCAATAATTCTCGTAGACTTTTGGACCTATAAATATTATGAGACACCATTGCACAGAACTACACATACTGACACAGCTCAAATATGAAAATTTGGATCTGAAAACAGAACACTTTTTTCGCCGGTAACATTGCTGCGTTCTCATGATAATTCATTTTTTCGCTGGTTCGGCGAACACACAATCGCGTGAAATTAGACTTGACGAACGGGACGAAAAATGAACATCGTTAAAAAAACAGTAATTTTCACATCAAATCTAATGAAGAGTAACCAGAAGGCCGAATAATGGCATTGTAAAAATGTGAATGTTCAGGCCATATTTCGGTTCAAGGGATCACATTGAGAATTGTGTCAACATTTTGAGGCGTCAATTACGAAGAAGGTGTAGATTTTTATGCGCAGGGAATTATGGGGAGTTAAAACGGGTTCCGTGAAACTTATCTGGGTTTGATAATTGATCCCATAAACTGAATTATGACTCACGGTGTGGCCGAATTTATATTGCATGCGACGGTAATTTTTCAAGTTAATCTACTCCTTTTAAAGCAGCTCGTTGTTTGTGAAACTGTTGGCAAATTGTATTCTGTATTTTGGCCAATATATTTTTTATATTCTATTCTAATGTTTCGTTTCATTTATAGGTAAGTTGGATGTATTTCTTAAGATGTTCATGTAAGTAAGTAAAGAAATGCATTCGGAAAATAATGTTCAATAACCGAATGTTTCATTAAAATTATGAACCTCAACGTACTGCTTCATTCCCAATACAATAATCTTCTTCAATTGGATGATATCATATTCTACCTGAAGTTCTTAAACTTCAAATTCCATAGAACAACAAACCAGGGCGCCATTTTTTTCATTTTATATTCCCCTGGACTCAAATGCTAGTCAGTGCCGGTCACAGTCGTTATTTCCTTCAAGGTCCCCCAGCAGGAGGCCCATCATTTAGCTCAGCATGTGTCGGAAAAATCATTTCGCCGAGATCTTGCCTTTCCTTCGCCCCGACCGCTGTCCTTTCCGCTGAGCTTTTGTATTTCTTTAAACGAGTCGGAGCGCGCACGCGAAAGAAAAACGACTTTTAGCAGACCATTTAACAAATTCAACTGGACCGTAAAGTTTAGCAGATTATTTGTTCACCACCCAGCACCGAGCGTCACGTACCTTCGCAGAATCCCGCAAGACATTTGCCGCAGCAGCAGCAGCAGTCGGCCGGACGGATGGACGAAAGGACCTAACGCAGCGTCATAAGCCCTCAAACGGGCAATTTACGACGGGGTGGTCTCTTTCGATTTGCCTACGAATGGAAAAGTCTTGCGACACGCATTTATTGTGGTGGTCGTGTGCGGTCACAAAGGATATCATGTTTTCTGGACCAAAAATGGTTCGTTCATCTTCTCTCGGTGCGGAACGAGGCGACAATGATGTCCGGTTCGAGTATTAAGGGAGGGTTGGGTACATGGGCGTTCATGAGTGGAATGTGACGAGAATTTCGTGCTTAGAGGACGTTGATTAGAATGAGGCAGGCCGAGATGAAATTGCTCGGTATCCCATTGGGGTAGCACCAACTGAGCTCATGTGGCGCTGGACATGTATTTGCAAAATAATCTTCTCAATTGACTATGGAATGCGGCTGTCACACATACGAGTTTAGAGGAATGTGCAGCATGGTAGGAATGGCTCACTTTACATTTTGAACATAATCAAGGTACAGTGTCGGACAAATGTAACAAAACTGTAACTTCAGGATGTTTATGAGATTTTCGAAAATGTTAGGGATTGTTGAAGAATTCAATACTAGTTTGTATAATATTGAGCATGACTATTTTAAGACTAATCCGCATTAACTATTTTCGACTACGGTATGTTTGAAGCGGGTGTCATTGACTTTGTTTAAACAAATCGATTCTGATCGAAATTAGGTCTTCCTAGAGAGCAAAAACTGAATATAAATTTTAGAACCTTCATCGACATCGTTAGATTGATCGATAGAACTTTTTTTTTTTACTCTGAAAGTTAATGTGGTTAAACAGGTCACACATTCTGTTGATTTTATTCCACACTATTGACGAATGACTCAAAGAATAAATATGAAATTAAAGCTTAACCAATTAATATCTGGATGCAAAAAAACGGACTATCTTGGAACAATGTTAATGAAATAAAATTTTGATGAAATCTCGAACTTTTCTTTTAGTACCACTCATCATATTTTGAACATTCTGTTGGCTAACCTGAGCAGACATTTGGTTCTTCCATCTTTTTATCTTTGTTGCATCCCGAGACACCCATCCACTCTCCTGGATCTTCTGGTTGACAACTGCCCAATATTTCATATTTGGCCGAAATAGAAGGCAGTTGGTAGGATTGATGTACTTTTCGAAGAAATCCACTTTAGTACTTCTTCGCTGTAGTGGCAGTTTTCCAAATCAGGCCAAACCATAACAGGTCCATTGTAAGCTTTGATGTACGGAAGAATACGTTTTTTCAGGTACTCATGCTTGTAAATTATGGACCCCAAAGTTTTGTGTGTCACGAAAACCTGGTTTTTTTGTCCCCAACTGCAAAAACCTTTTCAGATCATCAGGTATCGGTCACAGGTGGGCTGGCTCAAGAGCCACAACTTACAACGTTCCCCTCTTAGATTGAAGAATTGTGCCTAGCCGAAGAAACCTTCTCATCATAGCCCGACAATAAGGGGAGAAAGGTATGGAGGTAAAGGAAATAAGGGGAAGGAAAATAATGAACATGGAAAAGAAACGAAGCGACACTTTCGGGATATTATCATCCCTGGAAGCTGTGATTTCTGAGTCAACATTGTCTCAGAGAGTTATACGGAAAGATACATTCGGGGCTTATTACTGTACAACGTGTCTCACAATAGGTGTCACCTTTTTTCAGTCTTGGTTTATTTCAGCTGGGTTATTTTAACAGCGGAATTGATTATACCCGTTTTAAGGGTATTCTTTTGACAGCTTATCACTGAAGATAAATAAGCGATTCCGTTTGTCTATATTTATCAGCTACCATGGAAGTCATATGGGAGAAAGTTTTAAAATTACATTTGCAAAAGCTTAGACCGTGTCAGATATTCAATAGTCTTAAGCAGTTCGGAGTGAGTAAGCGTTTTGTTTTTCGTACCTTCAAACGGTTCAAGGAAACTGGAAATGTACATATTAAACACAAAGGAGGTGCCAGACAAACTGCCAGAACGAAGAAAAAGATCAAATGTGTGAGGAAGCGAATAAGACCTAATCGGGCCATAAATTGAGCAAACAGTCTCAAATGTCCCCTGCTTCAATTAACAGGCTCCTCAAACATGATTTGGTATGCAAGCCGTACAAGAAACAACGGGTTCACGGGTTGATGGAGCTTCAAAAGCAAGCCAGGGTCAAAAGAAGCAGAATTTTGGTTCGGCACGGTGACTGCTAGATTTTATTTTCGGATGAAAAGCCGTTCTCCTTCAGGACAGTCATAATCAACAAAATAATCGTGTGAATGGCAAAAGTCTTGCCAATATTCCAAAAGATAAACTAGCTGTAGAACGCTATCAGAATGTATCGAAAATCATGGTATGGGGCGCCGTTTCACGAAAAGGAAAACTTCTTCTTCTTTTCCATGAACCTAACGGTAAAATCAACACCAAATAATCCAAAGAGGCAAAACCAATAGATAAATAGCTAGCTAGATAGGATCTTAAAAGTATATCAAATAAGAAAACTTAGGTGCTATGAAATGAAATAATTATGCTCATATATATAAATGCTTAAACTATCATAAACTACTTAAATTAAATACCATGCAAAATAAAAGTTAGTAGCTAAATTACGGCCAATACTAGTATCGATGAACAACACACTGAATAGGTGATGTAATCAGCCTACACAACACAACACAACACAACACACCAACAACACCCCTTCGAACTGGGATCCTTGGTAGCAGTACAGCCTGATGCTCTCGACTCCCAACAGAGAATGGCCTGATCGCCGGTTCCTGAGTCTTGCATGTGAGGAGACTCGTCCACTTGCGTGAGCACCAGCAATCGACCTACACCATAGCTCACGAAGAAAACCCCAAAAGTTCAATAAAATTGTGAAGAAAATTCTATTCTTGGTTATTTGTTAGCCATCACCCATTCGCAAAACGAGCAAACACCTACGGATCGTATCCAAATCGATCTAAAACCATCGATCGACAACTAATCGATCGACACACACTCGATTGGTGTTAAGTGGCTGCAAAGACGCGCAAACGGTAACGATATTCCTCACAGGACTAGCAACACCACCAGATCGGCGTAATCGACGCATCTGCGGCACAATCGGGGCAATCGGCACGATTAGAGGCCAGGTGATCAACGAAATTGCGAGGGCGACGCAAACATCCATCACTGAATCGGCGCACTCGACACATCGCAATCGGGACAATCGGCACGATTGGCGCGGAAAATATTGGAGCAAGCAGGCGGCGGAGCACGGAAACCTCGTGTGGATCAAGTTGACCAGCGTTCATCGACGGGCCCAATACTGACATCACACACCATAACCGTGATTAGAGTGTATCGGTAGGGATTTAGAAAGGGCTGTTAGGGACTGTTAGGACAAAACTTTAATAAAACGCCGTAAACATAAATATTTGATATCTATGGTTTTTCCTCTTACTTTGCAACCTCGGTATGAAAGAGCCGACCCAGAGTGTGGTTAGAGTCACTTAAGAGCTGAGTGGGCGTAACTAAAGGCTAGTTACAGGACGTTGAGAAGATGGAGGACGAGGGGAACCATCGATCCAAAAAAAAAACCAGGTCGTCCTCGCAGTGTACGTACCAAACGGCTTGTAAAGGCGGTGCGTGAGCGAATTCGCCGAAATCCTTGTCGTTCTTCATATAAACTGGCTCAGGATATGGATGTCTCCAGGAAAACTATCAGATCAGTTCTCAAAGAGGATTTGAGGTTGGTGCCGTACAAGAAAAGAAAAATTCATGGACTTTCGGAAGCCAACAAGAAGAACAGAGTAATTCGTTGTCGCGAATTACTTCGTCGTCACGACATGATTTTGTTTTCGGATGAGAAAAATTTCGTATTGCAGCAAAGTTTCAACGCTTAAAATGACAGGGTCTATGCAGCGAGTATTTCGGATATCGCTTCTGCAACTCGCGCAGTTCAACACTTCCAAAATCATACTTCGGTCATGGTTTGGGGAGCGATTTCTGCGGAAGGTCGTCTACCACTGCTTTTCATTAATAAGGGTGTAAAAATCAACGCAGCACACTACATAAAAGAGGTCCTGGAAAAGCATTTGAAGAAGCATACTTTAACGATGTTCGGTAACCGCAAATGGGTGTTTCAACTGGATTCTGCGCCGTCCCATGGAGCAAATATTACTCAAGAATGGTGCACCAAGAATTTGCCAGACTTCATAACTAAGGAATCATGGCCAGGTTATTCGCCAGATGCAAATTTTCTGGATTTCTCTATTTGGGGAATCATGGAAGGTCATTTTCGAGATCTCAAACCAATGGGTATTGAAACATTCAAAGCTACCATACAGAAGATATGGGATGAAATCCCCGAAAATCAGGTGCGTGCCGCTTGTAGTGCCTTTCCGAATAGTCTAAAAGCAATAATTAAAGCTAAAGGCGATAGAATGTAAATGTAAATTTGTACACATAAGCAATAAAATATAACTAACAGAATAACAAAGAAACATTTAAATTATTTGTCTTTTCGTGAGAGATACAGTCTTTGTTTCATGCGTCACTTATTTGGGCCTACCCTGTAGGTGTTCAAAATTAATTTTCGGTTGGTGGTTGTGATCAAGTGTATCTTCTTTGAAACAAAATGAATCGTGACAAACTTTTCAACCCTGGAAAAGGGAACATTTCAAAAAAAACTGCTGTCAAAACTTTTCTTATCAAATCATTTGGGGGAAGAAAAAAAAAAAAATAGTGTAGGACAAAAATTCAATCACACTAATTTTTTTTCTTTTATTTTTAAAATACAATTCACGGCCGGGCTAATTTATTAATTTTTGATTGTCTTCTTTGTTGGGGGGTGTTTTTTTTTGCAATGAGGTCTATACAGGTGGCGAAGAGCATGGTGTTTGTCGGTATTAGTAACGAAAAATGAGTAAACAATCCATGATTTCGGGTAGTGACGTAGAACTCCAAAAAACAAGCGAATGATAACAAAGCAAGTTTAGTTTTTGTCCGCATCCTTTTAGTGCACAAGAAGGCATTTTTTAGCCGAAACCTTTTAAAAACTACACCAATTACCGAAAATAAACATTCCACCTTGTGATTTGCTGCTATTGTAAATTGATGTTTTTGGAGATCTACGTCACGCATGTTTACAAAAAATAAGCTGTGCATCATCTCACGAACACAATGACAGTATTTTGCATTACACTAATACAACTTAACCACTTCTTCTCCACCTGTATAGACCTCATTGGTCTAAGTGTCCTTCTGAATCCAAAGTAGGCGCGGTTGCCAGCCATAATGCGCCTTTTTGTCTCTTTGCTGTTGTCGTGATCGGCGGTCCAGATACTCGAATTCGTCAACCGCCACGATTGATTACTGGACAAAAAAACCAGACAAAAAGTCTAGCTTCCCCGACTTTTGTCACGAGAGAACAGCCATTGTGTTGTTTTCCAAAGGTTTTCAGGGATTTCAACTCACCCTGCTACAACAAGCCACCCGGTAGAACATAGCCTTCTGGTATGATTCCACACACATAGGTAATCCTTGTGCTGATGGTGGATATATTCTCATCATCATAATCAACATCATTTTTGCTACTCCAACTCCGATTGTTGAAAAACCTAAATACAAAAGTAAGACTGTAATGCAATTTTGCATGATTTTGATTCATTTCTCGCTGTGGATCGTAACTTGGAGAAAAACTGGAACCTTGGTTTTGGGCAAAAATGCATCACAGCAATTCGCTCTGAAAAATTAAATATGTGTGTGAGGTTGTGCAGTGGTATTAGTTGATGAGTGTGAGATTGGAGTCCTAAATTCAGATGGCTCACAAAAATAAAGTGTTAATTTCGTAACCAAGATTAGCGGAAGTAAATGGACATATACATATTTTCCACCAAGCTGTGTGCAACCTGTAATAATAAAACGCTTTGTCGATGATCAGTGAAAACCCAAAACACTTGACGGCGGAATTGCAACAGTGGCCAATCGCGTTGCGGCATTTTCTGGTATCGACTCATTCATATCGACATGTTGGTGATAATTGAACAAAGAACCTACGGTTTCTTCGACTTTCGAGGCACTAAACGGTAAAGCGAAAAGATTGTTTTCGAGCTATCTGTGTCTACCAGCCGCTTCCGAACACTTGCATGGCTTCGTAAATAAATCGTCCCCTAAAACGCAGTGTGGATTAAGATGGGCAACATTACCTTTGCTGAATCATGCGGATTTTTCAAGATACGATAGCAAAAACTGCAATTGCTTTTTGGGGTTTGACGTTCTTGCAGACGACTGGGATTTAAACGTTCCGCTTCGCGTAATGTACCGTGGATTTGGGTGAAATCGATCAGTGATGGCCAACAAAAAGAAGTGCATTTTTCTATTTAAATAAAGCCTAACAGAACTAAAACTGTTATGTCGGGCATCGCAATTGAGTGAATGATTGCAGTTAATTGTCTTCTAACTATCATGCTCTCGTTGAATAGTTTTTTTCTCTGTAAATTTTGCGACTTTTCATTTTTTTACAATTTTAATTTTTGAATAAAACTTCTTTTCAAAAATGCAGATGGGAGTATTAAAAGAATATGTGACATAACGAATATTATTTTACTAATATCTCACTGTACATTGACCAGTAACAAGAGCCAAAACTTACCGTCACAAGAACCAAAAAGAACGTATTGCAACTACTTGTCCAAATATGTACAAAAAGCCGTCGAAGCTGTGAACAATGGTAAGCTTTCTATTCGACAAGCAGCGACACAGTTTGGTGTTTCCTACGGAATCATATTCAACAAGAAAAATGGATTACAAACATTGAAAGACGGTGGCCAGACAATTGAAGCTGTGGAAAAGGACTTAGGGTGGAAAAGGACTGACTGAGACTACTCAGATTGCTGGAGAATGGTGGCTCCCGCTCACGAAGAATGCCATTCAAATGCTAATAAAGAAAATTAAATCCATCTATCGGAGCAGTATTCAAGCAAAGTTTGCTTCAATTTATTTAAATTGAATGTAATAAATCTTTTGTTTATTCTTGAATAAATCGTCTTAATTGTTTGACATGTTTTAATATTCATATGATTCACATAATTTTAAAATTCTTGAGGAAAACGTCTTAAATTAATACAGTTTCAAATTGCTAATTGAAAATTGACAAAATCTCATCAATATCGCAGTGGTAAGCGCAACTGCTTCCACCCCAGAGTGTCTTGAATCAATTTTAGTGGGCGCCGTTGGGATTTTCGGAGCTCGAAAAATCTCTGATCAAGTGTAAAACCGTTAGACCCGGCCCATGTGTGGATGGATTCAATCTGTAGGATCCAGGTGAAGTCATCTCCCTAATGTTGGTGTTTGGACTTGGACCGAAAATGGACCGACGAAAATTAAATTAGGATCAAGCAAAAGAACAAAGTTCATCAATGATGTTGTCTTGATTTCTAAGTGATCAATTTCACCCCGAATAGAATATTTGTATTATAATGAAACAAATTAGTTGATCGTTCATACATAGTAGAACTATTATCGGATTCTAGTATATACTACAGTACTTATTTAAAAATTAAATTGGCTTCTAAAATATTCTTCAACTGGAAGGAATTCTAAAAAAATCGGCAAAAGTGATCAATTTCATTTCAAATTCACGGTACCGCGGCCAGATCCGGTCAGAACACGACATCCCCTTTCGGGCTTCGCAGGGCAAACATCCTTGACGAGCACCTTCAGCGAATATACCAAGTGCTTGCAAGTCCTCTTTGAGCATGGTTCAAGTCTCATGTCCGTAGAGAACAATCTTATAAGTGTTTTGTACATGCTACATTTGGTACGGAGGTGAATCTTTTTTGCACGACTTCCACTGATGATGCGCCTTCATATCAGACGCTCCAGGTCGTATCGAGATATTGTTCATTGTTTATGACTGAGAGTTTTGGCCGCAGTTTAACTAAGTATTAGCAGGTAGTGATCAAACTCGATGTTGCGCCACAATAGGTTCTGACTTCGGTAATATCGGAGAAGTGCCGTTCATCAATGTGAACGTGGTCGATTCAGGGAGGCTGTGCTGGAAGTAGTACTACGAATGATCAGGTTCTTGAAGGTGGCAAAAACAATGAGTCAGAGGCCGTTCACATTGGCACAATTCTGAAAAAAGACGGTCAAAAACATTTTCACCCTTTTGTCATCATTTTATCGACTAGGTGTCTTCAGAAGAATTGCTCAAAGTTTTATTTCGCATCTTTTGAACAAACAAGCCTAACCTTTCATAAAGGGCTTATCTAAACTTTCAAATTCTAACTTTTTCCAGCTACGAGATAACGGGTTATTGTCTTCGACAAAGTTGTAGGGCAAGTAATTTTAAGAAAAGTTGATAAAGACACTGAGTTTCTAGAGCCTAACGTTAAAGACATATAATTGGTTTTCTTTCAGCACTACCTTCAAACCGGTTTTTTGAGATAATTAGTACTTTGTTCAAATTTGACGATTTCAATATGTTGTAAGAAATTGTAGGAATTATTAAAATACACATTTTTGTTGAACACTCCAATGCTCTCTGGTGATCACATTTTGATATATGGTGATTCAAGTGTCTGTGTGACGGCATAATCAACCGCCTTAAAAAGGGTGGGCGGGTCCTGGCGGGGTCTTAAACAGACTGTATTTGAAAGATTATCTTATGAACTAGTATTCCAGAAATTTTCAGCGTGGGGTACTGAAGGGTACCTAGTAAAACCTCAGTTTGAAATAGTACAGGTTAAAAGGCAATTTATGTGTCACATGTGACGTTATGTTCAACAAACTAAAATAAATATCTATGCGGGTCCTGGCGGCGTCTCAAATCGATTGTATTTGTAAGATTATCTTATGAACTAGTAATCTTGAAATTTTCAGCTTCGGGTACCAAAGGGTACCTGGTTAATTCTTAATACAAAATAGTTTCGTAGAAGAAAAAAAAATATGCTGAGAAGTGTAATAAAATTATCTATTTGACAAACGGGCGTTATAGAATCCATTTTAATTTTAATTTTAATCCATTTTAACACAAGCGTCGAAGAGTTGTTCAGAAGTTGGTCCGAAGAGCCACAAGAATGCCGTAATAAAGATTTTTGACGTTATGGTGAACATCGAGCTCGTAAGATTTCAAGGTTGGATAAAAAATAAAATTTTCTGAAGAAAGGCTAACCAACTAGGGAAGATGTACCTATATTAATCTCATCACTTTGCAATTCATCCTACTTCAAATAAAACTATATACACGTATCAGAATTAGTTAGTAATGTTTGTTGTAGTTATTTAACGTAAGCAAACATTATAAGAAAACGAAACCAATCCTTCAACTGCCCAATTGTTTGATTCATCGTAGGATGAATATAGGAACAATGAGATTAATATGGGGGCAGTAACCCTAGTACGTTTTACTTTTTAACAGGATGGCTACAAATACGGACAGAAGTGATGTGAGTTTGTACGATTCATACATTTGTCAACAGTAAATTAAAATTAAAATGGATTCTATAACGCTCGTTGGTCAAATAGGGAAACTGCCCCCATATTAATCTCATTGTTCATATGTTCATCCTACGATGAATCATACAATTGGGCAGTTGAAGGATCGGTTTCGTTTTCTAATAATGTTTGCTTACGTTAAATAACTACAACAAACATTACTAACTAATCCTGTCACGTGTATATCGTTTTATTTCAAGTAGGATGAATTGCAAAGTTATGAGATTAATATAGGTACATCTTCCCTAGATAATTTTATTACACTTCTCAACATATTTTTTTTTCTTCTACTAAACTATTTTGTACTAAGAATTAACCAGGTACCCTTTGGTATTCGAAGCTGAAAATTTCAGGATTACAAATACAATCGATTTGAGACGCCGCCAGTACCTGCATAGATATTTATTTTAATTTGTGGAACATTACGTCACATGTGACACATAAATTGCCTTTTAACCTGTACTATTTCAAACTGAGGTTTTACTAGGTACCCTTCAGTACCCCACGCTGAAAATTTCTGGAATACTAGTTCATAAGATAATCTTTCAAATACAGTCTGTTTAGACCCTGTTTAAGACCCCGCCAGGACCCGCCCACCCTTTTTAAGGCGGTTGATTATGCCGTCACACAGACACTTGAATCACCATATATCAAAATGTGATCACCAGAGAGCATTGGAGTGTTCAACAAAAATGTGTATTTTAATAATTCCTACAATTTCTTACAACATATTGAAATCGTTAAATTTGAACAAAGTACTAATTATCTCAAAAAACCGGTTTGAAGGTAGTGCTGAAGGAAAACCAATTATATGTCTTTAACGTTAGGCTCTAGAAACTCAGTGTCTTTATCAACTTTTCTTAAAACTACTTGCCCTACAACTTTGTCGAAGACAATAACCCGTTATCTCGTAGCTGGAAAAAGTTAGAATTTGAAAGTTTAGATAAGCGTTTATGAAAGGTTAGGCTTGTTTGTCCAAAAGATCCGGATTAAACTTTGAGCAACTCTTCTGAAGACACCTAGTCGATAAAATGATGACAAAAGGGTGAAAATGTTTTTGACCGTCTTTTTTCAGAATTTACCAATGTGCGTTGTCGTTCTTCAGCTGATGAGCACTGAACTTTTCAATTGTCAAACTGAACTCCTCCTCCAGGCCAACCTGAGTATTCAGGTCTCCTATGATGATCTTGACGTCGTGACACGGCTTTGGCAGCGGTCGTACTCGCGTTCGAGCTGCGCGAAGAATGCGTCCTTGTCATCATCATTGCTTCCGGAGTGTGGGCTATGCCCGTTGATTATGCTAAAGGTGAGGAAGCGGCCCTTGATCCTCAACCTGCACATTCTTTCGTTGATCGATACGCCTCTGCATATTGTCCATCACGTTGAAAGCTGTTCTCAACTCACGTGTGTTTCCGCAGCTCTGGAATATGTATGATTACCTCTAAACGTTCGCACCCTCAATCCCTTCCATCATACCTTCTGTAGCGCTACGTTGCCGAACCCGGGGACCTTCAGTACATCGGAGAGTATCCGTGTGCTTCCGATGAAATTGAGAGGTTTACAATTCCTCGTACCAAGTCTCCAATCACAAGTCCTTTTTCTGCGGTCTTCGCCAATTGTGCCTGTCCGTACTCCCTTGTTGACTTTGCGTTGATAGATTTTTTTTTTGACACTAACCCTCTACTTCCTGGAGGACCAGGACTAACCTTCCCGGAAGCTACGGATTCTGCACTGGCATTTCCTCCAAATACAGTCCTATATACCTGGGTTCAAGCGCCAGTCCTCGCCGGCGGTGGTGTTTTTTAATGAGTGCCCAGGAGATAACATTTTACTTGAGCTTCCACCCTCGAGGTTTTTTAACTGTGTAATTGAAATAATTGCGTCAAGTTAAATCGACCATATTTTAATCGTGACACCCTTGAATATGAAAGAATAAGAAGATGTTAAGAACAAAAATTAACTTTCCAACGCAAAGTTTGAATGTATAAGAATGACGTTTGAAGCTATTTAATCCATGTTAATCATAAATAGAGAATTTAGATATCGGCAGCAGGATAAATGCACCCTTCTTTTTGGGAAAATGCTCCTTAAACTTTGGAAAAATGCTCCTTAGATGCGTTTGCCCGGTATAATGCAATCGGAGGTATTAACCTTCTGGTTAGCGCTTGCCGGTAGTTTTGACGGGTTTAAATTTCATTTTGACGAGTTCTAATTTAATTTTGAAGAAACTTAATTTCGTTTTGACGGGTCTTAATTTCGTTTTGAAATTCAGAAACTTAAAACCCGTCAACACTATACAATCTTGAAGAAACTTAAGACTCGTCAAAACACCCGGCAAGCGCTAACCAGAAGGTTAATACCTCCGATTGAATTATACCGGGCAAACGCATCTAAAGAGCATTTTTCCAAAGTTTAAGGAGCATTTCCCCAAAAAGAAGAGTGCATTTACCCTTTGCCTTTAGATAACAATATTTGAACATGGATGTTTCGAATATCTCAACGCAATCTACTCTCCTAGTAGATAGGTCTTCTGTTAATAATGGTAATGTATTCGATAAAAGCCTACTACGTTCAACGACAACAACTTTTCTTGCCCATTATTTCTGGTAACAGCCAAAAGAAACTCGTTGTTTTCGTCTGCACTTGGCAATAAGTTGCACCATTAACACCAATCATCAAATAATTGTAATAAATACGAATAATGTTCGGCCCCTTCCGCTCACGGGAGAAACCCGAAAGCTCATTTTAACAAGTACCAATTTGGCACCTAAGTGGTTGGAAGTTATGGCATACCGCACCGGAAAACACCCGATATTACCACCAGTAGCAGCAGCATGTAGGTAGCAAATTTAAAGTAATGACGCGTGGAAAAACATACATTATAATTTTAATATGTTACACCACGCACGGGGTGAGAAAACAACGGCGCTACCCAATAGGTGTGTAAGGAATTCTCACAAGGGTTGAGAGACGGTAATATGTGAAATGTTGCTTGGTTCTCGATCCTCGGTGCAAATGCGCAGCCAAAGTTAAATATTCTCGTTGGATAATGGTCCATGGGCTTTTCCAGTGGGGAATCTTCCTCATAAACACACATCTTCCGACCCGTGCGGTGTAGAAGTTTGAGAATATCTTTAGCGTTTATATGACTTCCCCCCGTAGCAGACGGCAACTGCTGTTGCAAAGCCGAACCAAAAACTGAAACTTCCGGGTGAATGAAAAGGGGCTCGAAACGGCTGCAACCATCAACCTTTTTTCTCTGTTTTCTTTTGCTACGATTAGAAATAATACGAGGTAAGTGAATTCACTCTCCGTAGAAAATTTGGAAATACCATTGCGTATCTCGGTATATAATATAATACTATTCAACTTGTTAAAACATTTTTTTTTCTTCTTAAGCGGATGGCGTTATTGTATTGAGCATATGCACCATTTAAGCTTTTCCTTACAAACGACCAGAACTCATATGCTACTGTTGGAATTGTTTATGCAGGGAAATCAAGATAAGTAACGTTTATTTTCTCTTTCGGCTACTGAAGGAAGCTCTATCCTTCTCAAAATAAGAAAGAATGTGAAAAGCCGGTTCTCCTGTTACCTTTCATATTATGGAAAACGATGCCTTTTTTAGGACAAAGTTTGGGAATTACCTCTAGAGCCTAGCAGTGCCTCCAAACAGGATCTCGTAACAAAGAAGCTGATGCTTTAAAGAAAAACGTTATAAAGAGAATGGAACATTCAGTCCAAAGACACGGCTGCTTCTTTTACCAGAATATGAATATTTCATACCGTCCGGTGTGTGTTGAATGTGCTGTAGACTGCCGTATGCTATGTGTATGTCGATGGACATTAGACTGATTCAAATTTTGAAAATTTCGCTACCTTATCCTAAAACGGTTGCAGATTAGGTCCTCAAAAGTATCAAAAACCTTGAAATCATTCATGGAAAACTTCAAATCATTCTCAAAACTCACTGAATGAATCTGCTTTCGAAATATTCAACTAAACAAATAGACAACTTTCTAAGCAAGAACTTTGCAGTACAACACTTGTTGAACAAATTTGTGGAGCAAAACCTGTTAATCATACAAGTCGCTAGTGTCTGATTATTAAGCTCGATTAAATGCTCAGCTGGCAACATTGGTATTCCTGGCATGTGGAAAAGAGTACAAAAATCATGACTTCTGCACACTGCAAAATATAGTGTGACTGCTTAGCTCCTTGATCATGCTAAAAGATTGTTGATTTTTTCATAAGTTAATAACTTTCTCACTGCAAGTTTGGCTGAAAAACAATTTTCGCCAAAGCTGTAGCTGTGGAAATTTTCAATTTGAAAATATTGGTATTCTTTGAGACAGAAGAATTTAGGAAAAGGCGAGTAGACAGTGTCCGAGAAGTAAGCTTTCTCCATAGTATTTGCCAAGTAAACTAAAAATGGCAGTCAGTTTCATATCAAGTGTGCTAAAATTTCAAGAGGCTGGTCAGGATCCAATTTGAAATAGTTAAGCACAGGGGAGCAAAAATTTCAAAATTTGCATCAGTCTAATAAACATTGTGGAAACATAAAACTCTCCTTACCGTTTTTGAGAAATTGGGATGTTGTATGATGTAGTGCACTTCCGGCGTTGGTTCTTTTTTCAGTTTGTATCTCTGTTGCTTGTATGAAATATATAGAAGCAATTGAAAATCTTGGAATACGATGGTGAGAGTTACGTTGGAAATGAAAACAGGTTGATCTACTATCAATATCCCATGAACGCTTTTTGGATTTCCCAATAAACATTCCATGTTACGAATGTCAGTGTTATTAGATCTTTTTCAGAAAGTGTAAAGGGCAAAGGGTAAATGCACCCTTCTTTTTGGGGAAATGCTCCTTAAACTTTGGAAAAATGCTCCTTAGATGCGTTTGCTCAATATAATGCAACCGGAGGTATTAACCTTCTGGTTAGCGCTTGCCGGGTGTTTTGACGGGTCTTCAGTTTCTTCAAGATTGTATAGTTTTGACGGGTTTTAAGTTTCTGAAATTAGACCCGTCAAAACGAAATTAAGACTCTTCAAAATGAAATTAAGACTTGTCAAAGTGAAATTTAAACCCGTCAAAACTACCTCGAATATTGCGGAGCAAAGCTCCGCTATACAATCTTGAAAAAACTTAAGACCCGTCAAAACAACCGGCAAGCGCTAACCAGAAGGTAAATACCTCCGGTTGCATTATACCGGGCAAACGCATCTAAGGAGCATTTTTCCAAAGTTTAAGGAGCATTTCCCCAAAAAGAAGGGTGCATTTACCCTGCTGCCGAAAGTAAATATAGTTTGGTATTCTGAGGCACGGAAGCTTGTGCCATTCACTCACCTCACCACTCACCTTTTGGCTCTCTCATGGAATTCAGTTGGTTTACAGATAGTCGCTAAGTTGTTGTAATCCCTAACCACATACTAATTGTATACCCAATAATACAATGATACAATAATTTTTCATTTCAATATTAATGACACTCTTCAGGTAACATGGGGATTACTTGACGAGCGTTACTTACACAACTTCATGGAAAGTATGTCACGTCGTTTTGAAGCGGTAATTAGTGCCAAAGGAGTAACGAGTCTTCTGCCGACGAAGTAAGATCTAGTTCGATGCTATGTTTCTTTTCGTTGTAACATTGTTGTTTGACCGTTTTGAAAACCACTTTCGACACGAGTTTATGAGAGTTTTTTTGGTTTGGTCGTGATTTTCAGCCCTGGGTTGGTTCATCTCCCGTCAAATACCTTTTTAGGTATTTTCGTAACTTGTCCGGGGGTGAGATTCGAACTCGTAACTTTGGCGTGAGAGGTGGATGTCAACCACCACGCCGGGGTCACCCTCAAGAGTATTTTATACAAAATACTATCTTTTTCAACTATCAGAACTGGGCAAGATTTCCTCGTAGGTACCCGTATCGCAGAACGGTAGAAAAATCCATTTGAAAAGTAGCATTCGTAGCAGTTGCTAACTTGCGGGTTGCGTCCCCAAGCAACACAGCTTGTTATAAACAAGTTGAAAATTCGGTGGAATGAAAAATACAGCTAGTGAATATAAGTGTTTAATTATTTGTTTCATACTTTAATATGATTTGAAAAGTGCAAAAAGTGGAGCCTAATATCACATGGCACTGAAAAAACTATATCCTCATACACAACTACAACATCGCCATCGCATGGGATTTGGCGTGATAGGTTTGTAGCTTTTTTGCGAACTCCGATTATTGAAAAGTCTGTTCTGAGTATCTATGATATACTTTCAGTTGGCAGTGAAACCAGAATCTTGCACAACAAATTCATAATTGTGTGTGTGTGTGTGTGTGTGTGTGTGTGTGTGTGTGTGTGTGTGTGTGTGTGTGTGCGTGTGTGTCTCTCGTCTCTGTGTGTGTGTGTGTGTGTGTGTGTGTGTGTGTGTGTGTGTGTGTGTGTGTGTGTGTGTGTGTGTGTGTGTGTGTGTGTGTGTGTGTGTGTGTGTGTGTGTGTAATCTAACACCTACTGGCCGACAATGTTATTATGGAAGAAACCTGTTTAAAACAATCATTCAAGTTACCATTGGAAGCAGCTTTAATCCGGGAGCTAGCAAAGTAATAGCTCTACCTGCAGATCCAGCTACCCATTTCAGAATGTCTGGATAGTCACGCCCATTCCGAGGCTACTTTCACGTACAATAACTTCCAGGAGAAAAAAGAAAGTAAAAAAAAGGGTTTGTTTATTGAAGGGAGGGATATGGGAGGGATATAAAAAGGAAGACCCGGGGGCGCCTTTGGGGAAAAAAGGAGGGGTTGTTTGTTATTATGGGGGGAAAAAAAGAGAAAAAAAGGCAGCGGGGGGGGGAACAACCCACGGGGGGGAGAAGTACTAGCATTTCACGCTCGCATGCGCATTGTTTTGGTTTGTTGCTTATGACCAGCAAATGGCCGTTTTCTACGTCATTGCACTGGTCTTCTTTTTTTACACTCCACTTTCTGCCAAGAATCAAAATCCCGCTATGAGGCGACTCTATATCAAACTTCAAAACTGCTAATAATAATCGATTCATTCGCGACAAAGCGGAAAAACACTCTAACTTAATAATTTATATCTGGGTGTGTGTGTGTGTATATATACAATCCAACGCCCACCGTCCGGCGGTGTTTTTATGGAAGAAAAATGTTTGCAGTTAAACGAACTGTTATCGACTCGACAAACCTTTTTAGTCCGGGAGTTGGAAGGTAATTGATATGTTGGGTTCCAGTTACCCATTTCAGAATGCCTGGTTACTCACGTCCATTCCGAGGTCACTTTCACTTACAACAAGCCCCGCATACACACAGTACAAACATCAAATGGATATAGTTACTGTGCATACACTTCCATCATCAAATCTTACTGTTTTGAGGATAGCACGTATTTAGCAGTATCGTTCAAATTTAGTTATAATCAGATAGACCTCACCGGATTTTGTTGCTGATATACAGTCTTCATTTGGACGGCTTCCCTGTGATGCTGTAAGGAGGCTTTTATGTCTCTACACTCCGTTACTCGTCAAATATTTTCACATCATCCTTTTCGAATGGAACAGCCCGAATTCAATTAGTACTTCGCGCACAATTGCAATACAACGAAAATTACAGGTAAAAAAAAATCACTTCTGAGTAAACAAATTACTTGAAAATCATAATAATTGTGCAACGAAAGAAAAAAAAAACTTCACAGCTCTCCATCTATACTGAAATTATATGCCAGTCACTCACGCACGCATGCGCGTTGTCTTCGTTTGTTGCTTCCGACCAGCAAATGACCGTTTTTTACTTTGCACTGGTTTTCTTTTTTCACACTCCACTTTCTGTCAAGAATCAAAATCCACCGCTATGAGGCGACTCTATATCAAACTTCAAAACTGCTAATAATAATCGATTCATTCGCGACAAAGCGGAAAAACACTCTAACTTCAATAATTTATGTCTGGGTGTCACAATACTACCACTAATTAACAAAACTAAGATCTTCCGGGTGCGGGGGTGAAGCACAAAAAAAACGGGGAAATACTACCGACAATCACACATTTCTGTAGAGAATCGATTGTATTCACTATTTGCTGGGTTTGCTCTAATTTTTGTCAACACCTTCAAAAGCAAATCCCGATCCATAGTTCCACTATGATTGCTATGATTATGCCGATCGACAGTATGCCGATCACGAAAATGTTTGTGAACGCTGCACACGGATTCAGCAAATTTCAACGACTTTGGGATTTTTTGCGGCTTCCACCTTCTTAGAAACAAAATAAATCGTAACCTACTTTTCAGGACTAAAAAGAAAAACATTTCAAAACAAACTGCTGTCCAAATATTCCAGATCCGTTCTCTATGAGCACTGCAATAAAATAAATCGTATGTCCAGATATTAAATGACTCAAGCCTTCGTCAACAATGCGGTCATGTTTCGAACACAACCCTCCAATTTTTGTGAGATTAGAATTTAGTACCATATTTTTTATTCAAATATGCTTAAAGCAATATATCTGCTAGAGCATGGAGTACGTTTCAAATACCACAAATTAATCACTAAAGGGTGAAGGCGTATCTATCCAATAATCCATACCCAACGTACCGTGCTCAGTGTACCGTGCCGAAACCAAATGTGGCATACATTAGTATAATTTCTTAAAGGAGATTAGATCCCATAAGAGCATTATCCCCAGGATGTCGTACCAGCAAACATTCAAATCCACCGTTCAACTTACGTTTTGAGTAGCATATGGTGCCCAGCTTGCGCTTAATGCCAAACATGTCTCATCCCAAAGAAGAAAAAAATACAAAGCCAAATATTAAATTACGGCATCCACAGTTAGCATAACATAATGAATTGCCTGTTTGCACGTTCGCTTGCAAATCGACTGAGCGAAACCAAATCCGGAACTTGCCTAATGCTTCTTCTAGTACTGTATTCAGCCGGGCGCACATGCTACTCTCGTAGGGACAAAAAGACTATTCAAAGCAAGATCTATGTTCCATTCACTGCCACATATCCTGCATAGTGTCTCTTCTGGCTGACACTACTGAGCGTTCTGTGGCTGAAATTGAGGCACTCATTCATATGGCTGTACCCCACACTCCAAAAGCTCCCATTGCACGTAGGCACAGGATGAGTGAGGCCACATCACCAGCACACAGACTACACAGCATTTATAGTGGAAGCACAAACGGGAAATAAAACATTATTTGTACACGAATGGCGACTGGTTTTGTTCTCCGGCATGATGTGATGTGCACATAACTACAATTGCTATTTAGTACGTATTGGATCCCAGAGAGGGCATGCCACAACGGGATGCATGAGGTGGGAAGGACAAATCCCATTCAATTATTTTTATGGAAGCAATTCGAGCTTTTCTGTACATACATAATACATAAAAAAAAACAGGAGTGATGCTCGGCGAGGCTTGGTTTTGCAAAATGAATGCTTTTTATTAGTGCGTTTGAAATGCTTGTGAGGTTATGTTTGCATGCTTCTTTTTAAATATACAAATGGCGCATGATTGATTGCATTTCTCTGTTGAGATTTGTTTTCTTCTTAGAGGCATATGATATTCAAAATAGGATAGATGGTGTCATTGAATACTGGTTTGGATGTAAAGAAGCTAAACATGACCAATCTTTTGCTGTGATATGTTTGAATATTTTACAAATTCAGCAAGTGGGGTTATCAACATTCCTTCCGTGTCCCAAGTTTTAGAAATCATTCAAACAGGTTTTTTGCTGTGGAACAACGAGAGGATTTAGCAAATTTCGAACAGTTGAAAACTATGCTGAAGTTATCATCTTGCTGAGCTGTTTTCATTGGAGAAAGAGACACATGCCACATTTATGTGATTAACTCAAAGTTATTTTTAATTTATATAATTTTGTAGGATAGACAAGTATCCTAGCTTAAGTGAATTTTCATTTTTTATTTCACATTTTAAATAGTTCTACTCCACATTAAAAAATGTTTCACTTACATATTTGTACTTAGATCCCAGGCTGTCATTAAAGCTCGAACCGAGAATTGCAAAATGTCTGTATACATAAAGAATGTGCACACCAAAAAGTAGTCAACGGGAAATTAGTGGTATTAAATGGAAAATATGAGAAAATCAAGAGTAAATCATTTATTTAAGACTTCATAAAAATACAAATATAAAACATGTACAGTTAAGTCAATTTGACCTGTTATATCCAAATGCCCGCACCTTTCGTTTGACACCTTCCATCAGATTTTGCACAGTGTCATCCGTCACCAATTTTGCAGCTTTCTGCCAGTTACGCCTGAAGCTTTTCTCATCAATTGCTACGCTATTCGTTTTTCGAAGATTCCTCTTGCCCAGAGCCCAATACTTTTCGATCGGACGGAGTTCTGGCGAATTTGGCGGATTGCAATAATTTGGGACAATATTTACACCATTAGCAATGTACCAATCCTTAGCCAGTTTTCCATAGTGGCAAGATGCCAGGTCAGGCCAGAACAGCACCGAACCGTTGTGTTCCCGAATGAACGGCAACAGTCGTTTATTCAGACACTCTTTTACGTAAATTTGTCCATTTAGAGTGCCAGTCGTGATGAAGATGTCGCTTCTGAGACCGCATCCACATATTGCCTGCCATACGAGGTATTTTTTTGGGAACTTCGACAATTTTTTTTGCTTAAAACGATCAGCAACATTTCTTCTTTGCAACGAGGTATAAAACTGTAGTCCCGGTATCTGCTTAAAGTCAGCTTTGCAATATGTTTCGTCGTCCAATATTATGCAGTCGTATTCCTTCAGCATAGTGTCATATAATTTTCTCGATCGAGATTTTGCGCTCTTGTTCTGGCTGTCGTTACGATTTGGAGCAACACCTACTTTGAATGATTTCAAGCCTGCACTTTTCTTCACTTTCTGGACGAACGATGGAGACATTTTCACTTTTTTCGCCACATCACGAACGGAGATATTCGGTTTCTTCTTAAATTCTTTAATCACTTTCTTCCTCTCCGCGACGAAACGAGAATCATGGTTACCTCCGGAACCGACCTTTCTCTTTAAAGTTAAGCGCTGCTGAACGTTTTTTAGCACTTTAGTAACCGTCGATTTTGCGATTTTTAATGACTTGGCAATATCGCCGTGCGACATATCTGGATTTTCCACTCTTTTGTGCAAAATTGCTTCGCGCATGCGTTCTTGATTTGACGCCATTTTACTGAATAAAGGTTACTATAGCCAAACGACGTCTTCATCATAGCACACATACATTAATATTCATGTAGTAGTGATCGGATTAGCAAAGCGTACACGGAGAAGACTGCATTAGGGCATTTCCGACGACTATTTTTGGTGTGCACATTCTTTATTCAAACCATTGAAAGAAAAAGCCTTTTTATGAAGAATTGTTTGACTGAAACTATTTTTTCGTAAATTCGATTACGCTCGTTTTGAAAACAAAATTTTCGTACTTTGAACATATATCTCATACATTGCAAGCAGCAAACTGCTTGCGTTACACTTTATTCGTACAATGCACGAAATCAATTTCGTGTAGTCCAGTCAATCGTTGTTTCTCTTCTTTCATACTCGAACATGTTAGTGTAGCTGCTATTGCAGAAAAAATCATTTGTTGACCTCGGAATGAAATTAAAAGCGTCACAGGCTTCGTGTGGAAAATTTTGACTTTAACTTCATTTATCTCTCAACATCTCGTGGGTCACCATAGCCTAGAGAGATGAAGCACTGTTTTTCCCAATTGGACAGAATCATTTCCCATTTCAGAAATATTTAAAAAATGAAGGGGGGTGCACAAGGCATAACCGTATGGTTCCCGTTGGAAATACAGATGATTGGTTTTTCTATACTATTTTTAATATAACTTTTCAAAAAATGCAACAAAATTTCCATGATAAGATGGAATTTGACAAAAAAAAGGGCACTACTGATAGTCTTAAAGTATTTGAGCGTTATTTCAACAATATTCTGGAAATACGGCAGTAATTAATGCTAGCATACAATCAAAATATAGTCAATTATTACACATTAAATTTTCTGACGTAAAATGTATAAAAAAAATTCTTTTAGATGTTTTCAAAATATAAACGAGTTAATTAGCATGATATCTTTGGGACATGAAACACATGAACTTCTATGAGATATTTTTCCTTTTTTGAATCAGCAGTTCTTTAGAATTAAAAAAAAAAACAATTTGCTAATGTCTTTTTGAAGATTGAAATTTTTTTTTTCTCACAATACTAATTTGGGGCAAAAAAAATATTGATTTGTCATAAATAACACTTTTTTTTCTAAGGATCAGCAACCTAGTTAGTTGAATTTATGTGCTTTTTTTCTGGCCAACTGACAACTAACCATGCTCAATTAAATGCCTCATACATTCCAGAATATAACGAATTAGACTATGTTATTTCAAGCACCTTTGCATGCTTTGTTTTTTTTTCAAAATTTATCTGGACTGCCACTTGAAAAGGGCTTAAGTTTTTTGATCGATCTCTTTAAAATAAACACAACTCAAAAAGGAAAAGACTTACAAAAAATTAATGTATGGGAGACTTTTAGAAAATCGTCTGAACTTGTATAAAAATTGTAAAATCGATTCTTACACGCTAAAAAAACATATTTTAAAATTTAAAGTCAATTGGCAAAAAATACCTATCTTAGAATTGGACGAAATTTTTTCTTAATAAAGGCAATATCATTGTCTAAAAGTTTGCCATACAGTGCAAGATGGGCACTTTTAAGGAAAAAAAGTTTTTTAAACAACAAATTTTTCATATCAACACTGATAGGCAAAATAAAGTGCCCACCTCTTCGTTTTTTCAATTTCTCTCATTAACTTGGTTCAAATTAAAGTAAACACACTGTATTTTTTTATTATCTTATTT
The DNA here is from genome assembly GCA_024533555.2 of Aedes koreicus. Classification (NCBI taxonomy): domain Eukaryota; kingdom Metazoa; phylum Arthropoda; class Insecta; order Diptera; family Culicidae; genus Aedes; species Aedes koreicus. Next base: position 161,976 of record JAHHFK020003823.1, read on the forward strand.
TTTATATTCTTTTTAAGTTTCACTTATGGAATACTGAAAAAAAAGGAGTTTTACTTAAAGAAAAAAAAAATCAATTTGTGTTGAAAAAAAAAAAACAGTGACAAAATAAAGTGCCCACTTCATTTAGGCTACAGAAAACATAAATTAAAGTAAAATAAAAGCATTTCAATAATTGATGTGTCTGGTGCTTGAAAAGGCATAGTCTGCACATCCACAAAGTTTCATTGGATTCTGAGAGGGTGCTGCCAATCACGAAGACGAGTTGGCGTGAAATTCGTCATATGCTGTTTTCGAAGATATGCAATGGTTGCTCATATTCGGTCATCAGTTAAAGACGCTCTTCAGTTATACAAATCGATTGATCGTCCTTAAAAGAATTCCAATCGCGTTAGATGGTACGCGTTAGAAACTAACTTCTCAATCCAGGAGATGTCTCGCTCATCGCCATGAGGCACCAAGAGTGGACAGTAATGTTTGCTAGAATGAAAGATATGAAGAGAAAGTTGAAAGTTCCGTCAGTGTACGGTAGGCTAGAAATAGAACAGAGGTATTGAAAATTGAGTGAAAGGGCATGGTAAAGTAGTATTCGAACCACAGACGTTTCATTTGCCTGACATCCCCCTATGGGGTAGCTCGAGAAGCAGATAACCCTGCCACCTCGACGAGGCCTCGAATGAAACTTACTGTAATGGAAAGAAGAAAGAAATTTTTTGAATCTTTTGCTATCCGGTTTTGGGGAAAACCAAATTTTCAACCAGCAGGTTATTTGTGAGCTCAAAATTGAACTGCTTATAGCAGGTAGTTTAATTATAATTAACTTAGCAGGTAGTTTTAATTATAATTCTAAAAAAGATGTGAATTCTTCAAGTTTATAAATAAAGTAATTCTGTCCAGTCAAAAGAGAATGATTAACGTTCAAAAACATTTCACTTTAGCGTAACATTCTCATTTTTCTAAATTTTGAAATGACACTCGCTATAGAAAAGAAAAACGTAAAGCAAATCATGGGCAGTGCGTGGGATATAATTTTTAATCCCATTCTAAATTCATCCCATTTCAAAAAAGGCTTTGTCATGGAAGTATATTATGAAATTGGTTTAATATCTTGCCTAGAAGCAAGACGATCAAATTTAAAGCTTTCTTATATGCGACATTCCAACTAAAATGACAGAGAATGAACTTGTATGCAATCTTCTCAAATTTGAACCAAACTTTGTTCATCAGGATGGCTTGCACTATATATTGCACTATTTTCGGATATTTTGGCAATAGAAAATAAGGGTTTTTGACGAGGATTTCATCAAAAACTGATGAATAAGAATTTAAATCCGTTGAAATGATGCACCTCGAGAATGGTTCAACATACCAAGTGATTTAAGTGTTTTCTATGTGAAAAAGTTTAAGAAACATGGTGATATTAGATAGGTTCAAATCAAAATGTACTCAATTCACAAAAATCGCAGTTAATATTTTCCAAATAAGATATAGCATGTTTGACAACACGAGCACCTATAAAAAGCATTTTTTCTGGATTCCTTGCTGAATATACACCAAAGACCAACTAACAGATTGTATTTTAAGGCCTAATAGCAGGCTTATTTCACAAAAGAATGACGTTTTTATTTGATGCTCCAATATTTTGTCTTGAATAATAAAGTTTAAATAATCATTTAATTTTAATTTTAAAATTTAAGTTTAAGCAATCAAAAGCAGAATGGTTAAGTTGAAGGTCAAGTGTCAAATGAAAAATTCGACAAAAAACCCCTCTGAACACAATTTCCTGTGCAGGTGGCATCAAGAGGAAGAAAACAGGGGAGAACATGCAACAGTTTCTGGAGTCATTCGTAAACATCTATATATTTGAATGAGACCGTTTTCTTATATGGATATTCGTTTAAATGTTTCTCATGTTTGGCAGCGAATCAAATCAATATTCTGAGACGAGGCTCCTTAATTATTATTTGTTTCTTCTTCATTTGGGTTACTTTTAGTCATATGGGCTGGTTTGAGACAATTTTTTTTAGTTTCGTTTCGATAAAATCACAATAGACAACCTAAGTAAACTCGAGTGAGTCATGTGAAACCTACATTACATTGTCAGCTAAACAGATTTCAATGATGCCAGAAGCACAGACAAAAGTATGGTTTACAAGCCTTGATGGTGGAGCTCGCCAAGGCTGATGTAATTTTTCTCAATAAACCGATGGCCAAACTCTTAGTTTTAGCTTCTTTTTTTCTACAGAGTGAAACCCCCTCCGTGGTAGTAAAGCAGAATTTTCAGTTTAATAAAAATCATTAGTTCATTAAATTTTCAAAAACTACGAATTCATTTGCGAGGCAAGTTAGACTAGCAGTTATGCACAAATCATCTGGTTTCCTAGGTACAAAAACAGTAGTGATACATGGCTTTATTTTTCAATAATCGAAATAAACGAAAAATATTTATACCAAGCCCATACAGTCGTCTCCTACATGTGATTGCCAGCAAAATCAACTGCCAGCGGTAAATTGTTTTTTTTTCCTGGGGTGCAAAACTACAGATTGTTTTGCGTGGATTTCTGTCTTCTTTTAAAATATCATTTGATTGGTATTCGATCAACATTTGTGTATAGTCAGATAAAGAAATTTCACCCGAAACATGCCAATTTTCAATGTAATTTGAGAGTATAGAGCTGCACAGTCGTCCCTTAGCTCAGTCGGTAAAATGCGCAGCTACAAAGCAATACCATGCTGGAGGTGGCTGGGTTCGATTCCCGGTCTGGTCCAGGCATTTTTCGTAAAGGGAAATTTCTCGACTCCCTGGGCATAGCGTTTGATTGTACTTGCCACACAATCATACTAATGCAACAATAGCACAATAGATCAAAACAATGGTCGTAGTGATAATACACCCAACAAAAAAAAAAAATGCAAAAATGGTACTTGGCATCGAAAGCTCTTAATTAACAACTTTGGAAGTGCATTTAGAACACTAAGTTGAGAGCAAGCAATACGCTAATTGTGAATGCAATAAGCTTGAAATGCTTAAGAAGAAGAAGAAGTGTGAGATCTAGGACTTCCTCTCTTATTGCATGTTTGAATGTGGGAGAGTTTCCTTTATTACGTATTGCAATATTCTGTTGATTCATACAGTGGTGGTCATAAAAATAAGGCCATGGGCGTTTTGGCGAAATTTACTATTTTTAAACGAAATTTTTGAATGAGCTAGATTTTGTTACTAAAGAAGTTGTTCTTGATTTCTCCCAGTGCAAAAAAAAAGATGAAATTGTACCATATTAATTGATAATTTGCATTTATTCTTGAAAAAAAATAAAAGTATGACAATAAATTCCCTGGTCATAAAAATAAGGCCACTTGTGAAAATAAGTTTATTTTGCAGTATTTTCTTGTCGTTTAATTTCTTTTTTGTTCCACTTTGCTAGTACTTCGTTGCACAGCCGTTACTCTTCACAACAGCGCTGCATCGCCTCGACATGGACTCGACAAGCCTCTGACATCGCTCTACAAGGATCGAAGCCCACTCCTTTTGAACCGCTTCCCATAATTCCTGCTTATTTTTAGATTTGTATGCAGATACTGCCGTTTTGAGGTCTTTCCAGAGGAACCATCTGTCTTTTTAAGTGATCCTAAACTATCCGATTGACAAATTTTCTTGATTTTTTCCTAAGTTTTTCCTACCTGCCATTCCAAAAGGTCACTTCTCTGTTAGTACAATGTTCCTGATGTTGTAATCTTGTGTAATATTGTTAATTAGGGCCTCAGAAGTCTTTTCTAATTCATAATTAGTGTTGATATTTTAAATTGTTATTTTTTTTACCTGTGTTGCAAAACTACAGATTATTTTGCGTGTACAGTTGCAGATTGTTTTGCGTGGATTTCTGCCTTCTTTTAAAATATCATTTGTTTGGTACTCGATCAACATTTGTGTATAGTCAGATAGAGACATTTCACCCGAAACATGCCAATTTTCAATGTAATTTGAGAGTATAGAGCTGCACAGTGTGGGGTCTTCCCTTAGCTCAGTCGATAAAATGCGCAGCTACAAAGCAACGCCATACTGGAAGTGGCTGGGTTCGATTCCCAGTCTGATCTAGGAATTTTTCGTAAATTTGTACCTGCCACTTAATCATACTAATGCAAAAATGGTACTTGGCATCAAAAGCTCTTAATTAATAGCTGTGGAAGTGCATTTAGAACACATGTTGAGAGCAAGCAATACGCTATTTGTGAAAGCAATAAGCTTGAAATGCTTAAGAAGAAGAAAAAGTGTAAGATCTAGGACTTCCTCTCTTATTGCATGTTTGAATGTGGGAGAGTTTCCTTTATTACGTATGTCAATTGATTCATATATTCAAAGAGGAACTCATCTCATTTGTTGATTCCCGAGCTGCTCCATATCGTGTGATGTGCATTGGCATCACATCCTTTAATGATAGCTTTATTTTGGCTTTTGCAATAGAAGATGAACATCTGGTGGATGTACTTCATCTGCATTTCCAGGGAAATGGGCTGACACACCCATCAGCGTCGTGTTCCAGATTGTTCTAGGTACCTCTAAAGCGATTGAAGTAATATATTTTCTATAATGAATTCTTTAACTGAAGTAAAATTAACAGAACTGTTTACAAGGATAGCAGCCCTAGGTGTCAGGATGAATACGTTTATACTGTTGAAATGCCTGGCGAAGCGAAGTAAAGAAAAACAAGGGATTTTGCCAAAACGCATCTTATGTTATTCAAAACAAAAGTAAAAAACCTTCTTGAATTTCACAGTTTAATGTATCATATTGTAGCTCTTAGACTGGAGAACCGTAACAAATGATTTAAAATTAAACTACGTTGACATCACCGATAAATTTAATTTTTTGGGCATTATGTAGTTTTATTCCCAATTTTAATTTCGATCGGATTATTTTATTCGCTACTCACAAATGTATGGGAAGTTTGTGTTTCGTAATAAAACAGGGGAGAGGGGGGTTTAAACTCATTCAAATTATCAAAGAAAAACTCATCATCTTGAACAACCTTCTTAACATTCAACTATTCCGTAACTGAAGCTATAATTTTCTTTATTAAGCAAGCTCTTTGATGCAAATATTTTCTTTCATCTTCTGTATTTATTCAAAGACTTTTCAACCGCACAACTGCATTTTCAAAAGCTACTATTCTCCTTCAGCATATTCTTTCGCCTACATAAACACTAACGCTCAAGTGATTTCCATGTTCCCCATCCCTACAACCGAACCGAAGAAGAACGACTTTGACCTTTTCACTTCACTTTTTTTTCATGCTGCACCGTCTTTCTCCCTCTTTAAGTTATCGCCAACCACTTTGCCCTGTAGCAAAGAAAAAAGAATGCTTGACCGTGATTTTCAATCACGTACAACGCTACACTGTACTCTGCTATGCTTTCAGTAGTGTGACACATCTGCACGATGCATCAAAACGCCAAAGTGACACGGTGCCCCCTTAAATCAAGCCCGGAACTAAAAAGGACATCACCAGCAGCTACGGCTTCACGGGTAGCAAACATTGAAAAGTTTAAATAGGATTGAAGAGGAATAGAGTTGAAAAAAAAAAAACATCAGTTGACCCCGGAATGGTTCCGAAAAATAAGATTTATTTATATTTTCCCACTTGTCCAATGACGACGACGACTACGACGACGCCGGGCGGGACGTAAAAGGTCAAGGCTGTTTTCCACCCCCATGAGCCATATTCAGTGAAACTTTGATTCGTTTTTGTGCATATTCATTCGACAATGGAGCAGTGACGAGTTCGGGCCGATTATTCCATTGCATGCTTACATATTATGAATTATTCGACTATTTTTTTTAATTTCCTGCGAGTACTGGTTGGGTTGTGCTTTTGATTGGGGACAAACGACAAAATGTGGCATAATCAACCTCTAATTTATACTTTTCTCGTTTCTATTCAAAATTTCACAAGTTGTAAATCATAAAAGGATCTTATCGTTGTTTACTTGGAATGGCCTAGGTTTTCTTAACCCTAAAGGTTTATTTAATTACTATCAACATAAAATCAATAAATTCTAGTTTGCTTGATCGTAAATTATTTCACAACTTTCAACAATAACTCTACAAATTCAAAATTTCCTTCTTCATGCCTTCGTGATTATCTACTTTGACATAGTGCTTCACAACTCTATCAGCGCAAAAAAAAAAGTTTCTGGTGTAAGTTGACAGTTTTACCCTCAAGAGAACTGTCCTCAAACGAATGTGGCGATAACAGTTTCCGGATTTGCAGATTTTTCCACGTCAGATAAGTTTCAACCACAACACCCAAGGCCAAGTGGGACAGCGGAGATGAATGGTAAAAGTATGTTTTTATTTTATTTTTGGGGTGCCCTCGCTATCGTATGTAAGCCAATTTCAGCGTAGACAAATTGTGCGGCTTTCCGGACATCTCTCTCGTGATGGCGGCTCAAAGTTGTGCGGCTTCAAGTTGAAATATTACACTCCCGAGCCAAAACAAAGCTGCTGCCATGCATGGATTTATTCCACCCGAGCGAGTGCATCATATCCCCCCTCTATGTCACGCGAGATGCTTCGGATGAACTTTCCTTTTTATCTCTCTCTCCCTCTCCATCTCTCCAATCTGTCATGGGTTTGAAAAAGTGGGTGGTGGTCATGACAAGGAACGAATGGAACCAGCACCCATTTGGGTTGGAAATTGCAACCGCTCGACTTGAAGACCACTTTTCAACAATTCAACGATAAAGTTCAATCGAATTAGAATCAATTGTTTGCCAATTAGATAATTCAACACGATTTTGCATGTTTTATATGTGTCTATTGGTTGGATCTTTCGGTCGCCGTTGCTACTCCAGTGTATTTTTCCTGGGGGGGAGGGGGTGTAGTTACGGTGTCATCAATGCGACACTAATGGATTTCGATGAAATGTATTTATTAGGAGCAAAGTACACAACACTGTTGCAATGTCATTTGTTTTATGTGCACGATGTCGAAATGATTCACGTGCCCTACTCTTCTGCTGGATGTGTTTCATCAGGTCAATTGAGCGAATAATTCTGACTAAGTATTAAAATTCGCTGATGAAGTACAGCTATTGGCAATGAAGTCTACTGGTGGTCTACCACTGTTGCAGTGCTGCATAGCAACGAAATCGTTGGTTTTGTTTGAGGTAATGTTCAATTTGAAAAATTTGAATCGCAGCAAGCAGTGCTTTGGAACTGAATAGTTATAATGGAAATTATGATGTTAGACAAACCGCTGGTTGTTGTCATTTGCACTGCTATTATTATTATTATTATTAGTTTATTTTGTTTAATTCATCTGACCGTAGTCTACATGAATGTATATCAAAACTATTGTAGCCTGGATTGTAGCAGTCTTGACGCAGTTAATCTATTATCAAAAGACCTAAAAGATTCTCCAAATTCTTCAACCAGCGAAAGGGTACGAACACATGATGTAAGTGGTTCATTAAAACCGTAAGAAGTCCGATGGAATCTGGTCAGCAGTAGAGATGATGATATGAGTTGTCTTCCTGACTTGAAGAACATAACAGAAAAATAACAAAATTCCAACAACCTTTGATACTTGTAACTCGTTATGATATAAATTAGTTATGAGCGATCATTACCCAGAAAATATTTTATCACAACTACAATATCAAGCTGTATTACACATTATTTTTATGATATGTTTTAATTTTGTAACAAATTTACTTCAACATATAACACTTTTTCAACAATAATATTCGGAATTTTTTAATTATCTTGTTTGAGACTTTTAGTTCTTTCTTAATTTTAATACTTAAATCAATTTGCGTTTTTATATACCAGCTAGAACGCTTATGCCCTTTATTCCATGTTCCATGTAGGTTCCTTCGGTTGCGAGTTAGGAACTTCCAAGGTGAATTTTCTTGTGGACTGATCATCTCGATGCTTGGATCGTTGATAAGGATAGCGAATTTTTTTATTGGTCACTTTTCCTGGGTGAAGGCAAATAGTGCATCCAAATTTTTCCATTAAACTGCTTTGCGCACAAAATTTCACATCTACCAACTGAATCCAAACAATCTTGTAGAATTTGTACTTCATAATATTTTGAACCAATTTTAATTCCTTCACGGAGCCGTCGAGTTTGTTGTATAAAATGCTTGTGAAACAAGGCTATGTCAGGTTTTCCTGAGTTGAACCACAGAGCATAAATCATGAGGTTGTTTTTATCAAATCTTAAGTGAGGTGGCAAATTGTTAACTGTAACAAATAGCGTATAGATTTTATATAGGCTTTTTGGTTTTATTTTTGTATGCTGCAGCGCTGTCTTCATTTGCTTAGAGAGTGATGAATTTGCAGTCCTCACGTGACGTGCTTGCCTGTGCCAAAAGTCCTCTGTTAATGTCACAAATGTCATTATCCATGACATGCTTCTCATAATTTTTTCTGGTCTGAATTTTCAAAATCAGATTCTCGTATGAGGTACTCCAATGAAAATACTATAAAAAAGTTTTTTTCTGTATTAACGTTTGCATTAAAAAAATGGACTTTTTTCGGATGGTGATAAAAAAAAGCTAAGACAGATAATTTCTTTTGATAAATTTCCCATGAAAGTTAATTATTAAAGCTTACTTGCAAAAAAATTCTACGCCCTTGCGAGCGACCTTCCAGCAGTTAACCGGAATATTCGCCATGGCGGACAAAAACATGCGTGTAGGCATGTTTTTGAGTTCTTTCTTTGTTTTATTTATCAATTCCTCCTCAGTTTTCACGACAAAATCTTACGCTTCAGGTTGGCCCAGAAATTCTCGATGGGATGCAGCTGAAGGACGTTGGGCTGGTTCGCCGACTTGGGTACCATATCGATATTCAGCCGCTCCATCTCCTCCAACGATCGCTTCGAGTAGTGGGCCGACGCCAGATCCGACCAGAACACCGCGTCTTCGCCCTTATGATATTTCTTGGTTGGTAAATGACTGGACAATGCGTACCATTGGTACTTCGCGTACCTGCAGGTATAAAATAGATCCTACTGCGATCCTTAGCCTCTTGTCCAGTAACTCCTATCCCTACCTCCCCGTGGTGCCGACTGGGGTATGAGTAACCATAGGAAAGATCGGGTAACCAACCCCGGTGGGACCTTGGTCATATGCTGACAGGGAAGGGGGGCTGCCCTCTTCAAAGGGCGCAGTCTATCTGAGCGTCTGTTCTCCATGTTAGGGGCGGCTCAAAACAGCGTCTGTTCTCCATGTTAGGAGCGGCTGATCATCGTCCTCGTGCCAGCGTGGGACTCTAAACAGTGCTGTGCACGATGGTCCTCCGGCGAGACAGGGGGTTGGGGAAGGCCCAACAAGCCGCCCTTAAAAAATCAATGTTACAAATAATACAGAAGTTAATACGGACCGGAACAATCGGCAAAGACCTAGGCGACGAATTAAGGACTACGATTGGAAACTCGGAACATGGAACTGCAAATCGCTCTGCTTCCCTGGCTGCGATAGGATAATCTACGACGAACTTCAACCACGTAACTTCGAAGTCGTAGCACTGCAGGAGGTTTGCTGGACAGGACAGAAGGTATGGAAAAGCGGGCATCGAGCGGCTACTTTTTACCAGAGCTGTGGTACCACAAACGAGCTGGGCACCGGCTTTGTAGTGCTGGGCAAAATGCGTCAACGCGTGATTGGATGGTTTCCGATCAACGCTAGAATGTGCAAGCTGAGGATCAAGGGTCGATTCTTCAACTACAGCATCATCAACGTACACTGTCCACACGACGGGAGACCCGATGACGAAAAAGAAGCGTTCTACGCGCAGCTAGAGCAGGTGTATGATGGCTGCCCGCAGCGGGACGTAAAAGTCGTCATTGGTGACATGAACGCTCAGGTAGGACGGGAGGCAATGTACAGACCGGTAATAGGGCCTAACAGCCTGCATACCGTATCGAACGATAATGGCCAACGATGCGTGAACTTTGCGGCCTCCCGTGGTTTAGTAGTCCGAAGTACCTTCTTCCCCCGTAAAGACATCCACAAAGCCACTTGGAGATCACCTGACCAACGAACAGAGAATCAAATCGACCATGTTCTAATCGACGGGAAATTCTTCTCCGATATCATCAACGTTCGCACTTACCGCAGCGCGAATATAGACTCGGACCACTACCTAGTTGCAGTATGTATGCGCTCAAAACTCTCGACGGTGTACAACACGCGTCGATTTCGGACGCCACGACCTAACATTGAGCTACTACGGGAAACCGAAGTTGCCCAGGAATACGCGCAACAGCTAGAAGCAGCCCTACCAACGGAAGAGCAGCTTGGCGCAGCTACTCTTGAGGATGGCTGGAGAAATATTCGAACCGCCATTGGTAGCACTGCATTAGTGACACTAGGTACTTCTGCACCGAATCGAAAAAATGACTGGTTTGATGGCGAATGCAAGCAGTTAGTAGAGGAGAAGAATGCAGCACGGGCGAGAATGCTGCAACACCGTACGAGAGCGAATGTGGATCGGTATAGACAGGCACGGAACAGACAAAATTCTATTCTTCGAAGGAAAAAGCGCCAGAGGGAAGATCGAGACCGCGAAGAAATGGAAGCACTGTACCGTGCTAACGACACACGCAAATTCTACGAGAAGTTAAACAGCTCGCGCAAAGGCTACGTACCACAAGCTGATATTTGCAGAGACCTGGATGGCAACCTTCTCACAGGAGAGTGTGAGGTGATTGAAAGGTGGAAGCAGTACTTCGACGAGCACCTGAACGGTAATGTTACAGCGAACGAAAGTGGCACGGTAATAAATCTAGGAACACGCACAGAAGATGACAGGACCCCGACCCCAACCCTTCAGGAAGTTGAGGAGGAAATTGGTCTGTTGAAAAACAACAAAGCCGCTGGTGTTGACCAACTCCCAAGCGAGCTATTAAAATACGGTGGTGAAGCACTGGCCAGAGCGCTGCACTGGGTAATTACCAAGATTTGGGAGGAGGAATGTTTACCGGAGGATTGGATGGAAGGAATAGTGTGTCCCATCTATAAAAAGGGCGACAAGCTGGATTGCTGCAATTATCGTGCGATCACGCTACTGAGCGCCGCCTACAAGTTGCTCTCCCAAATGTTATGCCGCCGCCTGTCACCAATTGCAAAGGAGTTCGTGGGGCAATACCAAGCGGGATTCATGGGTGCCCGCGCTACTACGGACCAGATTTTCGCGATTCGGCAAGTACTGCAGAAATGTCGCGAATACAACGTGCCCACACATCATCTTTTCATCGACTTCAAATCAGCGTATGATACAATCGATCGAGACCAGCTATGGCAAATCATGCACGAATATGGATTTCCGGAAAAACTGACGCGGTTGATCAAAGCAACGATGGATCGAGTGATGTGTGTCGTCCGAGTATCAGGGACGCTCTCGAGTCCCTTCGAATCTCGGAGAGGGTTACGGCAAGGTGATGGATTGTCGTGTTTGTTGTTTAACATTGCATTGGAGGGTGTGATTCGAAGAGCTGGGATAGACACGAGTGGCACGATCTTCAGGAAGTCTGTCCAACTATTTGGCTTCGCCGACGACGTTGATATCGTAGCACGTAACTTTGAGACGATGGCGGAAACGTACATCAGACTTAAGGCTGAAGCTGGTAGGATTGGGCTTGTGATTAATGCGTTAAAAACAAAATACATGAAGGGAAGAGGCTCACGACGAGAACAATGTTAGCCTCCTAGCACAAGTTCAGATCGACGGTGATGAAATCGAGGTAGTAGACGAATTCGTGTATCTGGGCTCATTGGTGACCGCCGATAACGACACCAGCAGAGAAATACAAAGGCGCATTATGGCTGGCAATCGTGCCTACTTTGGACTCCGAAGGACGCTAAGATCGAACAAAGTTCGCCGAACCACAAAGTTGACCATCTACAAGACATTAATTAGACCGGTAGTTCTCTACGGCCACGAAACATGGACATTGCTAGTGGAGGACCAACGCGCCCTTGGAGTCTTTGAACGGAAGGTGCTGCGTACGATCTACGGTGGAGTGCAGATGGAAGACGGAACGTGGAGGAGGCGAATGAACCACGAATTGCACCAGTTGCTGGGAGAACCTCCCATCGTACACATCGCAAAAATCGGTCGACTACGATGGGCTGGGCATGTCGTAAGAATGTCGGACGACAGCCCTGTGAAAATGGTTCTCGAAAACGAACCGACAGGTACAAGAAGAAGAGGCGCGCAACGAGCAAGGTGGATTGATCAAGTAGAAGGCGACCTGCGGACCCTCCGCAGACAGCGAGGCTGGCGAGGTACAGCCATGGACCGATTACAATGGAAACAACTTCTGTGTACAGCAGAGGCCACACCGGCCTTAGTCTGATTGGTAAGGTAAGTTGTAACTGTACTGTCTGTATCCCGGTAATAACTCAGTAGCAAGAGACCTCTCGAACTGTGTCTTAAGGTCGGCTTACTACTGGGCAATCTGGAGGGGCTTCGCGATCAAACGTGCGGAATACTGTCACCTGATTAAGTTAGGGAAGGAGCGTAAGGCTATTCACATTGGAATTTATTTATTGAACGAAACTATTGCTTGTGTGGGTTGGCTTTCAGTAATTAAAATATTGAGAATGTTGGTGAAAAGTGGGTGGTTTATTGAACATACCGGACTATTGATAGTGTGGCGAATGATGATCAGAAACAGCTTCCACGATGTCCACGAGCGCTCGTTGCAGGATCGATGACTTGTTCGGGTTTCCAGGGTTAGATGAGTCGGTTACGGACGAAGTTTGTAGTGCAGCAAAATACGGAAGTACTTTCACAGGCTTACGCCAATACAAAAATTCCTCCCAGGCGTCTTCCCTCATTGGCTTACATCGGTAGTGTCCAGGCAAGGCCGGAGTGACAGTACAGAGAGGGGGGGGGGGGTCTCCTTGACGATTAGGGAAGTATTCCCGAGACTTAGTGCTCCTTGGCAATGTTAATTGTTTGGCCACAGGAAGCGGCTATCCGTAGCCGTTAGGCTAACTGGCCAAAGGGGTCACTGGGCCGAATCACGAGCTTGTCGGTGTCTACCAGATCGGTTACACAAAAGAGTACTGAATTGATGGCTTCGAGTTTACCTACTCGATGTTAATCACTTTTAATTTACGGACTACTTTAGGAACACCTTTTGCTCACGGACGCCAAAACCAATCTGCCCAATGGTGGATTTTTTTATGTCCTTTATCTCAACTACCCTTTTATCCTCCCAGTCCCATCCAAATACAAAGAATCAATCCTTCATTTTCCCGCCTTCTATCCCGAAACTCCTTTTACAAATTGCGCCAACTGACATGCAACACCACCCCACTTCACTGTTATACAATTTAAATTTAAAAAAACAAATCCCTACTAATCTAGTACAATTTTAAACCAAAACCATACAACCCTACTAACCAACACCAACTAACTAATAAAGACGTAACAGTACATATAAAATAATTAGCACTAATTAAAAATCCCATCAATTCTGTAACAAACGGTTAACTCAAAGAAGAGGATTAAGTGTATATGGAGAGGAATGGAGGATAGGTGGAGGTTATAAAGGTGTGGGTGTTTGAAGGGAGGTGTGGTGGCACAGCGACAAAAGATTGCAGCCGGTAAACCATCAGACCCGTGTGAATACGAGCTTTCCAGTTTCCTAGAAGCAGTAATGATCATGTCTGAAGTGATGGAAAAAGTGTCCAGGCCAATTACATAAGCGTGAAATGCTTGGCAAACAACTCGCATGATTCTTCTGAGGATGTTTCTGATTCGTCTAGAAATACATTTGACGGGATGGAATTCCTCTTAGAATTCTCGAACTCCAGAAACTTTTTGGATCTACGCAAGCCAAATTGTAAAAGTATAACATGTGATTAATTCAGACTAGTATTCACTAGACGGTATACGTCACTTGCAAGTTTGAAAGCCTGTTAATTAGTGACGGAGCGTAGGTTCCGAAGCAAGCTCTTTTAAGAATTTCGCTCACGTTTCAACCTACGCAGTTCTGGGCTGCTTCATGGTCGCTTAACAGGTGACCGAATCCTAGGGAGGATTTCATTGAGCCATCTGCACAAGATGTCACAGAAGCGCTCTGTTATATCGCCAACATCGTGTATATTGAGCAGTTCTGTCCAGTCCATATTGCACAGGTATTCTGTTAGTGACTCAACATCAAGTCAGCGGTAGTTCAAAGATCATGCTTCACCTCGTGTAGGAACAGTAGCTTGCATGCGAGGAATAGGCACGGAAAGATCCAATGGAGGATGGTTAGGATCAACGGTCAGCAAAGGAACAACAGCTGATACGATACGTTGTAAACATTCTCAGATGGAAAGTACACCAGGTGACCTTTGGGTGACCTTAGCGCTGAAGCGGAAGACGGAAGGCAAGGTGGCGAAATCCTTTCGCGCTGAAGAACGGAGAACGGAGGTCGGTGCGACAGGCCAGACGGTCAAAATTATAAGGCCAACATAGACATTAGCCTGGGAAAAAATTTAAATTCCAGTTCCCCTTTGATTTTTGGGAGCCATTGGGGTCCTATAATAACTGTGCAAAATTTCTGCTCAATCGGTGAAACTATATTTTAGCGCCCGCGGTTTTAATTTTCCCTAGGATTTTCCATGGGGAAACTTACTTTTTCAAAAATCTGGTGAGGTGACGCGTTGGCCTCTAAAAATAAGTCAATACAATCAATCTTTGGGAAATCTTCCAAGAATCAGTCCAAGAAATGGTCGTCGCTGATCTTAAAAGCTCTGACGGGAACATTGCCATCGTTGATCATCGCTAATTCAAAGCGGCAACCATCTTTACTTTTTCGTCGATTTCAATTTAAAAAAAAAGCAACGGCCACATTTCATTCTGATTCTCACTTTCCCCGCATGGCACAGCACAAGGTAGCGGAGCGGACTGTTTTCAAAAAGTTTCCGCTTTGTTCCGCCATTTTTCGTACAACTTCTACATACTCATTTGCACCTTATCGACGGGTTTAATCCTGTAACCAATAATTTTTAACTTTATAACCATTTTAGCCACTTCTTTGATGCACTCTGGGATGGCATAAAGCTTCAATTAATTATAATAAAACATCTTTTGAAGCCCTTCCCTCTTTGTTGGCATTCTATTTGCTCTAAACGCGTTCAAAACTGGGCCAACCAAAATATCGACGCTTTTGGCCGCAAACATTGTTTTGCTGTTAACTCTTCCATATTCTTCAAGCAACAATTTATAATTCGAAAGGAAGCTTTGTTTGTTTTGTTCAAACGGTGTCAACTGTCAAACTTTTCTATGCGCCTGATATCGGCTTTCCTCCATGCTGAGTGAACGCTCCACACCACGTGGTTACTTTGCGCAGACAGCAGTAGGCTGCAGGTGGCAGTGTTGTTAGAAAAAAAACAGTCCAATTAGCCGTTCGTTTGGATAGTAATCAGTATTAGCTAAATAACTTTTTCCACAAGCGTCACAATCACTTTGCGGTTTTGAAAGAAAAGTTTTCTTGGAAGATTTTCCAGAGATTGATTGAATTGACTTATTTTTAGAGGATAACGGGTCACCTTGCCAGATATTTCTTTGTAAAAGTAAGTTTTCCCATAGAAAATCTTATGGAACATTAAGTCATTAAGAAGGGGATGTCAAAGCCGCTCTTTCTTCGGGATGTGCGGGGAGGTTTACAGCACGAAGTGCTTACCAGAAGTTGCGGTTTTCATTAAACACCACCCGAAGGACGATGTCGTGTTCTGGCCGGATCTGGCTTCGACACATTATGCGGGGAGCTGGAGGAGATGGTGAGTTTGAAAGTACTAGTCGTCCCCAAGAACGCCAAACTTCCCACATGAAGTAATACAGAAATCAATGGAAATGTGTTTTGTTTTGATATCTTTAAGCGTTATTTCCTTCCCCATCCATCCGAAAAGTGTCTTTATTTAAGCAAGCGTTCGCAATCGAGACTCAATCAACGCATTGTCGACAATTACGAGTTAAAATGACTATCTAAAAAATCTGTCCAATTGATGTATCAAACAAACGCAGTCATTGAATGTTCTTTTGCTTATCGGATCATTTTTCTTTCTTTCTTTCAGGTATAACTAAGTGTTTAAATCTTACTTCAAAGGAGTGGAGAAAACAAGCTTGCGTCGTTAACAAAGGTTTGTATGTACCTACCAGCCTTCATCGTCAATCAGATCAAGGCCGTGGTCTCTGTTGTATACAAAAGTTGTCTCCATTCCACTCGGTCCATGGCTGCACCTCGCCAGCCTCGCCTCGTTGCGCCCCTCTTCTTCCTGTGCCCATCGGTTCGTTTTAGAGATTCACTTTAACTGGGCTGTCGTCCGCCATTCTTACGACATACTCAGCCCATCGTAGTCAACCGATGTCAGCGGTGAGTATCATGGGAGGTTCTCCCAGCAAGTGACGCAATTCGTGATTCATTCCCCTCCTCCACGTTCCGTCTTCCATCTGCAGTCCACCGTTGTACCGCTTACGAGACACAGTTGTATTTGCAATTCCAAGCTTTTTAGCGATCCATCGGTGGGACGCCTCTGAATTTTGATTGTAAGTGCACAACATTTTTTTCAAGGCAATTTCTTGTTTGTACATGACTGGAACTACTGTATAAATAACTTTGAAACTTGGCATATGTAAACAATACACTATCAATAAGATTTGCTCTTAAGGTTTTTTACTCATACGGTTCAAAAGTCACAGAAGATTTTCGGTGTGCCATTTTATGCCCCCCCCCTTACGTGAAATGTGTCATTTAAATACATAGACACTTCAAGATACGGCGCTTCAATATTACATCGTAGTTCTAGAACAAACTTTTATTTATAAAAATTAATTGAAAACAATATTTGGTAATTGTTTTGATTGGAAATGACTGAAACCATAAATACTTTTACTAACACTATGAATAGTTATGCAAAGTGTGTCCTAACACAAAATATCAGGATGGCTCGTTTCACCCCAGTTTGCTCATTTCAAACCTATTTCCCCTACTAACGGTTATCACAATGAAAAGTTGAGCAAAATGGCTCTTAACATGAAATATCGTGATGGCTCGTATTGCATTTCAAACCTTGTTCCCCTATAGGCACCTTCATGATATGAATACGATCCGATCGATGTAAATTCACCACCCTTCCATTCCGATCAGACCTAACCCTACGAACTAATAGAATCAATACTTCATTTCATGGATTCCCATTGCGCTCAGAAATCAATTTGGATTCCAAAAGCAAGTCTGCCGTTTCTGATGCCACTCACAGTCAGCAGCAGCATCAGAAAACAGCGTGACAATGATGACCCAACTGTGAAATTGATTTTACCCCTCAGCCTCCCAGCCACCCAGCCTCGCCTTAACCAACCACAGCGATTAAATTGAACTCAGTGTATCTATCCGTTGAGGTACCGTCACAGATCTGCTTGGATCCGTGGATAGGAAGGATGCAAAATTTTGTTCGATGTCAAGAGACCACGGTTCTTTGTCAAACCAACCACATCCGAATTGAGTTTGGTTGCTGGCTGTGTGGATGCATGGTGCACCCGGTAATTGGAAATGGAATTTTATTGAGGCTTAGTGTTGCAAAACCTTTCGAACTAAATAAATAAAGTTTCCCTGAATAGATGAGAATTTCTAATGAAATTAGCTAAACAATTTTGCATAACTTCCGGTAAATAAAAATCGATTCAATATATGTAAAACTGTAAGAGAATTATCGAGTCGGCGTGTAGCTACTACAACCTTCACTTAACTGGGAAGACCCCTTTCCCAGAAACATTTCAATTTGCTGTTACCGGGTAAAGTGCAAGCGAAATTAAATTAGTTTTCCGTACTCGTGAATGGGAAAAACGTTCATTTCCATTACCGTAAATAGAAAGTTTTGCCGTGATTTTCCTCTGATTCCTCGCTGCGGTGTGGTGCGATCTGCTTGGGCATTGTTTCCAGCATACATTTACAGCTTTTAGAAATATACATCTACTAGATTGGACCTTGGAAGCAAAAGTTGCGAAGTCATCGAGTTTTTATCTTATTAGACAAGTTTAAATTTATTTCAATAATATGTGTATTCGAAAAATATGAGATTCATGAATCTACTATTTTGAAAGTAGCGGGATTTACCTTTTCCAGGCTAGCTAAGCAAACTGCGTGCACGCTTTTATGAGTATTTCTGCAGCGTCGTGCACACATTTGACGTTTTTGTTAGTCGACGTTTGTGTGCTCCGTGATCCTCTATTCATTACAACCGAAAGAATAATCTATATCTGATTGAAAATGGTTTATAAGGCGCCAAACTATTGTCATCAGCCCCTGTTTCACTTGACTATCATTGCATGTGAGAGAAAATTGTTCTATTAAAGGAAACGAAAACAGCAGCATTTTCGAATGCATGTAGTTTGTTTGAAGAAAAATATCAATGTCTTTACGGAATAGCTAACAATTTGCAAAGGTAATCAAATTTAATGAAAATAACCAAGTTATCATCTGATCATGACACTCTCAGCTTGTTAGCAAACATCTCGGACGGCGAGGTTGGGTTCCTCTTGAAACCGCCGATGGCCACGCTCTTTGTCATTGTTACGGCTTTCGGCTTTCAGTTTTCCTTCAATCCAGGCTTCCTGATTATCTCGTTCTCCGAACACTTTCACTACGTTTATTACCGTTGATTCTACTCGACGTGTGATTAATTCGGATTTTGCGATGCGCGAGCAGTGTTGATGTGATGCTCCTCTTGGTTGAAAGCTATTTTGACAACTGAAGAGCAAAGAAAAATCAAAATTAAGGCTTCATTCACACTTGCCAATATCTACAAATGAGTTTTTTTTTACGATTTAAATATCCATATTGAATTTATACCAAGAATTGTAGTAAAACAGCTATTACGGCACAATTGCAACATCACTTTGCATGTCGATGGCACAAATCTTAGGAACCATAAAAGTTTAATGCAAGAAATTTGAATCACTCGTATGCGTAAGTGTGATTATAGTTAAAGGGTGTCCACGGTATAATTGCATCACTTCCATAAAACCCATTACCCATTGGATTAATTTGAATAAAATTTATAACTATTAACTAGATTCGAACATGCAACCGCAGAAACAGGAAGTACGTGAGAAAATCTTGTACACTTACCTCAACAACCCACATCTTTCACGTCAAGCGATCGGAAAAAAATGGTTGAATCCCAACACCCCACCCAAATTCCAAATCGGATTGGAACAACCATCTTCGATTGGAATGAAATTTGGCCTTCTGTTCTGCCTAAAATTTGGCATTGTAAAAAGTGAATTATGCTGGACTAACTTTTCATAAGGGCGTTTTTGGAGCATTTTTTTTTCAAAAATTCATAATCTTGTTACAAATTGTCGTCTGAGACAAAATTGTAGGAAATTTAATGTTCTTCTAGTAAAAAATACATTGAAAGAAAGAAAACAGTAAATTCGTTTTAAAAAACACAAAATGTTTTACATATTATTATTGTTATGTTTGTATTCTCCGTGCATGGAGTAACGGTTATGGTGTAGAAGGGAATGTTCGCTCATCACCATGAGGCCTAAGAGTGGACAGTAATGTTTTGCTAGAATGAAAGATATGAAGAGAAAGTGTTGATAGTTCCGTCAGTGCACAGTTGTCCACAGAATGCGAATTTAGCTGAAAAGATACGTTTTCAGCCTAAGTTTGAAGTTTTGGAGCAAAATTGTTTTCTACAAAGTTGTTTCTAATAATAAGGCCTTTCTTTTGGTATGAATAAAAACTAGGGTGGTACTTGTTTTCAGAAAAACCGGAAATCTAACTTTTTTATTTTACCTATTATAACTTATCAGAAATAAAGGCATATATTTTTCTGAAAAGTTGTAGATGAAAAAATTTTAAGCAACTTTGAATGAACAAATTTTTCTGTAGCTTTTGAAATTAGGGTGGCCCTTACGAAAAGCCGTTATTTTGCTCTAACTTTTTTAATTCAAATTTTTCAGCAACGTTTTGTTCCTATTGATTCTAGAACAATAAAAGATACAACTTTTGATGTACTGAAATCGTCGCTATCGTATGTCAATCAAAAGTTATTATGGTTTTTGTAAAAAAATACGATTTTTTTAAATGTTGATTTCTCTGATTGGGGCAGACAAAAAAAAATTTTCCTAATTTGTTTTTTTTTTTTTTTATTTTTTGTTTTAAAAAAAAAAATATTTTTTTTTTTATTAATGGGAGAAAAATATATAAAAAAAGAAAATTTTTAAAAAAATCGTGGGGGGGAAAAAAGAGAGGGGAAATTTATAGAGGTAAAATTTTTTTTGGGGGTTTAAAAAACCCCACAAAACAAATTTGTAGAAAAAAAAAAAAAAAAAAATAGCATAGCATAGCATAGCATAGCATTTTCCGACCATACATAATCCTGGGTTGGCTGTTGTAGAGACGATGGAAGCGCCAGAAGAGCTGCCTTGGGTGTGACAGGCTCTTCATCCATCGATCTCTTTGCACAACACCTGGCCAGGTCCTTATGATCAGCAAGGGATGGGATGGAAGTGTTGATTAGATGTCTACTTAAGAAGATGCTGAGAACTCATGCTATCTTCATAGACATCTGGAGTTGGAAATTGGATGGGATTGTGCGGGAGGCTTTCCTTGGCGAGAAAGCATAAGTTTATTTACATAGGTCGTTGGGAGTGACGAAGCTAAGAAAATTAATGCACTCCTTTGTTGTCCGCTTTCCTGGGCTGGAACAAAAGCTGGAACAGACTCTTCTTGCATGAGAGCTTGTCTGTCGGTTGCGACAAGAGCACTAACTCTTGTCTTAGCCTTTTGTGGCTTATGGTTATAGCGCCATTACTCGCTCTCTGGAAAGAGAAGAAGGATGAATTGACACAAAGCCGTACACTCGAGCTCAAACACACACAAAAAATCATAAACAGACACACACAAACACACACACACACACACACACACACACACACACACACACACACACATAGATTACTTGTTGAGACCTTTGTTACACCCCCATATGTCTATTATTGTCCAATCTTACTTTCCAAGGGACGCAATGACCTCCTGTTTCGGGGCGTCAAAGACATTAACATAACCGGCACACAACTTATCCCAATGTTAACATAACCGGCACACAACTTATCCCAATGGTTCAAGCACAATCATATCATCAGTACATTGATATGATTGTGCTTGAACCGTTGGGCAGCGCATTGCCTATACAAAAATTGAACGAAGAGCCACGTACCAGACCTCCAACTGGTTTACACCCAACAATCAGCCAACCCATCCCCCACCTCCCGAACATCTGATCGCTTGGCGGTCTTCGAAGGTATCTCTTCTAGTTAAACCTCTTATAAAAAAAAAAAACCAACAGTGTCCTATGTCCTATGAGGTTACTGGGACTCCTCTGGAGACATGAATAATAAGCCCTCCCATAGCAAATCCCGTACAAACTCGAGAACATGATTTGATCGATCGCCATAAGCTCCAGCATAGCAATTCGTTCGTAGCTGGATAATTAATTAATACTATGATTACATTTTCCGAAATTTGTTTAACTATAATGTAGAATGTATAACAGTTTTTCGTTCTCATATACTATAATAGGAGATGGATCTGCTTGTGTTCTTCCATGCATAATAATTTATTTTTCACCTAGTACTATAACAATAATTGAATTGTTATTCCCAAATAGATTGACGTATGTTGAGTGAAACACACGATCGCTATTCGCCTAGAGTTTATACTTATTGCACCGAATCCGAAAGTGACTAAGATTTCTCGCCGTCGGTTAAACAAAGTTGTCGCGAAGGTGTCCGTTTTGAGTCTCGTTGGACGCCATCAATCGTCGTAGGTCACTGGTGATGAATTCTTGTCTCTGAACAGAACTATTTAATCCAAATTTTAGAATCCAAAAATTTACTCGGAGCTGACACTTTAGAAAAAATGTGTGATATGCGATAACGATAGAAATATACAGGAGTTTATCTAACAATTGGTCTCCAATGGTAAGTGAAAATCTTAGGAAACGAATGGCATTCATGCACTTTTTCACAATCTTCGTCACAGGAACCATTACTGTCGTCGGACGTTACTGTACCAAACCAATACACTACGGGAGAAGAAAAGAACGGACTGACCTGCAATCGCAATTTATGGTTCTTGCAACGGTGAAAAATCTCCTGCAGAAATCTGACTTGACATCGATTGCCAACTCCAGCCAGCCTGACATCCGCCTTCAACCTGGATCACTTTGAGGCACTTTTCACTGCACTTTTTTCAACTTTTCGGCCGTTCGATACTACTCGGACTCTGTACCGTTTTTTTCAATTCACATCTTTATCTATCTATCCATCTAATCTATCTAAAACTATGAGAATTTACGGAAAACGAAATGACAGTAAGTGAAAAATACATCCACACCGCAAATTTGAAATAAAAAAAATAGAGCAAAAAATTGTTTTTTGGGGGGACACCCTAAATTTTTTGGGAAAAATTTTTATAAATTGGTTTTTTAAAAAGCTAAAAAAATGGTGGGAGGGTGGGTGAAATTGGGGGGGCAAATTTTTAACAAAAAATTAAATTTTTTTTTTAAAAAAAAAAAAAAAATATTATATCAACTAACATAAGAACCAACAAACAATGTACACACTTAGATTTTTTTACAGAAATCTGTTAAATTTTACCGCATTCTCAACAGCTGAACTGTTGAACTCTGTAAAATTTCACCGAAATCCGTTAAATCGGATTACCGAACGTTCAGCTGTTAAGAATTCGGTAAAATTTTACTGATTTCTGTAAAAAAAATCTAAGTGTGTACTCAATTAGGCGCTTTGAAGTTTGATCAATTAGAACTTTGGATCGAATGCTCTTCATCAAGTTCCGGACAAGTGTTGCATCGCATTTTTTGGACGCTTGAGCCCAAATTTTTTTGAACTCCTGCATGTTCCCAGCTGCCTTACCAGTCTTCTTGAAGACCCTCTTCACGATTGCCCAGTAACGTTCGATGGGTCGAAGCTGAGGGCAATTTGGTGGATTGATATTTTTCTCAACGAAATCTATATCCTTTTCCGCAAGCCAATTGAGAGTGGTTTTGGCATAGTGAGCCGACGCTAAATCCGGCCAAAACAGTGGAGGTGTACTATGCTTCTTATATAAAGGCAACAATCTCTTCTGGAGACACTCAGATCGATAGATTTCCGCATTTATAGTTCCGGTAGTGTAAAAAATGGTTGACTTCAAACCACAGGAAAATATTGCTTGCCATACCAGTACCTTTCGACCGAATTTCTCCACTTGAATCGACCTGTCCGCATCGCTCACATCCTCCCCAACGACTTTAGTAAAGTATTGTGGACCTGGAAGGGTTTTTGAGTCCTCCTTTACATAGGTCTCATCGTCCATCAAAACGCCTGCATCCGGACGCTGCAAAAGACGCGAATACAATTTCCGGGCCCTTGTTGCTGCTCGCTTCTTCTGTTCTGCACTTTGTTTCGAGATTTTCTGCTTCTTGTAGGTCTTCAGGTGGTTTCGCCTCTTGATACGCTGGATCATTCCGACACTCGTTCCTGCTTTTTTGGCCAAATCACGTATTGACATTGATTTGTTCTTCATGATTAGAGATACCACTTTCTGCTCCAGTTTCGGGTTGGAAGAACCGGGTTTTCTGCCTCTTCCTGGTAGCTCATCCAAAGAATAGTGTTCCCCAAACTTATGAATGATGGTTTTAACACTCGCATGATGAATTCCAAACCGCTTCGCCAATTTTCGCATAGTAATACCCTTCTCACTTAGCCATGTGTCCAGAACCTTAATTTTCACTTCCTTTTCAATACGCGACATTTTGAAAACGCAGAATTTGAACCGCACAAACAAGTAAACAAAAGAAAGCTGACAGTCAAACGCACAGCATGCAGTGTTCAGAGCATAAAAAACCATCACAAATACATGCGTACAACGCAAATGTATGAGGATAGCTTAAATTCGATACACTCCTTATTGTGTCTTGCTGAAATCATTTCGGCCGATTGCTTTTTCGGGAGACATTAATACAGCGGTATCATGACTGGTTTCAGATGTAAATGAGTCTGCAAGATCTGATTCTGGATTTTTCGCAATTTTTTAAAATACCTTTCCAGAATTACGACGAACTTCTGCCTTTGCAATTCCAATTCTTCGGTGTTAAATTTTGATTTTATTTTCCGCAGGCGGTTCTGGTGAGTTCTTCTGCAGCTGTTGGAGAATGGTTTTAGCTTCCTTTTCCGTGAAGTTTTTGGATAATTCACTGCAAAAGTCACATTTCATCAACAAGTTCTAACAAGAGTAACTGTGTTTCTTTCCGAACACTAACTACGAAATAGCACTTCTAACTGAAAACTGTTAAACTACTATGATCAAACAGCAAAAAAAATCCAATAGTGAAATTACTCATAAATAATATCGGAAGTAGAGACCTTTATCAAGACAGTTTTCCTTAGATAACTTAGGGTGTCCCAACAAAAAAAAAAACAAGTATTTTGCCCTATCTTTTTTATTTCAAATTTGCCAACAAAGTTGTCTTCAGATGGGTTTTAGAACATTGAATGGAGTCACTTTTAACTTATAAATCTTTACTAATTAATTATGGTTTTATTGCGTACAGTGCGCCAAATTTAAATTATAATGTTTTGAAATTGGAAAAATCTTCTCAACATCATGGGACCCCAGTAGTGAACAGCAGTTTCTGCTGGAACCAAAGATGTGAAGAGAAAGTAGCGATAGGTCCGATAGGGCTCGGCAGGTTATGAAATTGAATAGAAGTAGTTTGAAATGGAGCGTAGGGTTTTGTGTTGGCAGTATTTCGAAGCATTTCGAAGGTAGGTCAAGGCAGAGAAGGATCCGCCACCTTGACTGGCAAATATGTGTTTATTTATTTTGACCATAGAAGCCTCCAAACGTCGGACAAGAGGAGTATAATCGCTATGAAGGAAAAGCATTTGAATATAATATATAGTTAAATTTGGATTGGATATAGGATTCCATGCCACTATGGAGGCACATGCTTTTCCGCTCCCCACTGCCACCACCCTCAATCCGTTCCCTTCCAAAGTCACGAGTGTTCATGACAACGTTAGACTTTGATAATCAAGTACGTTGAAACAATAATATGCCGTTGGCTAAAATATTGTTAAACAACAAATTAATTAACCATCGGCTCCTTCAAGGATTTGCAGTTGAGCCTTAACAATTTTAAAAGTGAGCTACCTAGTGGCAACCAATCTATTGAGAAACAAATCTAGCAACCATTTGAGAAACGTACGAGCAATCAAGAAGACGACAGTTTTAGGAACTTTTTCATTTTTGTATCAAGACGAGCGACGCGCCCATAGTTTTTCGAGCATCACTCAAAAACAAAAAAACCCAACGCCAAAATTTCACCAATTGTGAATTAATAAACAAGAAAATATTTTTTTCTAAATTTTCCATGACTCAGAAAATGGGTTTTCCGGCCTTTTCAAGAAATTTTCCTTCACTGTGGAAAACTTTGTAGAATTTTTTTTTAAGATTATATTTTTGTCGAATTTTCGAGAAAATTTACTTATAGTTTGGTAAAAAAATAGTTCTACGATGAATTTCTTGAGTTATTATTCTTTGAAGTTAGTGATGTTTGGGAAAATCTGAAAACTTCAATTGGCGTTTGCCCGAAAAACTGGCAACCCTGAATCCTTGAATATATTTTTTTTTGTTCATATATCCATGAACCCTACGCGTGGACAAGGTTTCGTAACAATCTGAAACCCTTCTGCCCAATCTGTACAATAATAAAAAAACAATCATATCACGAAAATCATAGACCACCAACACAAACCATGAGCAACATCGGATAAGGGAAGTTTTAGTTCAATTACAAGCAGTTTTGCGAATAAAGAGTTAATAAATTTTTGTATACAAAAGCTGACAGGACCTTTTCAATTGCTGACCAAGAATAATTGTTCCCAGTCAAAAGCTGATACTAATATATAATGTTGGCAACACACATTTAGACAGAAATACACGCATAAAAGCAACACGTGAGTCGAATTATATTTATGTGGCCTCCTATGGCAGGAAGTACCGCTTTAAAAATACGTTACATACTTTCCACAAGTTTTTGCAAGTAACGCTCGTCGAGTGGTTTTTATGTTACCTGAACAGTTTCAAAGAGCAGATTTTTATTGGCTACGTTGGTTTTTTCCATCTTCGAATCCAGTAGCGACCACAAATTTTCCACGTAAATCTGATCGAACCACGGATAACTGTTTAGGTTTCCCGAGCCGCATGCTTCGGGTCATTATCTTGTTGAAAGGAGAAGTCATCTGCGAGCCCAACCTTCAGCAAGGAGCTTCTAGATTTTCAGAGAGAATGTGGATGTATTTGTCTATAGTCCATCAATGTCCATCAAATTCTCCAATTCCTGCCCATGCGAGTACCCCCACACCATGATGCTACCTTCACCGCGCTTTACAGTTTTCTAAACATTCTTCTCCAAAAGTGCCTCGCCTGGTTTAACGTATACTCTATGTTGCTTTGGCCTAAAAATCTCGAACTTACTTTCGTCTGACCAAAGAGCCTTTTTCTAGAAAGAAATTGGATTATCCACATACTTTTTCACAAATTCCAGCCGTTTGATCATATTGCGCTTACTGATGTTAGGACGGCGTACAGCAAATTTGTTCTTGAGGCCCTTGTTCTTGCTCCAATCATAAACGAATAGTTCTTGACGCCATATTCAGGGACAAAATTCTTTGATTGTTATTCGTGGGTTTGATCGAGCTTCTTTTGCGATACGAGCATTTTGTCTGGGTGTTGCCATGCGATGCCTTCCACGGCCAGCTTTGTCAGCTACACTTCCTCGTTCCCGGTATCTTTTCCAGAGCTTTTGGACAGCAGAAAAATTGACTACGAACTTTTTCAAGATCTACCTGCCTGAGAGACTGTTTTCACAATCTTTTACAATAAGTTTCCTCACTTGCAACGATATTTTCATAATCCTGCTGCACTATGAACGACACACGCAAAAGGTTTCAGCCGTTCACGCAAACACGAATACAAAGGTTTGACGTTTGTAATGTTTACTTGAGATGTACAAGCAAAAGTAATGGGTTAATTGATTTGATGTTGTCTGTGTTGCCAGAAAAACATCAAAACAGTGTTGCCTGGGCGAGCAAATTTTCGAAAGCATAACAATGTAAGTAAATAAAGTATCCTAAGCGTGAATTCACACAGTCATTGGAATATGTATATTGTATAGATAAATTTCTTCAAACAAACTTAAATGCAATATTGTACCTTAATTAAAACATTTTCAATCTTGTAAACGATTCAATAGTCTGTTCTTTTTTCTTGTTAGTACTATAGTTGCCATGTCACTAAGAAATACAATAGTTTACTTCAATTAAATAAATATTGTTCCTGACAAAATCTAGCTATTTAATAATTCGCCATAGTGCTCCCAAACAACATTTGCCTCTACCGAACATACCCGACAGAAAACCGTCAAATTTTGTATGTTATATCAGAGCTGTATGATATCTAGGAAAATGATATACAAGATTCTGGTGGTACCGCTGTTGCTTAGAAACAGCTAGTGGTCCGAATCGGATCAGCTCCCCTTCATAAAATATCATTATTTACATTATTTATTTATTTATTCGTCAACAGATAAAAATGTTTATCCCAATGACAACTAGATAAAACTTAATTACATACAATAACTAACACATACATCTTCGGAAACAACGCTTATTAACATCACGGGATACATTAAAATTAAACACGTTATAACAGCTGTTGAAAACGCAACACATGCTTAGCACAGGTTCGTGTTTGCCGTAGTTGGTCCTTGAGTGCCGGTTTATAAAGAAAGATTGTAAACGTAGGTTTCGTCGTCGAGTGTTGATGTTCAAGAGACCAAGTAAAGTTGAACAGTCGATGTTTCCCTGAAGGAGGTCACCAACGAAACACGCTTTGGCCACCATACGCTCCCCGAGAAGAGTACAGATTAAACGACGGAGGGTCGCAAAGAAGGTGCCAAAAAAAAAAAAAAAACCCCCGAAGACTGCATTTTGGTAGAAAGGGGACCAAACGACAGCACAGTACTCCAAAAAAGGACGAACCAAAGAGCAAAATAGTGCCTTCAGGCAATAAACGTCTTTGAAGTTTTTTGCGAAGCGGAAGATGAATCCTAACTGCGATGAGGCTTTAGAAACAATATAGGCAATGTGATTCTCGAATGACAGTTTGGAGTCGAGCATTACTCCCAGATCCTTGACTGTTGTTTCACGTTTCAGGCGTGTTCCTCGAAGGATGTACTCGTGGAGATACAACGCACGTTTTCGGCCAAAGGAGATAGCCGAGCATTTGGATACATTTAAGGACATTCTGTTGATCCGGCACCAGTCGTCGAACACTTGTAGTTCCTGTTGAAGAAAATCGGCGTCTTCTGGACATTTTATGACGTAGTACAGCTTTAGGTCGTTTATCATTAAACTAAAGTAAGGGAACCGATTACTAATAAGCTTATTGTGATAAGCAATATACATGCTCATGATAGCCGACCCAGCAAATTTTCCTTGATTAGGTCAGGAACCAAACCCAATGCCTACACCTCACCAACACAGCGCCTTCCCTGATGTGGAGATCTCACGCCCTCAACACGATCAATTTAAACAGAAAGTGTGAATGCTTTAAAACGTTGAAAGAAAAAAATGCATATTTGCCTTCCCTGCCGCCCCATTCGCTCCAGGACTAAACCAATGAAAACCCTTTTCCTGCAAAAATCCATAGACCAACATGGGCAAAAAGGACTTTCCGACCTCTCGTAAAAGAAAGCAACAAACGCAACAAGGATGATAAAGTGTGTGCGCTGAAAGGATAGAATGGAAAAAGTGAAAGATCGCATGAGCAAACATCCACACACAAGAGGAGCCCAACTTGATGAAAGAATGATGAAAGATTAAAATCCTTTTAGCGCCGCGCTCTGAAAAGAGGAGCATCCCTTTGCCGGGCTCTCCATCTGTCCGACGAGGACGGCGACGTGAGGCCACGAGGGACGAAGCTTTTGATTTATGATTTGTGAGTACTGCTGCTGCTTCCTCCACCGCAACCGTTCTGCAACTCTGGGATTTCACACTTTCCTGTAGGTGGATGTAGTTGCGTTACGGCAGCAGATGAAGAAGACAGAGGCGGACGGTTAAATTAAGAACTTGCGATCTACTTCCTGCAGGGTTTCAGTTTATCTTCCACAGAAGATGGAATGTCTCGCAGTTTCTTTCGTTAATTTGCTACCGCCTGGTCGTTGCAATGTTGGAGCAGTTGGTACCTTGATTACTTGGTAGTAAACGACAAGCAATTCGTGCGGAGGTGTCCTTAATTGAAAAGGAACGCTTGACTTGAAATGAATTCCTGAGGGGGAAGCGTAAAAGTGCATAATACGCTGAGATTACAAAATTCTTTGAAAAAGGTCGCAACTACCGTTCGTTAGCTTGATGATTCCAAATCTTTTATGTTCGTTATCTCAGTTGCTGTTGCTCTCCACTGATCCACAGAGAATTTACAAACAAACTTCTTCTTCGCAATCCCGATGCATCAACCAAACAAAAAAAAAGCGACAAGGAGTGAAAAATAGTTGAGCACTAGGCAACACTTGAGCGGTTATCGGGACCGTGATAGCTCGGCGAATTTCCATTATGCAAAGTGAGTGCCTCTGAATAACAACGAGAAAGCACACTCAAAAAAAAAACTACACTGAAAGACATAAACCAAACACTATACGTAGCTAAAGCGAGGCAGCAAGAAACTTTCCCGGCTCTGGCGAGATGTGCAGGAGCAATAAAACTGTCAGATTGAATATTAACGACATTAACTTGATCTGCACTATAAATAGTTTCACTCCGAAATAGAGCCATATCTAGGGGAGGGAAAGAGAGAGAAAAAATGGATAAAATGTGTCGATATTCGCCAGTGGGAAAATTGAGTGTTATTTATAGGGATGTGACCGGGGATTATTGCGGCGTGGTAAAAGCTTTCCACAGTGAAGAAAGTAAGATATTTCATAAACTGGCACAGGGAACATCCATATCCTGTGTATGTTTTTATCGGGTCAGAAAAAAAATTCGGAAGCGAAATGGATTCAACGTGTGATGTGTATTTATTTGCGGGCATCAGAGCGCGAAATAGCAATCGACAGTCACACGGTTCAGGAAACAAATTTTATCCGTGTGTCTGATCTCAACTGAACTGTGAAATTGCGAGGCGGTCCACAAACATAGATATATTGATGCAGGCGCCGAACGGCCAAAAACCGACCGGTAGGAAACACTGACAAATTGAAAAATCATTTCCACCATCTCACCACCCCAAGAACCTCAGTGCCAACCGGCCTCATAACGACGACATACTGGCGATGGATTGCGCTGTAAAACGAGGAAAAAGCAGAACCATTTTTGAACCTATTTTTGGGCGGAATACGTCATCGTTTTGCGACTTGCTGGGCGGTCCTCGACGCTGTCCGCAGTTGATTGATGTCCCGTTATAGGTAGGGCGGACAGTGAAATGTGGATGCGAAAAATGGAATTTAATTTTCCAACATAATCCACTGGTGGCATTATTAGGGCTTTTTTTTATGCTAACGTAATCCGATCGGAACGGAAGCGTTTAAAAATGAAAGTTTGATTTAATTAGTCAGACGAAGATAAATTAGCTACCGTAGGCCGGATGCGCTATAATGGTTGATTTGAATACATTTTGTCAGCTTTAGGCTCTTCCACTAAACGTTCAGAAGGAGTCCAGGTCAAATCCAATCTTTCAGACCTATTGCGTGACCAGGTGGATGTCGTTTGCCATCGTGAGCTTGACTGGATCTTAATTATGACACGTTTCTCTCAAACACGTTCTGCTTTCAAATGATACCT
The DNA here is from genome assembly GCA_024533555.2 of Aedes koreicus. Lineage (NCBI taxonomy): Eukaryota > Metazoa > Arthropoda > Insecta > Diptera > Culicidae > Aedes > Aedes koreicus. Next base: position 192,897 of record JAHHFK020003823.1, read on the forward strand.
ACTTATTCAACGGCAGTAATCCAATCCAGCACCCAATCGATCACAACGAACCGACAGACAACAATTAACGGACGAAAACCGTTTCAGTCCCTATTGACCAGTACCAAACCAGCTCCAAAGGCTAAGAAGGGTAATTTTTAATTCAGCGAGGTAGAAGGGACTGAACTCTGTACACATTGCTTAACAAGCTTTGATTCGTGCATTGAAATAATTTGAATTAAAAAATACATCTACAGTACTGGCAGAGAAAAAGATCACTAAATATAATTAAATTGCATCTTTGATATATAAATATTTAATGTCTATTCAACAACTATGTAGGTTTCTTAGAGTGTTTCCATTCTGCGTGTTAGAAACTGCAATTATATTTGAATAAATATAATTATGTTAAATTTTATGCCAAAGTATAATTTTTTTGATTGGCAGAAAAAAGTGCTCACAAGCCATATTTTTTTCTTGAGTGTACCTCGCTCTGTATTTGCCTCTTAACTGTCACAGCTTGTGTTACCTATCAATAATTGTCGTTACCTCTTTCTGTTGTTTCTGTTCGACTCGGTTTTTGTGTTATTCGAACGCTGTGAAATGGATGTCCAAGCGAATTGCCTTATCTGTACGTAAACTCATCGTGAAAGATTGTCAAAAGCAAGAAGCGGTTTCTGGGGGGGGGGGGGGGGGGGGGGGGGGGCACTTTTGAGACAAGACATGCAATAAGGATTGGTGTTTCCATACAGACTTGAAACAAATATTTTTCAAAATTTATACTGCTTTACGTTACACAAATTAGCATTTTTGGGTTCCTTAAATGCATTCGCATTTAAAATTAATTCTCAAGCAATGTTGGATTTAACTGGCTGGAGGTGAAGTTGATCATGAAAACTCTACTAAGATCACTAGGACCTAGTAGTCAAAATACACCCGTATATTTGGAGAAATGATTAATTTACCACGTGAAGAAAATATGCGTTTTTAAATAAAAAACATGTTGAAAGAATACCTATGGGTTTATTCAAACACTTTCGTATTTAGAATCGAAGAAATTTTTGGATCGTAACACTTGGACAGACTTACCCTCATCTTTGCGTTACGTAATATTTGGGCGGCCCCATTTCTCTCTCTCAGAATTATAAAAACACATAGTAAAAAGAAAAATAATCGAATGTCTGGATTTTCGTTTGTGGTCGCTTTCTTGCAAAAGTAGTAAACTGTCATTATTTGAATTAAAGGGTGTACCGTTTAAAATCCGCATACACAAAAATCATGCTCAAAATTCGAGTTTTTATCCCTATTATCACCAAATTTTCAGGGAGTAAAAATAAACAATTAAAGTTCGTCGACAGTTTTTTGCATATTAACCTATGCTTTCTTCATTTTTTGTACATTCTTCACCACTTTAGGCCATTTTAGAAGGTGCTCCTTCATAATGGCCCAGTATTTGTCTATTGGGCGCAGTTCCGAAGTGTTTGGGGGCTTCAGATCGTTTGGCACGAAATCGACATCATTCGCCCTATGTCACTCTAGCTGTGGTATGATGCCAAATCTGACCAGAAGATCGTCGGACCGTCGTGAGCCTTCAGGAGGGGGAGAAGCCGCTTTTGGAGACACTTTTCCAAATACACCTGTCCATTCATGGTGCTTGCGGTAACGAAAGGTGTACTCCGCTTTCCGCAAGTACAAATCGCTTGCCGAATTAAGAACTTCTTGGCGAACTTCGACATCTTCTGTGTCCGTGTGTTGTCGGGAACATCACACTTATCCTTTGCAGTCACATACAGGCTTTTTGGAATCTGGTTGAAGTCCGTCTTCACATTTGTCTCCTCATCCATTACGAAGCAGTGTGGTTTCGTTAACTTCTGGTCGTACAACTTTCGGGAACCGCTTTTTGCGACCGAATTCTGCTTCTCGTCAAGCTTTGGGGGGCTTCTGAACCTTAAACGTACGTAGTTCAGCTCGAGTTTAGGTATTCTGCACGAAAATCTTGCTCACATGCAACTTTTTAGCCACATCTCGAACTGAGGCGTTCGGTTTCTGTTTAAAGGCCCCAACCCAACCGTGATCGTTCTCGTTGACCTGTCGGCTTTTTTCCGGATCTTCGCTTCCGATCAACAGTCAGACGTTCTTTGAACCGTAATGATTCCAAACACCGTGGAATTCGCAATTCCCAACTTTTTTTTTCCGATGGCACGATGCCGACCGATCCTTATTCTAAAAAAAACTCATGCAAAACGTTTTCGCGCACGCACTGTTCTTTCGTTGCCAATTTGAAAACTTTTGCGTACCTGATAAAATTAACTCACAGAGTGTAAACAATACACATTAAACTATGTCTACGCAAAATTTCAATTAATTTTACTCAACGAATCAAATGTTAGAGCAAATTGAGTTTGTGCGGATTTTAAACGGTACACCCTTTAAGCAACGATCTATTTATATATAAATGAATTTCTGTCTGTCTGTTTGACCATAAAGACTCGGAAACTAATGAACCGATCGGCGTGAAAACTTGTATACAGGGGTTTTTGGGGCCGGGGAAGCTTTTTATTATAGTTCGAGACCTCCCTCTGGAAGAGGGGTCTCTCATACAAATGAAACACAAATTTCTGCATAACTCGAGAACTAATCAAGAAAATGGAACTAAACTTGGCATTGTGGGAGTATTTGTTGGCAATTTTTTTTCTATGGTGGTTTGCGACCCCTCCCAGCTCTGTAAAGAGGGCTCTCATACAAATGAAACAGAAATTTCTGCATAACTTGAGAACTAATCAATCATATGAATCCAATTTCGGCATGTGAGGGTTTTTGTTGACCGATTTTATTTCTATGGTCGTTAACACCCCTCCTCTTTCAAGAATGGGAGGCTCTTATACAAATGAAACAGGAATTTCTGCATAACTCAAGAATTAATAAGGCAAATGGGACCAAACTTGGCATTACGTGTTTTTGGAGGCATTTTTTTCTATGGTGGTTTGAGACCCCTGGGAAGGGGCTCTCATACAAATGAAACACAAATTTCTGCCGAACTCGACAACTTATCAAGCAATTGGAACCAAATTTAGTAGAGGATGGCATCTGTTCGAGACCCCTCTCTCTTCTGGAAGGGGGGCTCTCATACAAATGAAACACAAATTTCATCATAACTCAAGAGCTAAAGAGCTATTCTACATTATGCAAAAGAAGTTAATCTAAGGTTACGCAAGAGAAAATCACGTTCAAATTGACAGGATACGGCGTAGTTTGAAGATAATTTTTTTGTCTTTGAAATGCTTCTACACAGAATAAAAAAACCATGGTAGAAACTACCGATCCGTTAACAAAAAAAACAAAAAATAAATAAAAATGAAAACAAAATAATAAAAATAGAACTCTATAATCGAAGTCACACATTAGCAAACGAAAATATTGCACAGAGCTCATTCCGAAAACAACCATAAACGCGCCAGTTCTTCTAAATTTGCATTAATTTAGTTGCGAACGTAGCAACGCCCGCACTGGGTTCAGCTAATTTCATATAAAACAAAACAACGTTTCACAAAATTAAACATAAGCATTTCAGGTTAGACACATAGCTTCAAATCTTCAGTGCCTGATGTGGCACGCAGGTTTCTTTATATTAGCAGCTGGAGGTGGAGGTTCTCTTTTGTGTTTTGTTTTGGTTGGAATTTTTTGTTGTTTTTTTTTGTTTTCTCTTTCCCAATCTTCTAGCGCTTGCCTCCCGGATTTCTTTAAGAACGCCACATTTAGTGGTTGGTAAATATGAGTAGCGTTTGGCGGCCGAAACGAAAATTGGATATTGTTATCGAAACAACTTTTTAAGACTTTGTGCGATAGGTACGACGCAACGTTATCTCCAATTATTACAATTGGATCGTAATATTTCAAGCTCTAGAAGTATGGCAAAGCTATTGTGTGGAACCAATACTTAAATACCATTGTATCGAACCATCCTGAAAAATAAGCATAAATATGTGTGTTTTCTTTTTGTTTAAGGTAAATCGCAACCTTACCAGATTTAGCTTGATTGTAACGAATACCTTTCGGGCCTCCTTCAGTCCAGGTCGGGTACAGATGTAACGCAGCATAAACGATGTATGGGGGCAATATAACTATATCGGCAGCTTCTGCAAACATGACTGAAAATAAACTCAATAATGGTCAAGAACGATTTCGACATGTGTCTCTTCCTTTCTCGCAACCACTGTCTCTGACTCCGGATCATCGGTCGAAATTCACAATGTTTTCTGGAGGAACACCTTGAAAAGTTATCGCTAGTTTATCACAATATTCGTTGATTATTACTTTTGATCGACTTCTTTTAATGTCAATGACAATCGCGCAGACGGTGTTTATTTGTTACGTGTAAGGGACAAACAAATCCAATCATATCCTGGCAGTTTTTTCCTGATTTTTCCAGTGCCATACGGAACACTGTATTGACGCGCAGCCCGGAGGATAGAAATTTCACCACTTTCGACGGATGCCACCGCGGCTGACAGGGCTTCCTGTGTGTACTTGAAACAGGCTTTTGGGCCTACCGTTTTTAGGTACTTTCGAGGCATTATTGTGCTATTGACACTTGAAAATTGATTCGAAAATATAATGACACACACTGAAATCAAATGTAGTAAACAAGCAAAGATGACAAGGCACAGTTCAGCAGATGGTTGATCAATTCAGTATGAGGTAGGCTTGGTTGAAGTGACAATGGAGAAAATAATTGAAGTCATTGTCGGAAAATAAGTTTTTCCACACGCAAAAAAAACCGCAGAAGAAACTACCATTTCGAGGGTTAAATTAAGCGCAAACACCAACAAGTTTCAGCTGACTATAAATGCGTTTGATTTTACCATGCCTGCGATTAGGTTAACCATGGTGCGGTTGATATCAGTATGAGGTCTGTCAAATATACCACAAATGTTGAAGGTTGTACCATAAACGTAGTAAATTTGACTGAAAGTTCATGGTAGTTTTGAAATGCCTACTTAGTCGGGTAAAATGGTAGTTTTTACTACAAGATTTTTTTTCAGTGCAGCAATATCAAAGTAAAGTTTGTAATAATGACAGCATATCCCGATGTTGAGATAGTAGGCGCATTTTTTGTAATGGGTTTTACTATTATTTCATAGCTTTATATTATGATTTAAATCACTTGTTCGGGCGATAGAATTCAGTAAAAAATTTGAGCGACACGATTTGAGTGTTCACTGTGGGAAGCATTGTCAGAACAATGCTTTTAAAAGGGTCAGAAATTTTAAGGTAATTGAAGATACCTTCGACAATGTCATCAATGAGCACAGCCCTGTTAAGGAAAGGGCATCAGGGGTTTTGGATGTCCCCGGAAGAGATAGAAAGTCCGGGGTGTAATTAGTAGTACGGAAACCAGGAGGAATTGGATTTTCCTTTTTTCACCTTTCTTTGAAATGCGCAGGCTAATTTCGGGCTTTCAGCACCTTCCGAAGCACCTGAAGCACCTTCCGGAAGAATAACTGATGTTCCCTCTTCAGTCAAATCAAAGTCAGACTCGTCATATGACAGATGAGCAAAGGGATTCGTATAGGCATCGGGTGATGGTGAGGCTTTTTTCACCATTTCTGCGAAAGATTGCCTGGAACGCTGTTTTAGCGAGCCCTCTAATTTTTCTCCGCGTTGAAGAGAGAGCATGGGGAGAAGTTCCCATACAGAAAGTACATTTTGATGTGCTATCAGTACAGGCGCTATCCTCATGTTTCTCCCCGTAATTGGAGCAGCGCGTCTTATTGCCGCAATGGAAGGTTGTGTGTCCCATCTGCTCGTATTTTCTGCAGATCATGACCCGAGGAACGAACAACCGCACAGGTAGTCGAAGCTTTCCCAACTCGACGTATTAAGGGAAGGCTGAACTAGAGAAACGAGTCTGACGGTGTGAACTTCTTTTTACCCTTATTGATCGATACTGTGTTTAGTCTTTGCACATCCAGTATCGACGTTTGAAGAACACTTTCAATTTGTACAACTACATACTACAAACTATTTTACTACTGGAACGTTTATCTGTACATCTGTTGAACGTTCTAAAGAGCGAGCTATTCTTGTCCATCTAAAATTACAGTTGAAGAATTTAGGGATATTAGATTCTTGAGAAGAATTTCGTGCCTTGTGGAAACTTTATGTTTCTTTTGATTTCATAGCTCATCGGTTTTGAATCAACAATTTTTCACTAAATTTACAGCAGAATTTTTGACTATTTTTCCAGCTGCACAGTTCGAAAGAAACATTTAGTTTTCTGCATTATCTAATGCACATAAAAGGAATGCTAGATTTACCAGATGTTGCTGAAATTAGATCTTTTGTATGAAAGATTGAAAACACTTTCGTTGTCTACGCTTGCTTCGGCTTGCAATTGAAAGAGGGAAATTTTTACGCGTCTGTTAAAATTTATTATTTTTTTTCAGTGTGCCAAATCAAAACATATCAGTCCCAAAGCATGGTCTGCTTGGAACTCTCACATTTCTGCATTATTTCTTGCAGAAGATTGATTCTTATTATCGGCTTTCTCTTCTGTAAATAAAAAGTGTTTCGATCAAAATTTGGTCAAACAGTAATGTGTGTGAGTCGATCAAAGTGTTTATTAATAAGTCAAATTATTTTTCCTTTTCAAGTTCAGTTAATACAAAATACAGGAGAAATATTCAGCCAATCTTCCTTTTTACTGAATGTGAATTGCCGGGTCTTTCGTTTAACACCTGCCATAAGATTTTGTACAGTCTTCTTGTCCAATTTATTCGCCGCAGAACGCCAGTTTGCATTGAACTGTTTCTCGCTCACAACAGCTTTTTGAGTCTTCTTAAGGTTCCGCTTGACGATGGCCCAATATTGTTCGATTGAGCGGAGCTCTGGCGTGTTGGGAGGGTTCTTGTCCTTGGGTAACACTTGAACGTTGTTGGCAGCATACCACTCCATGGCCTTTTTCCGTAATGGCAAGATGCCAAATCCGGCCAAAATAGAACGGAACAATTGTGACGCTTCAGGAAAGGCAGTTGACGTTTTTGTAGGCACTTGCTCAGATAAATTTCCTGGTTGACGGTTCCAGTCGCAATGTAAACGTTGCTTTTCAAGCCAAAGGTACAGATGGCCTGCCACACCAGATATTTCTTTGCGAAGTTTGACAGTTTAATGTGCTTGAAAACATTTGCCACCTTTCCTCGTCCGGTTGTCGTATAAAATTCCGTTCCAGGAAACTATTTAAAGTCTGCCTTGACGTAAGTTTCATCGTCCTGTACCATGCAATCAAACTTCGTCAGCATCGTCGTGTACACCTCTCGCGATCGTGCTTTGGCCGACGTGTTTTGTTTATCTTCCCGATTTGGAGTCACCACTTTCTTGTAAGCCGACAGTCCAGCTCGTTTTTTAGCTCTCTCCACGGTTGAAGGCGCCACTCCCAGCTTCTTTGCGACATCTCGAACGGAGAGGTTGGCGTTCCGCTCGAAACAGCGGGCAACTCTTTTTGTCGTCGCTGTGGCCTCCGGCTTTCGATTTCCCCCCGATCCAGCTTTCCTGGCTGTCGACAAACGTTCACCGAACACTTTTAATACGTTGGTAACGGTTTTTTTTTTCGTCGGCCTATTTCCTCACATGGTGACAATCACCGACTCCAGGAAGACGACTCCATCACCTGGACCCTACCTGTCCGCTCATTAATATGAGCCGGGACCAACGGCTTTACTTTCCTTCCGAAGGAAGACGTGACCAGATTTGTTTCGCCTCAGAAAATCCACCGACGTCGACTGGGATTGAACCCAGACCCACTGGGGTGCCAAGTAGCAGTCACGCTTACCACTACACCACCGACGCCGGCTACATTCAACAATTTCGCCAACTTGGCGTGAGAGTAGTGTGGATTTTCGCTATTTACGTGCAAAATTTTGATGCGTTGCTTCTCTTCCTTCGACGACATTTGGATAACTGAAGTGCTAATCTCAAAATCAAAACAAAGGCATGATGCTACATGCACACATCTTCAAAATGAGAGGTGTGAAAATTTGTTTAATGCACGAGGAAAGGAAATGCGTCAAGTTTAAGTCGACCAAATTTTGATCGAAACACCTTTTAATGTGTTCATATGAAAACACTGAAACAATATTTCACTTAGCTGCTACTTGAAAGCACATATAAATATTTTCCGATACTAAAATAAGTGATTTTTACATAACATCACATAGAAAAACAAATTTTACTTGACTAATCATTTACAGTTCACTGGACACAAAGGATTCACTTGATTTTGCGAAGCATTTTTTCCTGAATCACATAAAAGCTAAGTGAATTTTTGGTGGATATTTTCCACTGATTTATTATTTGGGTGTAGAATTATATCTCGCGTAACATTTTAAAAGGGCTTATCCTCGTTGATATGTTCTATAACTCGACTTCTTCGTTGGTATATCAAGGCCGTATCATGGAATATGTGGTTCTGTTCACAGATTTGGTCAAGTGTAGCCGTTGTTCTCTTGCACATTGGAGAATCAATTGTAAGGGAAATACTGTCACAGAAGAGAAAATTGATCAGAGAGGGTAGGTTCTTTTTGATTTCCTTTCTTTTCTTAATAAAAGCTGACAACGCCTAATATCGATCTAAATTACAAACAGAGTAAAAACTTCTTTTATTTTACCGTGGTTAACCATAGCGAAAATCATTTTAAAGAATCTTCCAACAAGAGTAGGCTTTTTCTTCGTAATGTGCCCGATTTTGCACAGAGTTAAGCCTTAAAATATGAACACAAAAACATTGTTGTTCCATGGAGCTTAAACGTGGTAAAGATTCAGTCGCTAATATCTTTTCATACGCCAAATTTTCATTTTAAATTTTTCGCACAAACCTTTTAATGTTGACATGGTTTGTGAAGATCTTTTTTTTCCTCAACGATAGGATTAGATTGTGGAGAACAAAAAACGACCGAACAAATCCACCGAGGCCAGGGATATTGATTTTAGTTTGACCTAATTATTTAATTTAGTTTTTTTTTGTTCCTCTGCCTGACAGTTTCCGTCTGTTAGCTTCGGCAGATCTGCGGAGAATAAACTGTAGGAATTAATTTTAACTCGCCTCTGATGCCGTTATAAGTACTGTTTCTTGAGCCACTTCTTTGTGCTTTCATAAGGCTGTGTGCAGAACAAGAAATGAGACGCTGAGCGACGGCTTCTAGATTCTGTTTTTTTTATTTAAAGTTTCCATAAGAAGAGGATTCCTACCATTCATCCAAGTATGTACAGGATGTACAGAAAGGAGAAGAGGATGAGACCGTCAGATGATTGAATTTTGATTGCGGGCTTTCGTTCTGTGGTGTACCACCGTGCAACAGCAGCCGAGTGAAAAGTTTCGCCTTTTGTGCCGCACTTGGATGCACATTCCCGGAATGTAGGGAAATGTATGAAAATTGGTTGGGAAAAGCAGCTTATCGTCTTGTTTCGGGAATTGAAAAATGTTTACCCTGCTGTTGGAGCGGAGAGACGAGGTACCATCTTGTGCTTTGCTTCTTGTTGGTGCAGTGGATTCACTTAACAAGAGCGCAAAGTTGGAGTGCGGTTAAGAGCGATAAAATAGTTTGGAGCCGTTCATTCTTTTCTTATGATCGGTGGCTAGCTAGAGTATTTGAGAAAGGGGCAGCTGAAGAGCATTGCATTATCTGAATCAAGAGAGATTCTTCTGCGACATACATAGATGGTATTGAACGAGCATGAAGAATTCCAATAGCCTAGAAATGAAAAGCAGCATTCTATGGAGGCAAATTCGAAGACAATGTTCTTTTGCGAAACTTTTGATACTTCCAAACATAAAATAAAGTTTTCAACATGCAATTCATTGATCGCATACTGTAACCTGTCATGTCTACTTGAACTCTCTGAAATCGATGGCTCAATGAACACTTTTTGAGAATCAATAAGGAATATATCGGAAATAATATAGGAAATAAATCCACATACATTTGCGTTGTACGCACGCATGTGTTATGGTTTCAGTGTTTTCATCACAGCATGCTGTGCGTTTGATTGTCATTATTCGTTTGTTTACTTGTTTGCACGGTTTAAATTTTTGGTTTCCAAAATGTCACGCATTGAAAATAAATTGAAAGATACGACTTTGGATACATGGCTAAGTGAATGGATTGCAACTATGTGAAAATTAGCGAAACGCTTTGGAAAATATCACGCAAGTTTAAAATCCCTCATAAACGAGTTTGGAAGAAACTAATCTTTGGATGGACTACCAGGAAGAGGCAGAATATCCGGATCTTCCAACCCGAAACTGGACCAGAAAATGGTATATCTGATTAGGAAGATCAAATCAAAGTCAATGCGTGAAGCGGCAACGAGCGACGGAAAGATTCAACATATTAGGAAACAGAACAACCTGAAACCTTTAAGAAGCAGAACAAAACGTACTGCAACGTATTACAACAAGGGTCCAGATGTTGTGTTTGCGAGTTATGCAGCGATCGAATGCATGTATTTTGATGGGCAACGAGACCTATGTAAAAGAGAACTTAAAAACCCTTCTAGGTCCACAATATTATACTGCTGTCGTAGAGGAGGATGTCCAAAAAAAAAAATATATGAACATCTTAGGTCATACCAGATGTTTTGTAGAACATCCATTAGAAAAATATTATGTTCTATGGATGTTCTAACAGCATGTTATAACATAACGATATATTTTGTCAAACAAGCACTGTATGAACTAAGTAAAAAAATATAAATAAGATTTTTTAATGGCGAAACGATATCGTAGCTATGGTATTTTACGCGTTGAAGATGATTGTTTATAACTTTTTCAAATAGGAAATTAACGCATGGAAGTTGTATCAAAATTGTATATGCGGCTCAAGGTTAGCAGTGCAACTTTCCGTTTTACCTTCCTAATTTCATGCGCCATCGATTGGATTAAAAAACGTAGAAGGTACCCCGAATAAATTATTGAATTTTAGTGTGATTTCTTTATGGAATTCACAAAAACCAACATGGCGATTTCCCAAGTCTACAGTCCTACAGTACAAGTCTACAGTACGGGTAAAAACATTAGTAACACATTTGATTTTCAAATGTTCGTTTTTTTTTCCTTTTTGCGTTTTTTGTTGTGAAATTGAACCGAGTAATGTCAGTAAGAATGAAAATACAAATACAATTTTTCTATTATGTTGTGCGTAGCTACATCTCAAAAGACTCCCCCACAAATTAAGCGTAACAATTTATAAAAAATACTAAACAATCTACCAAACTGTTGTTTTATATAACATTTGAATAAACCCCTTACATCATAGGTAGTGATTTTTTATTATTGCAGTATTTCAAATAAACATATTTTCAGCCGTCACTGTATTGGATTCATAATCTATTTTGAATAATTTCCCAATTGCATGAGGATGTTGAAAACATGTTTAAAATTCATCTTGAATGCAACCTATCAACATATTTACAAACATCTAGCATACACGCTATTTCCAAACAATCCAAAATGAAGTACGTTTGACTCAAATCAGTCAAAAGTTGGATACTCAAAAGTGAGTAAAGATAGTTCGTAGTGGTAAGATGACAAACAGTCACCGATGTTTTCAAGAAGTAAAATTTAAGTTGATCGAAAAAATTTGGGTGTAAGCGATTTGAACAGGTCTACTTAAGTGGAGAAACATGACCGCAATGTGCTGGTATGGAAAACAATATGTTATAGCGCACAGTGATTCCAAGGCGGAAAACAGTCAAAAAATTAACTTCCTCATTTTACAATAAATATATTTTTTTAATATGTCCAGTAAAAAAAAGTTCAGACTCACATTGACAACATCCGGGTTAATGTTCCGGCCCGAGAAAGTGGCCAAATTAAGATTTGGATCAAAAACCCATCATGCGACACATCAAATGACATGAGAACTCAAAAATAAGTGCAATGGTGATGTTATCAAGTTTCCAGGACTACAATGAGTTCATCCGGGTTCGTATTCCTAGTACTTCCAGGGAAAAAGGGTAAGATCACACGATACGTGGATAAATTAAGGTTTTTATTTTGAAGTAAATTTACATGATGTGAGAACGGATTCACTGTAGTAACTCCTTTTGCGATTTTGACTGGTCACTGCATAGTCCTCCGGATAATCCAAAATATCTGAAGAATTATGTATCACTTTCGTTTTAGAGTGGCGCGATTTTTACCATACATTTTGGCAAAGAAAAAATATAGATTACATGACATTACTGATTCTAGGCCCGATATGCCTAAGGCGAATCAATCCTACGTTCCGGCTCCTCGGAGGAATGCACTGGTACTTAGCATTTTTGAAGTGATAAATCTCAGCTATTGTGGTCATTTCAAATTTAAATTTATTTCAAATTTAAATTCATTTCACCATGTTTTCTGCGTCGCAAAAAGCATGCTGATAAAGTTTTGATATTGTTTATCTTCCAGAAACTGATATTTCAAACTCGAAAAATGCAATCTTCATAAGCTGAGTCGAATGGTTTTTTAAATGGCTTTAAAAAATTTAAAGCGGTTTAGTTATAATTATTCGAAAAATATTTATTTTCATAAATTTCGTTTTTTTGGACCACCCTATTTCAAAATGGGTAACCCTAATGACAAAATGAAAAATTGGAATCATATATTTTTCGCAAAGGAATAAACTTACCAAATATTGCGAAATTTTATGATCCACTTTATCTATTTGGTATGGAATTGCTCAGTTATCAAGTTGTAGGGATGTTCCGGAACTTCCGGAAGACCACTTAATGGCCACTCTGAGCTATAAATTGTTCTCCACATCGCTTTACATCTTACATTTTCTTTACAAACGGTTTTGAAAAAAAAAACGTATTGCTTTAGTACGAGACTAATAAGTTTACCATTTTATCGGATGTTCCGAGTATTTCAGGGGACCATAAAGTGGCCATATTTTGGAAGTGTGGCTTAATATGACAATTTAGATAACATATTTGAAATCAGCGGCCCAAAATTACTTGTAACACACAACTTAGCTATGTAAAATCAATTTTTAAACATTTTTCCGCCTTTTATGTTGAATGGAATCACTGTGCAGCAGAATAGTATTAATTTCATCCGGTCTTCACAATGTTCAAGTCCAATCTCGTGCAATAAAGGATCAATCGTTTGTTTAGACAAAATATCATTTCTGTGTGGTTGAAAAGAAAAATAGATGGATAACTTAATTTCGATACACTCCTTATCATTAACAACGCCCATATTTCCCCTTGTGAGGAAAGAAAGGATATTCGTTGCTTGTTGATTAATGTGCCACAAATAATCCGAGCCCCCATTTTACCAACTGTCCTCAATTTGTCCGGCTTGTCGATCTCTCCTTGGAAGAGTTCCGAGCTCGGGGAAAAAATATCATCATTCAAGCATTTTTATTTTTATGATTAATTATTCGAACGTCATCATTCAAACTAGACTGACCGGCAGCAGAAGCTGTCCATCAATAACAATAACGAGAAAGAGAGCAACAACAACAACAACATTTGGCCTCAAAGCGCAGCTAAACCCAACCTAAAGACAAGCTCCAGTCTTGGATAGAGGTTTTCGCGGAAAACTTCCACAACCCCCGGGGATTTCCTCTTTTAGCGTTCGCTGGAATGAAAAGTTCTTTTAGTTATAATGCGTTTGCGTTTTTTTTTTCTTTCTTTTTAATTTGTATCCATCAAACTAATTCCTCCCACTATTCACTGACGTTGCAGAATGTCGGACGGACTGCTCAGATAGTGAGGTTGGAGAGCATAATGCGGTTCTCGATTTTGGCGGCCGGACCGGAGCTGTTTAGCAATTTAAGTTCAATTTATTTCAATGCATTAATGATTGGATCATGCCAGGCAAGCCCGCCGATTGCAATTTGTCCGACGAGTAAACAACGCGTGATGTGGGTCATCATTGGGAACGTGTTTCGCGAAGGTAAATATTAGGCACGGTTTTATGCTAATGAATGCATCGCACTCTGTGACAAATTTCGTGTCGCGTTTTCGATTGTTTCGAAATTTTATCTGCATCCCGATGTTTCGCATTCGCATGATTTTCACCTTCATTTTATACTAATTAGTCGAATCCCATTTTGAACTCTTCGAAACAACCATGCAGTTAAACATTTTACATCCGATATGAAATGAACAAAATGTTGTTAACACAGACGCTCCTGCTTCCGTTTATATTCCTCCTAGAGCCTCAATAAACCAAAAACAACTTTCAGATATTTGTTCGGTTCTTCCTGCTCCGCGGTTGATCATGGGAGATTTTAACTCTCACGGTACAGGCTGGGGAGAACTGTACGACGACAACCGGTCTTCCTTGTTATATGACCTCTGTGACAACTTCAATATGACAGTTCTTAACAATGGAGAAGTAACACGTTTGGCTGGTCCATCCTCAATTGGCAGTAGATTAGACCTCACACTTTGTTCGAATTCATTATCGTTGGATTGCACATGGGATGTGATTCAAGATCCCCACGGTAGTGATCACTTGCCCATAAAAATTTCGATTGCCACCGGGTTCAAGCCGTCGGAATCCATCAACGTCGCGTATGATCTTACCCGTTACATCGATTGGACAAAGTTCAGGACAGCAGTAGAGGAAGCCGTAACGACGGTAGAAGAGCTTCCACCGCTGGAGGAATATAACTTCCTCTCCAACCTGATCTTAGACAGCGCGCTTCAAGCTCAAACTCGACCAGTTCCAGGAACGTCATTTCGTAGGAAACCTCCTTCTCCATGGTGGGATCAACAGTGCACCGAGGTTTACCGTAAAAAGTCCGACGCGTTTAAAGTTTTCCGTAGACGTGGAATACCTGAGCACTTCGAAGTATACACGGCTCTCGAACGCGAACTTAAGAGTCTCATCAAGGCCAAGAAACGCGGTTACTGGCGAAGATTCGTGGACGGACTATCGCGCGAGACGTCGATGAGTACTCTTTGGAACACGGCGCGAAGATTGCGTAACCGAACTACGAACAACGAGAGCGAAGAGTACTCGGACCAATGGATCCTCAAGTTTGCGCGAAAAGTTTGTCCAGATTCTGTGCCGGCACGGATCATTCCTCGCGAAACCACGAATTCGATAGATGAGAACAGCCAACCTTTTTCAATGGTAGAGTTCTCTCTCGCACTCCTTTCGTGTGGCAATACGGCTCCAGGGGCTGATAGGATCAAGTTCAACTTGCTTAAGAACCTCCCAGACGTCGCTAAGAGGCGCATGTTGTACTTGTTTAATCAGTTTCTGGAACTCAACATTGTACCGGATGATTGGAGACGGGTGAGAGTTATAGCCATTCAAAAACCTGGTAAACCCGCGTCTGACCACAACTCCTATCGACCCATCGCGATGTTATCTTGTATTCGAAAGTTGTTGGAGAAAATGATCCTCTTCCGTCTGGACAAATGGGTTGAGACGAATAACCTGCTTTCAGATACTCAATATGGTTTCCGTAGGGGTAAGGGAACGAACGACTGTCTCGCGTTGCTTTCCACAGATATTCAGTTAGCTTTTGCTAAAAAAGAGCAAATGGCTTCTGTTTTCTTGGATATCAAGGGGGCTTTTGATTCAGTATCTGTTGAAGTTCTATCAGATAAACTCCACGCTTGTGGCTTTTCAC
The DNA here is from genome assembly GCA_024533555.2 of Aedes koreicus. Classification (NCBI taxonomy): domain Eukaryota; kingdom Metazoa; phylum Arthropoda; class Insecta; order Diptera; family Culicidae; genus Aedes; species Aedes koreicus. The sequence goes on from JAHHFK020003823.1 coordinate 208,511, forward strand.
CATTAATGAATAATTTTTTGTATAATTTGCTGTCAGAGAAACATATGAGCTTCTCTCATGGAACCTCTACAGCTTCCCGATTTAGCTACATGGGTCTCCCCCAGGGATCATGTTTAAGCCCTCTTTTGTATAATGTTTATGTCAAAGACATTGACAGTTGTCTAAATGACAACTGTACGTTGAGACAACTTGCGGATGACGGCGTTGTGTCTGTCACGGGACCCAATGGGGTCGATCTGCAAGGACCCTTACAGGATACCTTAGACAATTTGTCTACTTGGGCTTTAGAGCTAGGTATCGAATTCTCTACGGAGAAAACTGAGTTGGTAGTTTTTTCTAGGAAGCATAACCCAGCACAACCGAAGCTTCAAATTTGGGGTAAGCCGATAACTCATTCAATGTCCTTTAAATATCTTGGGGTCTGGTTCGATTCAAAGTGCACCTGGAGATCCCACATTGAGTATCTGAAGCGAAAGTGCCAGCAGAGGGTCAACTTTCTTCGAACAATTACCGGGACCTGGTGGGGAGCGCATCCGCAAGATCTTCTAACGTTGTACCGGACAACGATTTTGTCGGTTATGGAATACGGTAGTTTTTGTTTTCAGTCAGCGGCTCGGTCGCACATCATAAAACTGGAACGTATTCAATATCGGTGTCTTCGTATCGCGTTAGGTTGCATGCACTCGACTCACACCATGAGTCTTGAAGTGCTGGCCGGCATGTTGCCACTCTCGGATCGGTTTACAGAGTTATCTCTCCGGCTCCTCACCAGGTGTGAAGTAATGAACCCCCAGGTAATCGAAAATTTTGAGAAGCTTCTCGAGTTGAATCCTCAAACTCGCTTCATGACTTTGTACCATTTGTACATAACACAGGATGTCAGCCCTTCGCCGAACATTTCCAATCGTGTTTGCTTCTCCGATTTCGATAATTCGGTTCATTTTGATTTATCCATGAAGCAGGAGCTTCATGGAATCCCAGAGCATCATCGTCCTATGATTGCTCCGGTGATATTTGCTGCAAAGTTTGGCCAAGTTGATTCCACTAAATTGTTCTTCACTGACGGATCATTGATAGATGAGTCAGCAGGCTTTGGTATATTTAATGAAATTTATAGCGCCAATCGTAAACTTCAAGCTCCTTGTTCCGTATATGTCGCCGAATTAGCGGCAATACACTTTACGCTAGAAATTGTTGCCTCACTTACACCGGATCAGTTCTTCATTTTCACGGATAGTCTCAGTTCTATAGAGGCTATTCGCTCCTTGAGGCCGGTAAAGCACTCCTCGTATTTTCTCATGAAAATACAGGAGCTTCTAAGTGCTTTATCTTCGCGTTATTTTATCATCACCTTTGTATGGGTCCCATCTCATTGTTCAATTCTGGGCAATGAGAGAGCGGACTCGCTGGCAAAGGTGGGCGCTATAGAAGGCGATATTTATGATCGACAAATCGCCTTTAATGAATTTTTTACTATTTTTCGTCAACAGTCACTCGTCAGCTGGCAGTATAAATGGAGTAAAGGAGATTTGGGGCGATGGCAACATTCTATCATCCCAAAGGTGTCGAAGAAATCTTGGTTTGGAGGGATGGATGTGGGTCGAGACTTCATTCGTGTGATGTCTCGCCTCATGTCCAATCATTATTCTTTGAACGCTCATTTATACCGTGTTGGGCTGAGCGACAGCAATCTCTGTGAATGTGGACAAGGTTACCAGGACGCAGATCACATTATTTGGTCATGTGCTGAGCATCGTGGAGTCAGATCTGAGCTTTATGATTCCCTTCGGGCTCGAGGTAGACAACCCAATGTACCGGTTCGAGATATTTTGGCTATGCGTGATCTGGAGTTTATGAAACTCATTTATGTGTTTTTGACTAACATTAGCCTTAGATTGTAGTTAGTTTAACCTGTATGTTTGCTTTAAGTTTTTTTTTCTCTGTGTTTGTGTGTGTGTGTTTTTTTTTCTCATTCTCAAAAATGTTAAAGTCAAAAGAAAACCTAAAGTTGTATAGTTATAAGTTTTTATCCAATTCCGAATTTAAAATAAACGTGCTTTGTAAACCACACTTCAAATTCCCGCCTATCTTCCCATCCATACAATTGTTATTCCTATTAACCTCGAGACGGCCGCGAGTAATCGGTTCTATCCCCTTAACATTAGTTTTAAGATAATTGATGTATATAAATATGAAAACTTGGCTCTGTAAAGTTGATTCGATTGAGCCTGTACAAATAAATGATTTAATAAAAAAAAAAAAAAATGTTTTTTTTTTTTTTTGGGTGTTGTTTTAAAGGTGGGGGGGGTGTGTGGGGTTGCCACAGTTTCGTCTAATTTTACGCTACTGGGCTATCGTCAAGCGCAACTTCAAGAAGAGTGATAACGAGTGCACGACCACGAAAGAGTTAAAATAAATTGGTCTGGAGCATCCAGAAAATGCAACAAAACTACTGTCCAGTTATGAGTGAAGTCAAAATCCTAAATCAGAAAATTCTAGCAATAAAGATGCTTTCATTCATTTTTTTTTTAATAAATAAAGAGTGCTAGACTCGAACTGAATTATACAGTTATTTTTAATTTTTTGTTGTTTATTTATTTAATGCTATGAAGAAAAATGTGTTGCTAGTTTATTTTCGATACAGTCCTTAGAACGCTTTACCAAAAGTATGCATGCTAGTGCTGCAACAACAAATTATTGGTTTGGCGTTAAACTGAAAAAATCCATAAATTCTTCTACGCTCGTTCATAAAATTCATGTCGTGCATACATTGACTTTGGAAAACTGCACGAAGCACTAGAATAAGCTGTCGTCAGACACAACTGCCATAAAAAAAATAGTGAATTCAAACAAACGCGTAAAACTTCCTCTCGTTTAATTGCAAGCCAAAACACGCGTAAACAACGAAATAGTTTGCAGTCTTTCATACAACAGTCGTGTAGTCGCCAGAACTTGCCCAGCTCTAGTTAAGCGGAAACTCTTTCGAAACTAAGAAGAAAGCAAATGGTACCGATCCCAAGTAATAAAACCTATTGGCTGCTATTAAAACCAACATACGGCCAAATGGCCACATTTGTAAAACATCACTGTGATATCGTGATTTTTTTTTTTTTTTTAACTCTTTATTTATTCCAAATTTTACATTATTTTACATTCATATATTAACCTAGGTGATCCTGCTAAGTAATTAACATTTCAACCTTATATGCTATCATTTATATCTAATTGTGTTAATATTATTTTTACTTTGTCTATTCAGTATTTTTAACAGGGTTCCTTTTGCCTGCGTGTAAGAATAATTATTGATTTCTTAAAACTAGTTCTTATCTATAGAGAGAATTGATCATTGCAATTGAAGACTGCAATGATTTTTGTCTAAAATTATGAATTATTTTGTTGGACATTTCTTCTAGAGTCTCAACGTTTGAAATTCTATGTAATTCAATAGTACTGAACCAGGGTGGCAGCTTCAACATCATTTTCAGAACTTTGTTCTGAATCCTTTGAAGTGCTTTTTTCCTAGTAGCACAACAACTAGACCATATTGGCACAGCATAAAGCATGGCCGGTCTAAAGATTTGTTTGAATATTAGAAGTTTGTTCTTCAAACAAAGTTTGGATTTTCTGTTTATAAGAGGATATAAACATTTTATATATTTATTACATTTGGCTTGAATGCCCTCAATGTAATCTTTAAAAGTTAATTTTTGATCAAGTATCAGTCCAAGATATTTTACTTGATTTGACCAAGAAATTGGAACTCCGTTCATAGTGACCATATGACTATTACTTGGTTTCAAAAATGCAGCTCTAGGCTTGTGTGGGAATATTATAAGTTGAGTTTTGGAAGCATTAGGAGAAATCTTCCATTTTTGAAAATAATCTGTAAAAATGTCCAAGCTTTTTTGTAGCCTCCTGGATATAACACGAAGACTTTTTCCTTTAGCGGAAATGCCTGTGTCATCAGCAAAGCAAGATTTTTGACAGCCCTGAGGTAAATCAGGGAGATCTGAAGTGAAAATGTTATAAAGTATTGGCCCAAGAATGCTACCTTGAGGAACACCAGCTCTGACAGGCAATTGATCAGATTTAGAATTCTGATAATTTACTTGCAAAGTTCTATCAGTTAAGTAGTTTTGAATTAATTTCATGATATAAAGCGGAAAATTGAACTTTTTCAGTTTCGCAATCAAACCTTCATGCCAAACACTGTCGAATGCTTTTTCTATGTCTAGAAGAGCAACTCCAGTGGAGCAGCCTTCAGCTTTGTTTGAACGAATTAAATTTGTAACTCTCAAAAGTTGATGCGTAGTTGAATGCCCATGGCGGAATCCAAACTGTTCATCAGCAAAAATTGAGTTTGTATTGATGTGAAGCATCATTCTATTCAAAATTATTTTTTCAAAAAGCTTACTTATTGAAGAAAGCAAACTGATTGGTCGGTAGCTAGAAGCTTCAGCTGATATCGTGATTGTTTTTTTTGTTCTGCTTTGTTCGATTCGGCTCTTCTGATTCATTTAGTAGTAAAGAATATCTATAAAGAAGGTCTAGTGTTGCGGGAAATTTTGTTTGATAGCAAAATATCCAAAAAAAATGAGTTTTTTTTTACAGCGTATTTGACTTCAGATCATATGCGCATTTAATTTTATGGTGAATATTGGCACGATAATAGCCAAAAATTAATGCGCCTCAGAAATTATGCGAGTTTACAACAACAAAAACAAGTTTAAGACAAATGTATTCGATGAATTAATCATGAATTTCCTGAAAATTGATCGAATTCAATCTAAAAGAATGCCGAAATTGGTATCCGACCTTCAGTTCATTAGCATTTAAAATTTTGTGCATTTATTTTTCCACATTTCAATTATTTCTTATATTTCAATATCGCGAATGGAAAAAATTACAGTTTTGCCAAAAAAGCCAATTTATCTTTGCAATGACTACTATAAAACCAACTTTCCGTTTAATGCATTTACTGGAGGCAAAATGGTTTTAAAATGCTTTTTCAACTGACCATAATAAGATCATATGAATGAGTCCTCAAACGGAATTTCAAAACAGCATTCTATGAGTTCATAAAGTCGAAATAAAACCTTTGATAGGAATAAAAAAAATTGGAGAAAACAAGGTTTAAAAATCGTTGTAAACAAGCTTTTTAGGTTCTCATAAAGCTGACTAAAATATGTAACCTATTGGCACCTCTTGCTGCCATAATAAAACCAAATTGATTTCTATTGGCCTTCATAAAACTTAAAAAAAAAACTTATAAAGCTGGATGGTTTTGGCAATGTTACTTGGGATGATTTCAAGAGAAGATGGAGAATCGTCACGGCGGGCGTATCTGAGGATACGGAACCTAATGGCGGGTGTACCACAGATATTTCGAGAATTTTAAAGAAAGAAGGATTGACATCTTAATCAACTGATTCTAATGTAGATATAACTCTATAATTGTGAAATAATCAATCGGTTTTGTTGAATTTTGTGTTATTTTGTTATTGCTGCTATTATTTTGGTGTCCGAAATTTAACGTGGCCAGGCTTTTAACATTCTGATAGCGGTTCGAACGGCTCCGACACTAACACCTTTCACTTTGGCCAGTTTAATAAGCGTCATGTTCTTGATTGTGCACAATTTGTGCACAGTCGTTTTTCGTTTATCTGGAGAAATTCCACGTATTTCAATAAATTATTACGTTAACAACACACTAACCTGTTCTTAGTAACGTAAACAATAATACTGTATGATGAACAGCCGTGAAACATCATTGAGTTATAAAAGACAGTGTTGCCAACTTGTTCTTATATTTTCTTAAACACCAGATATGTTGCTCATAGGTTTCAATGATGTTACCTGTGCGAAGACCGGTATTTATGATTTCATTGTATAGTTGGATTTCAACGGTCAGTCCATTTAATTTTCTCTTCGGATTCAAAAACAACAAATATCATTTGTGATATCGGCGAAGATGTGGCTCGTACACAACGCTTATACAAATATCAATTGTACCGGGCGCTGGCTTGATTAACCAGTTGTTTACAAAATTATACATAATCCTTACGTAATGCTGTTAGCTGTTTTTGGCACGTATTTGACCTCTTGTACCTTATACCATTCCATGACGGATTTCGAATAGTGACAAGAAGCCAAATCAAGCCAAAACAGAGCTGCAGAGTCGTGGCTTCTGATAAACGGTAGCAACCGCTTTTGCAGACATTCTTTCTCGTACGCATCCTTATTGATAGTACCGGTAGAGACGAAACTTTTAGATTTTTGACCACAACTTCATATGGCCTGCCAAATCAAATACTTCTTCGGGAATTTGGACATTCTTCTTTGTCCGGAAATGCTCGGCAACGGCGTTCCTTTGCATTGCGGTAAAAAAAACCAGACCCGGAAGCTGTTTAAAGTCTTGCAGTACGTATGTTTCGTCGTCCATTATGGTACAAGAAAATGTTTGCAAAAAATTGGTGCAAAGCTCCTTAGCACGACTTTTTGCAGTGAAATTTTGCTTGTCATCACGGTTGGGCACCTTTTTCACTTTGTACGCCTGCAGTCCTTGCCTCTGCTTCACTTTTTATACGTATGATTGTGACTTCCCAACTTTGCGAGCCACATTTCGCACAGAAAGATTGGGATTTTTCTCAATAATGGCCACCACTTTCTTGTCCATTTGTCGGGAGCATACTTTTCGATTTGTTCCACTTCTAACCTTCCGATCCACAGTCAAACGCTGGCCAAATAATTTGCAAACACAAAACACGGTACTTTTCGGTAGTTTTAGTTTCTTGGCAAGATTGCGTACCGATAAATTCGGATTTTGCTGCCGTTCGTACAAAATGCGTTTGCGCACTTTCACTTGATTATGCGCCATTTTACTGAATGTAACAAAAATGTAAAAATCTTGTACCACGTACTAAAGTGAAGAGTTTCAACTGTCATATCAGTGAAACGTTTCAGCGATCCGTCAAATAATTCAAAATGCACACTGAAAAAAAAGTGTAAGTGTAAAGATATACTTCAAAATAGACGAAAATCAGGACCTGCTGAGCCTAAGCTGGACAAATCGGTCGCTCGTTGTTGTTGTTGTTATTCTCTCTTACTGTTTTGGAGGCTGAATACGATTTAATTGTTTGGACGGAAACATGACTGGACAACAGGATACATTCCTTATTTCGGTGCTTTATAGAACGTTTTCCGAACCAACCGATCCCCGTTAAACTCGATTTCTCTCCAACTGAGCCATATCTTTCCCGCGCTGATATGTGGCGACTTAAACCAATCCAAATTACAGTGGCGCTTTCCCAATTACGCTACACCAGTGAGGACTGTATCGAAAATAAGTTGTGATGTGATGGGATGTGATAGGAAGCTACCACCAGTGCAGGACTTGCCATGGCGTACAGTTCCTCCTAATGGCAAGATTAAACTTAACATACCTGTAAGATCTTCGCTGATCTCGATCTGACGATTTTTACCAAAGAGGGCATAATTGTAATCCATGATTTGGGCAAGATTTGGCCACGAATCCCTCATCCAGCCAACGGTTCGTCTGGCACCCTTTATTCCCCGCTTACCCTTTGTTAATCATTGTATGTCTGTAATGTACGTAATAGAATATAATATATGTATTTACAAAATATAACTGACAGTAACTGCAAAATAAAAATTGGATATGAATTAATATCTTAAAAATCCCGAAAAGCTGATAAGCAGAGTAGATTAGTCCTTTCAACAAAGATAAAATTTCAATGAAAAGATATTTGATTTGTTTTATTTTTTTGAGAATCAACAGACTTTTCTATAGGTCGAAGAAAGCAGTTTTAGTGATCAAAAAACCTGGTTTGATGATTTCTGAAATAAATGGAATATCTTATCATAATATCGCTAAACACATATATTTAAATACAATCCTATACTGCTTATAATCACATGCCAGTCTTTTATGGCAAAGTAGTTGAAGTTCAGAAACAGAATTTTGATTAAAAAAAATTATGCTGAAATTCTGAAAAGCAAATTGAGCAGCATTAAATGAAAGAAGCATTAAATTGTCATGCTGCTCCATACTCTGAAATTCAAAAGTAATTTGAAATGCAAAGATGTCCCAAAGCGTGCTGAAATTATTAATTAAATGAGAATGGAAAATATACCCTGCTTGAACACGATCTTCAGTCGCAGCCACTCACTTCCCTATTTTCAAGTTGACAACATTGCCCAGGCTACACCAACCATCTTCTCCATGCTGAAATGCTGAAAAAATGTGTGGATAACTACAGTAGAAAAACTAATTAATGTAATATAACCACACTAGAACTGACTCTTAGCTTCGGGTCTTGAAAGAGAATCCCTATTGAGCCCTTGCGGCCAGTTCAGCACGAGGGAGAACTGTATCGAAAATAAGCTAGCCACATATTTGGCTTTCAAATCACTCCAATTGCTATCTTTGAAATGTAACTAGAACATGTTTTAACAACATGACTTATAAAATAATATCTTTCATTGAAGTTGTATTTTTGATATTTGGAATAATCTTTTCTGTTTTCAGCTTTTCCAGGACTATTAGGATATTAATACATATCTAATTATATTTTTTCAGTGGCTTGTTACTGGATGTCAGATATGTTTTGTACATACGCATATTATGTTCTCGTGTTGAATTACTGTAGCCGCATTTTAAATGGTCAAATAATTTAATTTGTGTCTTAAAATTCCATGTACATCATTCAAGTCGGAGATTTGTATTAATAGCATTTTTGTCTTCTATGATATTTTAATTTTTTATGTGAGGAAAGTAAGACCTTGTAAAGAACGAGCAAGGTATATGTATGTATTTCAGTGTTGATTCCTTTCATATTTGATCAGTTTATAAAAGCATATGAGTCCTATACGTACAAGCAGTGAAAGATGCGTTTGAAAGTTTTATTCTTTGAATATATGATGCAACATAGAGACTGGTATGCTTTAATGGTAAGTTATTTAAATTTTAAACAACTATTTCATTAGGAACAGTAGAAATTTTCAATATATCATTCACTAGAACAAATGAAAATTAATTCTAGCTGTGAAATTTCGTACAATTTGTATCTTAATATTTTTTATGAATCATCATTTATGCTAAAAATGTCCACTATTCCTATAACAACTATATAACTGGGATTGGGGGGTAGCCTAAGGCAGTCGAAGGATTTGTTGACTGGACAAGGGTTCCTGGAGTCGCCAGTCCCACGTGTCAGTGTCATGTGAATACACGCGGCCTTCCTGCCGTGGTCCTCCGACGGTCCTCATTGAGATCGACTGGCCTTTCTACAACAAGCCATCACGTGGGCTATTCTATCGGGGCAACCTGGCAGATATAGGTAATCCTTGCACTGATGGAGGGTTCTTATCACATCACATCCACATATTTGGCTTTCAAATCATATAAAAAAAATATGGTTTATTCAAACAAATGGATGATTCTTTACTGTACGGGATTGAACATGGACATCGTGAAGACCGGATGAAATTAATATTATTCTTTCACGAATTTGCGAATTTTTGATTGAACACTTTTCATCAAGTTCCAGACAAGTGTTTCATTACTTTTTTTGGGCGCCTTAGCCCAATTTTTTTTGAACTCCTGCCTCAGCTGCTTTACCAGTCTTTTTGAAGACCCTCTTCACAAACACCCAATAGAGTTCGATGGGCCGAAGCTGAGGGCAATTTGTCGAATTGATGTCAAAATCTATACCCTTTTCCGTGAGCTAATTGAGAGTTGTTTTGGCGTAATGCGCCGACGCTAAATCCGGCCAAAACGGTGGAGAGGTACTATGCTTCTGATTTAAAGGCAGCAACCGATTGTTCCGGTAGTGTACAAAATGGTAGACTTCATACCTCAGGAACATATTGCTTGCCATACCAGAACTTTTCGACCAAACTTCTCCACTTGAATCGACCTGTCTGCGTCAATTACATCCTCTCCTACGACGACAGTGTTATACTGTGGACCTGGAAGGGGTTTTGAGTACTCTTTGACATAGGTCTCGTTGTCCATCAAAATACGTGCATCCGTTCGGTGCAAACTCGCGAATACAATTTCCGGGCCCTTGTTGCTGCGCGTCGCTTCTGTTCTGCACATTTTTTTTTTTTTTGCAATTTTCTGCTTCTTGTAGGTCTTCAGGTTGTTCCGTTCCATGATACGTTGAATCATTCCGACGCTGGTTCCCGCTTTATTGGCCAAATCACGTATCGATATTGATTTGTTCTTCCGAATTAGAGCTACCACTTTCTGATCCAGTTGGGTTGTAAGATCCGGGTTTTCTGCTTCTTCCTGGCAGTTCCTCCAAAGAACAGTGTTCCCCAAACTTGTATTATGAATGAATGATAAATTCCAAAGCGTTTCGCAAATTGTCGCATAATTACACTTTTTTCACGTAGCCATGTGTCCAAAACCTTAATTTTCACGTCTTTTTCAATGGGCGACATTTTGAAAACGAAGAATTTAAACCGTGCAAACAAGTAACCAAACGAAAGATGACAGTCAAACGCAGAGCATGCTATGATGAACACATTAAAACTGTCATAAATACACGCGTACAACGCACATGTACGTGGATAGCTTATTTTCGATACATTCCTTAATCGATCCCCTGCTGTTGCATATGCCGGCGGCTTGCTGTGCTCTTTTGGATGGATTTAGGCCCAATGGGTTCACACAAGATAATTCCTGTCCGAACCGAAACGGACGCTTGCTAGACTTTATCCTGGCAAATAATTCTGCATTCTCGAGCACATTCATTTCCCTGCCAATCGAACCACTGATTAATCTAGACGCCGGCCATCCTGCTCCAAATAAAAACAATCTGGACTGCCTTGTTCTATGTTTCTCGGAAATGGTTCAGTCAATACCGAAAGTGAGAAATGCAACCTGTTTGCCAAATATTCCACGATTTTACCGCCTCGCCGACACGATGAGCTGAATTTCGATATACCCGGATTGCTGTTCTCTCCGGGCGATCGCTTGCTCGCGTTTATCACATAAAGGATCTCGGGGATGTTCTGGATAACGGACTGACATTCAAACATTGTCGCCAGAGCTAATCGTCACGTATGAAATTGCTGAAAAGTTCCGTGATGCGCAATGCTTTAGATCACTTTGTGCGATCATTATTAGAATCATGTGCTGTTGTATGGTATCCCGTTTCAGGCCACCTGGATCGCCAGGATTGAAGTCGTTCAGCGAAAGTTCGCAAGATACGCTCTTCGTTTCCACAGAAGGTCTGATCCTTCGAACCTGCCACCGTACGAGGAGCGTTGCCGTTTGTTGAATATCGACCCACTCGAGTTGAGACGGGTGGCCGCACAAACTATGTTTGCTGCAAAGCTCCTCACAGGTGACATCGAGTGTCTAACACTGCTGTCACAGTTAAATATTTACGATTCTGAAAGGCCTCTTCGTTAACGGGCATTTTTGCATCTAAAATCTCGATTCAACGAGTTCTTTGACATTTTCGACTTCGACTCATCTGCTGACGTGTTTCGTCATCGGCTTCTCGACTCTTCTCGAACCGCTGGCCGTGACCAATTGAGGTGTGGTACAGTTAGAATTGGAACATAGACGTTTGCGCATATTTCGGATATACATTAAAAAAATAGTATTCTGTTTTAACTAAAATGTTCGATTTTATGTGAACTGTTTGAATCGGCCTTTACGTAGGTTTCATCATCCATGAGGAGACAGCCATTGAATTTGGTCAACACATGATCATACAGTTTTCTGACACGGATTCCAGCCCAATTGTTCTGGTTTTGATCCCTATTTGGTTGTCTGCAGGCACGGTATGACTTGTAGCCTTCCCGGAGACGAATCCGTTGCACGGTACTGCGTGCGGCGCGAAACTTTTTGGCCAAATCGCGGTCTGAGATGTTGGGGTTTGCCATAATGTTCATGATGACTTTGTTCCGCAGTTGACGGTTGACAGTCCCGCCCAATGCTTGCTTTGAGGCTTGCGATCCGTCGACAAAGTGTCTCTGTACTTTTTCAAAACACGCCTCACGGTATTTCGGGGGAAAACCCAACACTTTAGCAAGTTTTGGCCCAGACCACGAAGGGTTTTCCAAATGATTGCGCACAATTATTTTTCTTCTTTCTTCTTCCATTTTGTATTTCTCTCAAACACGTTCGAACTGCACCATGAAAAAAAACTTCTGATGTATACACACTTAGATTTTTTTACAGAATTCTGTAAAAGTTTACCGAATTCTCAACAGCTGAACGTTCGGTAATCCGATTTAACGGATTTCGGTGAAATTTTACAGTTATCTGTAAAAAATTTACCGGATTTCAGTAAAATTTTACCAAAATCCGTTAAATTGGATTACCGAACGTTCAGCTGTTGAGAATTCGGTAAAATTTTACAGATTTCGGTAAAAAAAAACTGAGTGTGTAGAGAAGAAAAACGTAGTTCTTCGTTAATAATTAGGAACAGCTATCAAAAGATACACAATAAAATACCACGACAGTTATCACCGGGAAGATTTAGAATTCTAAAATTTTGTGTTTTCCGTTAGTGTACAACATATAAAAATGTACAGAAATAAATTGCGGTTTAAGATATAATAAAACTTTTTTTCATGCTCCTAGATGACAATTGAAACTCCATTCAATCCCTTTAACTCTAGACTCAAGCTTTCTTTTATAAATATACAAATTGAAAATGAAATCTAGTAAGCAAATTCTTTCAAGCCTGTACAAAAAAAAAAATTAAAAAAAATTAATTGGCGGGAGGAGGGGGGGAAACACCATCATTTCTTTTTTTTGCTGTTTTCTTCTTTAAAATATTTCTCGAATATTTCATCCCACCTAATCCTTATCGCATTACGTTGTGAGCTCCGAAAATAAATTTCCTCTCCAACAGAAGCCTAATGAAAGCATAAATCTCCTCGAAAAGTACCTCACTCGTCTTGTGAGCTAAAGTACGCATTTGTGACTTATAAAAAGCCTCAAACTCTCAAACTGTCATCGAACCGCTTCGCCACGTCTCACTGATGACAGCTTTCAGCCCCATCCCTCCCAACATGTACGAGCAACTTGTAATACAATGAACGCAGGAAAAAATAATAATGACAACGAAAAAAATAAAGAAGCATTCCAATTTATTGTTATCTGGGCGCTCTTTTGTAAGCACTAAAAAGCCACACACCATCATCAGCTGCTTCATTCCTGGGTTGGGCTGGGTCGAGGCAAAGTTTGGAACGAGAAGAGTCTGTCGCATGTGATTCTGATCATTACGTGCTTGACATATGATTTTCAGACGGCTCGGCTTGTTCAGATTTTGATGACGCCATTCCGCGACACAGGCGTCTCGATTCAGCCGCAGCACAAAGCTTTGAGCTGATTCGAAAAAAATAAGTTAAAATCACATCTTGTCATGCATCTACACTGGTGGCCGAAATAGCCAAAGTTTTACTTTCCCAAAAGAAGGATTAGGAAATAATGGAAATCGAAATTGCGCCCCTTCGACACGTTCGTTGGGCGGGCACGGAAAGCTTATTATTCATGTTTGAAAAAGACAAATAACTCGTTTCGAGAATCGCGCTGTTATGATTACCAGTGTAAAATATTATACTAAATCACGACAAGGACTAACTTGTTGAGATCGTATAGCATGCTCACACCACCATCCATATCGCCATGCCGGGTGAGAAACCTAGCAATGAAACACACTCCAAAGCGTTGCAGCGATGTTTAACAAGCGAATTAATTCGGAGAAGCATAATTTAATTAATGAAATTACCCCTATATCTCCTTCTCCCAATCCACAGAAAAAGCGTACCATCGCAGAAAAGCACACCCTGGGTGCGTCTTTCCCCGCCAACAAGGGTGGCATCAATCATAAGGATAGCTGAGACGACGACGAAAAGGAAGCCAGAAATGGAGCTTTCACGGATAAAAATTCTCTTCGGTGGATTTATACTTCAGCTTCTGTTCACCATTGCCGTACCGCTGCCGTACAATAGTAAGTATGATTATCAGCATCATGTGTTTGTTAAATTTATTTGCTAACATTCATTATCGCCATTGTTGCGATGGAATTGTTTCTGGGGAAGAATTTTAATTGCGTACACTTTGCTGGCAGCCGGGCCCGCGTCGGAGTTATTTATGAACGGTTGATTTAATTATCTGGTGATAATTTCCGTTTCGTGGATGAATGGTAATTTTTAAATGAGCTCACACTCAACATGATTCCTTAAGACTTGATTTTAATCACCGTTTATGTTATTTTGGTTTATTTTTTAAACGCCTATTCTGTATATAATTGAAAGAAACGTTTGTATTGCGTGTCACCTGGTACAATACTTATTTTACGGCTGATTCGTATCAAAGGGTTTTTGTTTTTAATTCTTTATTTGTTCCAAATTTATTAATATTTACATTTCATTTTAATTTTGTTGGACATTTGTTCTAAAGTCTCAACATTTCAAATTCTATGTACTTCGGTAGTAATGTACCAAGAAGGCAGGTTCAAAATCATCTTCTGAACTTTGTTATGAATCCTTTGAAGTATTTTTTTCCTGGTAGCACAACAACTAGACCATATTGGAACAGCCTCGAGCATGGCCGGTCTAAAAATGTGTTTAAATATTAGTAGTTTGTTCTTCAGACAAAGTTTGGATTTTCTGTTTATAAAAGGATATAATCATTTTATATATTTATTACATTTGGCTCGAATGCCTTCAATGTGATCTTTTAAATTTATTTTTTGATCAAGTACCAGGCCAAGGTATTTCACTTGACTTGACCAAGAAATTGGAACACCGTTCATAGTAACTATGTGACTACTACCAGGTTTCAAAAAGGAAGCTCTAGGTTTATGTGGAAATATTATAAGTTGAGTTTTTGAAGAGTTGGGAGAAATCTTCCATTTCTGTAAAAAGAGGAGAAAATGTCTAAACTTTTCTGCAGTCTCCTGCAAAGGACACGAAGACTTCTTCCTTTAGCGGAAATGCCTGTGTCATCAGCAAACTAGGATTTCTGGCAACCCTGAGGCAAATCAGAGAGGTCGGAAGTAACAATCCGGCCCAAGAATGCTACCCTGAGGAACTCCAGCTCTAACAGGTAGTCGATCCGATTTGGAATTCTGATAATTTACCTGCAGAGTTCTGTCAGTTATTAATCAGAATTAATTTCATAATATAGAGCGGAAAATTAAAGTTTTTCAATTAAGCAATCAAACCTTCATATTGAATGCTTTTTCTCTGAGCCAGAAGAGAAACTCCAGTTGACCAGCCTTCAGACTTGCTTGAACGAATTAAATTAAATTAAGAGTTGATGAGTAGTAGAATGGCTATGGCGAAATCCAAATTGCTCATCTGCAAAAATTGAGTTTGTATAGATGTGAAGCATCATTCTATTCAAAACTATCTTTTCAAAAAGTTTACTTATTGAAGGACGTAAACTGATTGGTCTGTAGCTAGAAGCTTCAGCTGGATCTTTCTCGGGCTTCAAAATTGGAACAAATTTGGCATTTTTCCATTTGTCAAGAAAGTATGCCTAATTTTTTTTTTTTTTTTAATCTTTATTTTACGTCGGCCTATTTCCTCACATGGTGACAATCACCGACGCCAGGAAGACGACTCCACCACCTGGACCCTACCTAACGACTCATGAATATGAACCGGGACCAACGGCTTTACTTCCCTTCCGAAGGAAGACGTGACCAGATTTTTTCGCCTCAGAAAAACCACCGACGTCGACTGGGATTGAACCCAGACCCACTGGGGTGCCAAGTAGCAGTCACGCTTTACCACTACACCACCGACGCCGGCAAAGTATGCCTAATGAAAACAAATAATTTTACTATGAAAGACAAAGTACTCACTGGGAGTTTTTTTATGAGTATATAGAAAATTCCATCATCACCTGGAGCTTTCATATTTCTGAACTTTTAAGTTATAGTTTTTACTTCATCCAAATCAGTGCTCGTATCATAGGGTAAAGACTGTATTCGATGAAATTTGGACACACGCAATTGTTCGTAACTTTTTAGTGTGTGGGTAAAAATTATTGACATTTTAACTGAATGTATTTCATTGTGTTGTGTTAATTGTGTAATGAGTTTCGTGAAAATCGGTCGAGTGATTTCAGTGATGGCTTCGAATGAAGAAATAGTGCGCCAACAAATTTTGGGCACTCACTTTGAGAACCCAAACGCTTCTCATCGATGGATCGGAAAACAGCTCGGAATCGCACATTCAACCGTATCTCATGTGATCAAAACGTTCAAGGACCGTAAGACAACCAAGCAGAAAAATGGTAGTGGCAAAAAACGTGGCACATCAAATCCGGAGAAGGCCAGGATGGTATTGAACCAATTTAAGCGTTATCCCAACATTTCGATCAGGGATGTTGCGAAAAAGGCGAAAGTTTCAGTTTGTTTTGTGCAGAAAACAATGAAACGTTCTGGATTACATGTGTACAAGGTCCAGAAGGCACCGAACCGGAGCGATAAACAGAACTCGGTGGCCAAAACTCGTGCAAGAAAACTGTACAGGGAGTGGCTCACAAAACCGTTCTGCATTGTGATGGACGATGAGACCTACATTAAAGCCGACACCAAACAAATGCCAGGGCAGGAACACTACGTCACCACCTCTAAGTTGGCCGTTCCGGAGAGTGTACGGAAGAAGAAACTGTCGAAATTCGCCAAAAAATTTCTTGTCTGGCAAGCGATCTGCGGATGTGGCAAAATGAGTCAGCCCTTCATCACCTCTGGGACCGTCAACGGACAAATCTACAAGGACGAATGCCTCCAAAAACGACTTCTGCCTTTCTTGAGATCTCACGAAGGCCCGACACTGTTTTGGCCGGATTTGGCATCTTGCCACTATGCCCGGCCCGTCTTAGACTAGTACAAAGATAATAATGTAGTTTTTGTACCAAAAGACGTAAACCCTCCAAACACTCCGGAACTTCGCCCAATTGAAAAATTTTGGGCAATCATGAAGGCAGAGCTCGTTAAAACTCCAAAACTGATATAAAATGAACTTGAACTAAAGAAAGTGTGGTTAAAAGTAAGTAAGCAAGTCGGTCCTATCATTGCCCAAAATTTGATGAAAGGGGTCAAGGCAAAGGTGCGGGCATTTGGGTTGGGAGAAGAGGTTCAATAAACCAATGATGTCAAAACTTAACCATTTAGTAGTACTTTATTTCCAGAAAGTTTGAAAAGAATCGGACTCAAGGAAAATTTTTGGTGACCTATTTTGTGTGTCCAAATTTCATCGAATACAGTCTTTAATGGGATGTAACGTTAGCCTAGCTCCTTCATTCGGCCTATGTACCAAATATGTCATTAAATCAGCGATAATCAACAAAATTATGTTCTCTAATTGTTATATTTGTATTCTCCGAATTATGTTGCTATCAGGATGATCGATTACTAGCGAAGAAATAAAGACATTATAAGACAATTTATAGTTGTTCACTTCCACGTAATTTTTGATTTCCTTAACTTTTAAGACACCATGATTTCACTGGTTAAGCTGAACAAATGATATCCACGAGCTTCTAATGATCTAAATTTGGCAAAATTCAACCGATTAACCGAGTAATTCAGCCTACATGTACAGATAATAGCCACACGTTATAAACTAAATATTTACATATTTAAAATAACAATGATTTTACATGAAAACCGTAGACCCAATGATAGGGAAATATTTTTTTCAATGTTCTCAACTTTAGCCTGTTGTAAAAACTAACGTATTAAACATGTTGTTATAGGTAAAATTTTAATGGAAATATTTGAGTTTGCGGTTGTTTATTTTTCAAATGGCTCTTCTAAACACATACCAAAGGAACAAAATCTGTGTAGAGAAAATTGTAATGTTTTCAGTGTTGAATGAACAATAAATCATATACAGGGTGCGGCAGAAAATAATGCAAAAATGTTCAAACTTGAGTATTGGGTTAATTCGTGTAGCTAGTGACTAACTTCTGTCGAAAGTGTATTTGTTTATGTTTACTTTCAAGTGCTGCATCCAAACATTCTATTTGTTTTATTGCAAATTCGTCAAAATGTTCGCGAAAGTAGTGATCACCAGTTTGTTGCTCGCCCAGAAGAAGCCGAAAGAGATTGCCAAGGTGGTAGGATGCCATTTGGCAAGAGTTTACCGCATTAAAAAGTCCCTTCAGGATGGTCCTAAGCAGCGGAAGCCGGGAAGCGGACGTCCGCGCTTTGCACGCACGCCGAACGTGATCAAATCGGTCCGTGCAAAAATTGCTCGCAACCCGGTGCGTTCCATAAGAAAACTTGCAAAGGAAGCCAATATTTCGGAGAAATCCATGCGGAGAATCATAAAAGAAGACCTGCATGCATTTTCCAGAGCCAGAGTGAAACGCCACTTGATTACGGACCGGGTCAAGGAACTACGAGTGACTCGTTCCAAGAGATTGCTTTCCTTGTTGAAGAAGGAAAAAATGATAATCCTGTTCTCCGACGAAAAGCTTTTCAGCATCGACGCACGGACCGGTTCATTTCACCGCAGAAAATGAAGAACGTTTCGGAAAAAGTGACATTCAAATTTCAAACCAAACATCCGGCTGGTGTCATGATGTTTGGCTTGGTGGCGTCCAACGGTTTGAAAATGCCGCCTGTTTTCATTGATGCTGGAGTTAAAATCAATACCGAAGTGTATATCGGTATTTTAAAGGACCAAGTGCTTCCCTGGGTGAAGGCCAACTTCTCCGAGGACCAAAACGTTGTCCTACAGCAGGATGGAGCGCCGTGTCACACGTCCAATCGAACCCAACAATGGTTGAACGATAACATGAAGTTTTGGCCGAAGGATTTGTGGCCCCCTAGCAGTCCAGATCTTAATCCGTTGAATTATTCGATTTGGGCATATGTTGAAGCACGAGCCTGCAAATCATCACACCCTAGTGTGAAAACCCTGAAGTCAACCATAACACGCACATGGCAGTCAATGTCGGAGGACTACGTCCGAAAGGCATGCTCTGGCGTCGGCTCGAGGATGTTATTAATAAAAATTGAGGACACATTGAATTAATTTGTTTAAAAGGACTTTATAAAGATAACTGCACTCGAAAATGTTGATATTATAGCTTGAATTAGTTGAAAATGGGATTTGAAAGAAATAGAACAAATTTTCGCATTATTTTCTGCCGCACCCTGTATGAAAACCACTTTAATGATTCAAAGCAGTTTTATTTTATTTTTAGTTTGTTTTGTAAAATTTTGTGTTGTGTAGAGCAAATACAGCTTGCAAAGCCTTAAATCAGAATATCAGATAGACGAAACCCAACGAAGATTGCATTTAATAATAAATCTGTCAAATGAGACGAAGTTGCATCCACGAAAAAAACAAATTTCCTGTTTATAGACCAACATTACATCCATATCCCTCGAAAGTTCCTTGCATTATAAAATAAGTTGTGTAACTTTTTGTGAAACATACTACCAAATATTTTATCAAACTTATCTAAACAAGTATATAGCAATTTGAATATCGTTTACAGCTCAAATAATATATGTGTTATAATGAAAATTGTAATGGATCGTTACGTATTAGGCTGAGTCAAGGGACACATACCGTACATACTGATTCTTTTTTGTTTTGTTTTTTTTCTGTGTGGAAAAGTGTTCGAGTAGGATCAAGACTAATTAACCCTGAGCTAAAGTGCACAGTACTGTTTATTAGAGTTTCACTATCAATTAATATAGACGCGGAATGAACTAACAACTAATTATTGTATGCATGCATTACCTTTGAGAGATGTGTTTTTATATCCGTTAATTTTGACTTCATCACAAAAAAATTCTATTTCCATTGATTTCCCTAATTTGTTGAGAGGAAGAGTTAACATCCTGAAAATGAAGTGATGGAAGGCAACCAGTTTGTTTTGTTGCGAGCCCTATCCTATCTTTTAGCATGTTTTTTTTAGATGAAAATGAAAATCATATATTTGGAAGGCATTAGCTTTACGGAGGCGTTCATAAAACAAAAAACATAAAACCTTGTTTTCCATGCTAAATCGTCCAGTATCCTTCGAAAGTTTGTTACTTTATAAAATGGGTCGTGTTACTTTTCGTGATACATACTACCAAATAGCTCATTAAACTTCTCTAAGCAAGTATTCAACTAGTTAAATATCCCTTCCAGCTCAAATACTTCGTGAATTATAATAAAAAATGTAATCGATCGTTGCATGTTAGGCTGAGTCAAAGGGACACATACCGTACATACTGATTCTTTTGTTTCGTTTTCCTTCTGTGTGGAAAAGTGATCGAGTAGGATCAAGATTAATTAACCCTGAGCTTAAGTGCAAAGCACTGTTTATCAGAGTTTCACTATCAATTAATATAGACGCAGAATGAACTAACAATTAATTATTGTATGCATGCATTACCTTTGAGAGATGTGTTTATATATCCGTTAATTTTGACTTCTTCACAAAAAATTTCTATTTCCATTGTTTTCCCTAATTTGTTGAGAGGAAGAGTTAACATCCTGTAAATGAAGTGATGGAAGGCAACCAGTTTGTTTTGTTGCGAGTCCTATCCTAACTTTTGGCATGTTTTTTGAGATAAAATGACAAAAAAATGAAAATCATATATTTGAAAGGCATTAGCTTTAAACGGAAAAAACATCCGTGTCCGTATCCGTGAACGTCAGTCATGAATTCGAGAACAAGATAAAGTACACCGTGAACTGAATCACGTAATCGGGAAATAGATCACGTTGTTGGGTAAAAATCATGAAAACGTGAACTAGTTCACGGTCCATTTTCATTTTCGTGAACGCTTTTGTTTTTGTGTACGGAGGCGATCATAAAACAAAAAACATAGAACCTTGTTTTTCAAGCTAAATCGTCCAGTAAGCAGATAGCTTACCAAGCCACTCGGGAAATTGGCTGTAACATAAAAGGAAACCATGACAAGTTGTTGCCCTCCGTGAAGCATGGTCGTGTGCCTTTCCGGCGATTTTGTTGCGTGCAAAAAAGCTGCAGGAATTCATTCAAAGTTCGTCGGTCTCCGACGAAGTTGGTCACATTATCAGAGTAGATGTTCTGCGGTACTTCTCGACGTACTGCGAACCTCTGCAAGGAAGCGATGAATATATTGCCTACCAACTCTAGATGTATTGCTTTGGATGATAGGCAAATGAAAACTGCTACAAGCGATTTTATCGGAGAAGCTTTTCTCGTAGGGAGTCGAGGGTTGAATGGACCGCAAAAATCCACTCCGGTATTCAAGAACGGTAAAGTTGATAATACTCGATCAGGATGTACATCAGCCATGATCTGCTCAGTAACACTTGGTCGACTGCGGAAGCAAGTGACGCACTCATGCGTGACTTTTCTTACAATACCACGCAACGTAGAGGCCAGAACCTTGTGCGAACGCTAGGAGATGCGTAGGTCCAACGTGCAGTCTACTCAGATGATAATATCAAAAGACTAGTAAAATTAACGGATGCTTGTTATCTAGGATCATCGGCTGTTTTAGAGTGTACGGGATAGCAGCGTAGATGAATCGCCTTCATGTACGTAGAACGTTCGTTTACGACCACTGAAAATAATGTCTTCAACATTGACGATGACTTCATTTGACCGGTGGTGCGGTTTGAGCGCAGATCTTCCGCAAACAACTTGAAAACCCATTGTTAATAAGGGTTCAAGTTTTCTACAGGGTGTACAATAAGTTCGAACACACTTTAAAAATGTGTTAAAAAAAATGAAAATACAAGATATTCTTTCCGAGTCAATTTTTTGAAGCAATATTTATTGAGAACTTTTACGACATATTAGCTGGTAGCAAATATTCGCCGTGTGGGCCGGTACGCCGTCCTATTGAAAGACGTAATGATCCTTCACGTAGAGGTCCCGAAGTCCCGGAGCCACTACCTTCTCCAGAACCTCGGTCTTATAGTACGCGGCGTTGATTTTCACATTTTTCTCAAGATAAAACCAGTGGGGGCTTCGCACGCCTGGATACGGCCCCCAAACCAACACCGACGCGGTGCTCTGGAACCGCGGGATGTTTATGTTTATGTGGAACGGGGGGATGCTAGCCAACGTCGGCGCCGACAGCCGATCATTTTGGACTTTGTGCGGCTGTTGCAAGACAAAGATTTTCTCATCCGAAAACACGAACTCCTGACCTGCGTGACGCGAAAGTATCAGTTTGGCTCTGTCCAGCCTCTTCTTCGTTGTAGCCTCCGTTACCCCGTGAAATTGCGTTTCTTGTACATCTTGTATCCCAAGTCCTTCTTCATGATGGTGTAGGCAGTGGACTTCCGGATCGAGCGATTCATTTTTCGACGAACCCGCTCCCTCACCACCATGATGGCTGCTGGCGTCCTGGCCGAACGCGGCCGCCCGGATCTCACACGGTTCTTGGCCGAGCCCGTCTCTCGGTACCGACGGGTGGTGGTATAGATGAAATTCCGCTTCACCCCGTGGGATTTCAACCGCCGGAATATGTCGACGGGTCGCTCACCTCTCATAAACAACTTTACTAGGACGTCGCGGTACTCCTTCATCGTGCGCAAACAAATTACAGCAAGTCGACACCGTGCGCGTCGGTTAGCCTATACAGTGTGTTTCACAATAGGTGTCACTTTTTTCACTCGTGGTTTTGTCAGCTGGGTTATTTTAACAGCGGAATTGATCATACCCGTTTTGAGTGTATTTTTTTGACAGCTTATCGCTGAAGATAAGTAAGCGATTCCGTTTGTTTATATTTATCACCTACCCTAGAAGCCATACGGAATCAAGTTTTAGAATTACATTTGCAAAAGCCTAGATCGTGTCAGATATTCAATAGCCTTAAGCAGTTTGGAGTGAGTAAGCGTTTTGTTTTTCGTACCTTCAAACGGTTCAAGGAAACTGGAAATGTCCATATTCAACACAGAGGAGGTGCCAGATGAACTGCCAGAACGAAGAAAAAGATCGAATGTGTGAGGGAGCGAATCAGACGTAATCCGGCCGTAGGTGGCCGTAAATTGAGCAAACCATTTCAAATGTCCCCTGCTTCAATGAACAGGCTCCTCAAACATGATTTGGAATGCAAGCCATCCAAGAAACAACGAGTTCACGGGTTGACGGAGCGTCAAAAGCAAGCCAGGGTCTAAAGAAGCAGAAATCTTTTGGTTCGGCACGTTGACTGCGAGATTTTATTTTCGGATGAAAAGCTCTTCCTCCTTCAGGACAGTCATAATCAACAAAATGATCGTGTGTATGGCGAAAGTCCTGCCAATATTCCAAGAGATAAACTAGCTGTAGAACGCTATCAGAATGTATCGATCATCATGTTAGGGGGCGCCGTTTCACGAAAAGGGAAACTTCCTCTTCTTTTCATTGAACCTAACGGTAAAATCAACACATCGAGCAGGTTTTGAAGAACCATCTGCTTCCTCATGCTTCAACGCTGTATTGGAATACACCATATTGTTTCCAACAGGACTCAGCTCCACCTCACAAGGCAAAGAAGACACAAGCGTGGTGCGTGGAAAATTTGCCCGATTTCATCACAAGCGAAGAATGGCCTGCATCTTCACCGGATCTCAACCCACTTGACTACTTTGTTTGGGGTTATATGCTTCAACATATAGGCCCTACGAAAGGGCTTAGTTTAGATCGATTTAAGAAACATTTGGTTGATATTTGGGACCAAATTCCTCAGGAAATCGTGCGTGCCAGCTGCGATGGGTTTACAAAGCGTTTGCGCAGGGTAATCAAGGAAAAGGGCGAGGGATTCGAATTGAATTAATATGATTTATTTCTATAACATGTATCTTTCAAATGAAAAATAAATGCTATTTTTGGTTGATTTGTTTTGCTGTGATCCCATTTTGTTTTAGTGACACCTATTGTGAGACACCCTGTATCAATACACAGAATGCACATGGTGCGCACCTACACAACCATGAAAAGTTGTATTCGATCTTATTGAACACCCTGTAGTTTCTTGATGGCACTTCCTCCTAGCGAACAAGACTAGAGAAAGATTTCTTCAGTGTGAATATGGTGCTTTGGACAATAATAGGCAGCGAATCCTTAGGTCTATACTGAAGCTGTTGAATCTGAAGCTGAAGTGTTGAAGAGATCGTCGAACGTTTTAACTAGAACAGGCCAAAAACGGTTCGGTCGCTGCAACCACTGGGGTCCTTGTCATCAAAGTGTGTTTTCGACTAGCTCCCTCGTCATCTGCCGTATTATCGATGCCAGGGACGTGCCTACGACTTCCGGAAACAGTAATTTGCTGGATTTGCCGCCACATGTTTTTCAACAACTGTTTTTCAGTGCGAAGGTGAAGCAGACAATCAATGTATGACGGTGGTAGAATCTTAAGAATTCAAGAACGATGAAAGGTGCTTGAATTTAGATTCTGTTCTTTACCTTTTCGAACAAATGGCTCAGCAGAGGTCACGCTAAGCAAGCGAATGATAGGTTCAAATTACTTGGTTCCCTTCGGTGCTACCTTGGACTTCGCTGTTAGTGATACATTTCCACTCAATGAAACACTGGAGATTCAGATGCACCGTATGCACTTTCGGAGGCGTTACTAGACCCATGGAGCTCAACATTGACAAAATCTAAGCGGAAAACCCCTCATTGTAGAACGGTGAATAAATCTAGCATATCGAGGTCACTCTAGAAAGAGTTCCAAAACTGTTGGTGATCATTCAGACGTGTGTCCCGTGGAACTTCTTCCTTCCACAACTCCTGCATTAAGTGATTTTATCTGAGTACGATTGGTCCCCTATAGACCCAGAGGATAGAGCAGGAATGCTGCCTCAGAAAGCACCAATCGGTATCATGGGACCAAGCGGATATTTTAAAGCGTAAGGCGTTATCGACTGGGTGTCAGGGCAGACCACAGGCGAGGATAACGAATCTAGATCCAACAAATGCCGGTTTTCTCTAAGTTTTGCTGGAATATTCCGGAGGATCATTCAATTGTGCGATGCCCATTTGTGCAGCTTGAATCCTACCGACTCGATGAGTTGCCGACATAGCTCGGTGAGTTCTTCTTCGGGTGCCATCTCACCAAGAAGATCGTCGATGTAAAAGTTTTTCCATTTCAATTCATGGTCGGAAGCAAGTTGATGGAGGCAGCGGATCGTAAGGACCAGTACCGTAAGTAACCGTCAGCAATTCGAAGGTTTGTAGGGGGTTCCGAAGAGGACGGCTGAAACACGGTGCGCTGCGAACGGTGATCGACAAGGTGGTCACTTGTCGGTACATTTTTTTCAAGATCAGCAAAGATGATGAAGCGAGGTATTCCAAATCGGAGGAGGAGAATATACAACTCGTCTTGAGCCACGGGACCCACCATCGGGGCGTTGTTCAACGAGACACCGGTATCAGTGAGACACAAAGCATCGAAGATGACGAGGATGTTTATCGTGATGCTATCCGGATGAACGATGCAGTGGTTAGGCATGTAGTAAGTTGTCACACTAGGCTTCAAAAATTCAGTCCTTGTGTCGATCAGGGCCATATGTCCAAGTTAAACATACTCCTAAATAAACGGCATGTTGGCATCCATCAGCAAAGTATGCGCATGCAGGCGTCGTTCAAGCGACAGAAAACGGTGAATAGCAAAGTTTCGCGATTATCCTAGTCTCTCAAGAATATCTTAATTCTTTGGCAATGAGACCACAAAACTTTCAGTGGGTTCTCGGGTCAAAGTGGTGGCAAAATATTCTCATTCTTCCACGGAAAGGATATCGTTCGAGTAGCACGGTCCGATCTCCCAGAAACAAGCAAGCGGTTTTTTCTAAGTCGGCATTGCTAAACACGAGCATCGCGGCAGATCTGTTCACATCCAACATGTTACTTTTTCCGAAAACTTTCCCAACAAAAACTGTTTATTTCAAATGAAGTAGTACATTGCTGCATACAAGCAAACCGCGAAGCTCCGTATAGGGTAACGGGATGTAATGTTATCCTATTACCTTCATTCGGCCTATGTACCAAATATGTCATTAATTTAGCGATAATCAACAAAATCATGTTGCTATTAGGATGACCGATGTAATCCAAAGCAATTGAGACAATATTAATCAACTTATAGTTGTTCACTTCCGCGTGATTTTCGATTTCTTGAACTTTTCATCAATGATTTCATGATGGCATCATGATTTCACTGGTTAAGCTGAACAGATGATCTACACGATATTCAAGTGATCTAAACATGGCTTAATTGAATCGATAAAGCGAGTAATGCAGTCTGGATGTACAGAAAATAGTTACACGATACAAACTAACTGTTCACATAGCTAAAATAACAATGACTTTACAAGAAAATCGTAGACCCAAATGTTGGGGTCATATTTTTTTTGGTGAAAGGGTGAAAAATATTGGGGGGGAGTTTTGGACAGTCGACATTTTGCTTTTGTATCGTACAGACGTGTTTTTGAGACAATCGCTGAGTGAAAACAACGTAGTGTATTGTGCCCCGGACAAAGTCCGAAAGGCTATACGCCAAATAGTGCGCTCCCGGTGGAATCGCGTATTTCAACCACGAATATGGATGACTACCGCAAAGACTCTGTCTATATAGACTTTAGCGGCATGCCAGTCCGCCCCAAACTAGAAAAAGTGTTCGAGTACATCAGCAAGAAAATCCAGCTAGACATGACCAAGGTCAGCTGCATCCAGCCCAGCATGACAAAAGCACGAGTCATAATATAACTGAAGTCCCAATCATATGTGGAAGAGCTAGTAGCAGAGCATAGCCTAAAGCATACTGTTGAGCTAAACAATAAGGAATACGCTATTCCAATAGTCCCGTATGACAATGCGATTGAGGTTAGAGTAGCTGATCTGCCATCCTACATCTCCGCCGAAACAATCGTCAAGCACTTAGCGCCATTCGGGGAGGTAACTTCCACACGAGCGGAAGAGTGGAAGAACTTCTGGCCAGGCTTACTCACCGGAGTAAGGTTAGTGCGGATGAGAATCCAAAAACCAATTCCATCCTACATCCCGATGACTACTCACACCGCATACATCACCTACCGAAACCAGATCCGCACCTGCCGTTACTGCGTCAGACCGCTGCATATCGGCCGTACCTGTAACGAGTCACGTAAGGAGCTAGGTCATGACATCAATAGCCGTCTCACTGCGGCTCAAGTTGTTCAAGGCATTATCGCACCGTCATCATCACAAACAAATATCCCTCTGCCATCTTCCGGGTCCCCAGAAGAAAACGAAATGGAAACAACAGATGAAGAGCATAACCCCAGTACACAAAAAACTCTTGTAACTGAAATATCGGATCGCATTATGGCAACTACCTCAAAGCAAGTGAGCAGACCATCTTCTCTTTCCCGCGAACTAATAAACGATAGCACTCAAAAAACTGGATCCAGCAGAACAAGTTCACCACTCAGCAAAAATAAAAATAAAGAAACTACAGCCCAGACAACTGACTTCGTCATTTCTGATGATGGAGATGAAACAGCTATCGCACCCAAAAGGCATCGTTCTCAACAGTCTTCAACTACCTTCGAAATCACTTTCCAGGAGGTAAAACGCAAAAGCAGGAGCAGGAGCAACAAACATTCTTCTTCCCGGTAAGCTTTGCAATGGGTATATGTCATGCCGAAGCAACACCAGATACCACCAATCTCAAAAAAAACTTTAAATTTTTCGTTCACAACATTGCAACATTCATTCCATTGGGGAATATCACCAAAACGTCTAGTACATCTAACGAGCAAATCCATTACTGCGTTCAACACCACCAACGAGGGCTTTTCCTACTGTGAGCAAACACTGTCTGTTCTTCTGCAACACCAAAACGTACCACGCAAGAACATCTTCAATGGCACCCCGTCGGATAAAAAACTACTACCGATAACGAACTCGCACTTTTCATTCATCTCGAAAACCAACGACCACAGCACTGTCAGCGAGGGCTTCTTTTTTCTGTGAGGTAAGCCCTAGTATATGTCCTACTGAAGCCGACGTAGATACTGCCGCACTTGAACAAAATTCACTTGTAAAAAATTGCTACTTACGACACTTCCGACGGCTCACACGAAGACGCAACATCATCATAATACCGAAGCTGGAAAACCGCACTCAAACACCGTCTTCATTCGCACTACACTACTGCACCAAAACTAGCCGATCCATTCATGGAAGACAGGTGAGCGAAAACTGTAGCCAAAACAAAAACATACCAACTAGTTCGATAATCATACTGTATCTGTTATCGGTTCATCCGTGCAATATCATGACATTCGCTGTCATACCGCATGCTGTGGCTGTCAGAGACTGGGAACGTACAATAGAACGATATATGGTGGGACTCCAAAATTCATTAGGGTGATGCATATGTGTAGTTATAAAATTGCTACGATCAACATTTGCAATATCTCGAACCAGACGAAATTTGATGCATTGGGATCATTTATCCGCTCGTCAGAATTAGATATTATTTTTCTACAAGAAGTGCAGAATGAACAGCTATTGTTGCCAGGGTTTACGATAATTTTCAACGTCAATGCCGACCAGCGAGGTACAGGAATTGCATTTAGGGACCAGTACAATGTGCATAATGTAGAAAAAAGTATAGATAATCGCTTAATATCGTTGAGAATTGGATCAATCACGTTCATCAATATTTATGCTCCTTCCGGTGCTTCACAAAGAGCAGCAAGAGAAGATTTCTACAACTCCTCTGTGGCACACTATCTCCATCATTCTACGGAGCATGTAGTGCTTGGTGGCGACTTCAACGCAGTTTGACTTGTGAGCATATCAAATTCATATACCCACGTTTCATCACCAGTTATGATGCGTTCCATGAATGTGGGATCGCTATCTGCGTTCGCAATCATCTGTTTAGCGACCTCAACTCGATGCTGTTTTTGCAAAAAATTCAGCTCTTTTGGAACAAGTCGTGCTTCAATGCGTTTCATGCCCAGAATTTCCGTCAAAATGTGTTCGGTCGATCCAAATGAGATATCAAGGAGTGCAGCTATCTCCCGAATGCTAATTGAGCGGTTTTCCATAACTAAATTCTTCACGGAAGCGATGTTTTCATCGGTAGTTGAGGTCGATGGTCGTCCAGAACGCGGCATGTCACTCACGCTTTCACGGCCTTCTTTAAAGTCTTTGTGCCAAACAAATGTACGATTTTGTGACATAGAGTCCTCACCAAAGGCTTTTTGCAACATTCTGAGCGTTTCCGCTGCAGAAAATCCGTTTGCAACACAAAATTTCACACAAACGCGTTGTTCCAATTTTTTATCCATGGTAAAAATCGCCGAGCGTCTATTTTTCGACTAACAAAAGCAGTTGTCAACACAAAACTAATGGATAATTTGCTCTCACACTTTGACAGAATATCAGAACTAGTGTTGCCATCTTACACTAAAAAGATTTTACCGAAAAAATAAAGGCGGCCTTTTTAAATTGAAAATTACCGGAACTTTTTGATCACAAGGTACATAGTGCGTATTGTCTTTCCCCAAATAGGAACTCCTATTGGCCGTGGTGTATGGCGTCTTCAATCACACATCCTTGATGACATGGATGTCCTCAACGAACTGTCTAGAAAATGGGAATACTGGGTACGTGCGAGAAGAAACCATCGTTCGTGGATAGAATGGTGGGTTATGTATACAAAGCCTAAAGTAATCTCGTTTTTGAAATGGAAAACTTCAATTGTCCACCGAGAATTTAGAGATGCGATCGAGCTATATCGATGTTTATTGAAAGAAGCATACGACAACTATCACGGCAATCCAGAACAGTTTGGTACGATCAACCACATTAAATCACAAATGCTTCGTCTGCAGAGACAGTTTTCAGAGAATTTTCGGAAAAACAACGAAACTTATATCTCCGGAGAATCCACAACGCTGTTCCACGTTGCTCAAATCCATGGAAAAAAAGTCCAAAACATCTATCTTAACGTTGCAGTCAGACGATGGTACCGAAATTCGAGACGACACTCAAATAAGAGAATCAATCAGGTCATATTTTGAAACCTTATATTCCACTGAAGATGCTGATCCTCCAACTGATTTTGCGCCAGCCAAAGCAATTCCGCAAAATAACCCTGTAAATGAAAACCTGATGCACGCTGTAGATCAAAACGAAATTTTAGCTGCCATCAAAGAAAGTTGTTCACGAAAATCTCCGGGCTCCGATGGGCTGCCTAAAGAATTTTATCTGAAGGGTTGGCGGGTTATTTCCAATGAGTTCACTAATGTCATCAATGATGCACTTCAAGGATTAGCAATGAAAAAATTCTACGATGGGATCTTAGTTCTGGTAAAAAAGAAAGGAGGTGACAGAAGTGCGAAAGGATATCGTCCAATTTCACTTTTGAACTTTGATTACAAAGTCTTGGCAAGGATCCTCAAACGAAGAATACATTCTCTGCTTCCGTTGGTGTTGGCAGATAACCAAAAATGCTCAAATGGAAAGAAAACTACATTCGAAGCAACAAGCCGTATATACGATAGAATCTGTCAACTCAAACAACACCGTAAAAGTGCACTTCTGGTGTCTTTTGATCTAGACCATGCGTTTGACAGAGTCAATCACCATTTCCTGAAACAAACTCTAGAAGGAATGAATTTCAACCAGAATTTTGTTAACTTACTTGACACGATTTGGAGCCAATCGTATTCTAAAATTTTGGTCAATGGTCACCTGACACAGGAATTCAAAATTAAACGATCAGTACGACAGGGTGATCCGCTATCGATGCATCTTTTTGTTTTGTACCTGCAACCACTGCTAGATGCCATCTTGAACAAATTTCCTAACGCCGTGATCAACGCCTACGCTGATGACATATCCATGTTTCTAGACAGCGAACGAGCAGTAATACAAGTTGCTACTATATTCAATGAATATGGTTCAGTTTCGGGTGCAATTTTGAATAAGCAGAAAACTGAAGCAGTAATGATCGGCAACGTTAACCTCACGACAGACACGGAGTGGCTAAATATCGAAAACGTAGTAAACATCTTGGGAGTGCGCTTTGGAAACAATATCAAACAAGTTCAAAAATTAAACTGGCAGTCCGTTCTTAGCGGATTGAAAACCCGACTTTGGTTTCATCACCCGAGGAAGTTGAATATAATTCAAAAAGTCATACTTATCAACACGTATATCACCTCAAAACTTTGGTATATGGCCTCAAATATTCCACTCACAAAAGGATTTGCCGCAAAAATTAAGGCAGAAATCGGAAAATTCATTTGGTATGGCCAAGCTCTACAAAGAATAGCCTTTGCCAATTTGATTCTCCCAAAATCTAGAGGTGGTCTGAACCTGCATTGCCCAGAGACAAAATCGAAGGCACTATTTTTGAACCGTGCGATAAGCACGGCAAGACAACTTCCATTTATGAGTAGCTTTCTAGAGAATCCAAACATTCCAGTACCAGCGATATTTAACCATATTAGACTACTGCAAACCGAAATGTCCCAGTTACCTCATCAATTGATCAGTACAGCATCGTCTCAAGCAATATATCTCCACTTTCTGACGCTAAAACCTGATCCGGGATTTGTAACGGCCAATCAACGTGACTGGAAGGCCGTCTTCAAACACCTTAATAACAAAATCTTATCATCAACGCAGCGATCCAACTGGTTTGTGGTAATGCACCAGAAGATAAGGCATCGAGATTTACTGTTTCAGCGAGGCGTGGCAGATGATCCGAATTGCGAGACATGTCCGGGAGAAATAGAAACTACGATACACAAGCTGTTCCGTTGTCAAAGCAGCAGAGAAATATGGAGGTTTCAACGAAGACAAATACTACAGCTCGAGTCAAGACTAGCCAGGTTAGAACCAGAAGATTTTGTATATCCTGAGTTTAAAAACACTAATCGAACCTCAAAGAACTCCATTATAAAATCATTAGGACTATTTTTCAGCTATCATATCGAAACAAATGAAAACTTATTAAGTTTAGACAATTTTATATTTTATGTACATATTAACAAATAAACATAGATATATAAGGTTTTAAAAAAAAAAAACACCTTTAAACTTCAGTCAAATCTCCTTTTAATGCCCCCAGGAATTCTACCATGGAAGTGTAATAAGTATCATCTAACACCAATTATAAAGTTCAAGCAATTTCCGACATTATATCAAGTAAAAAGTTTGAGCCAAACAGAACGTACACAGTAAGGCCATTACTTCCTCCCTTAAGTATAAATAATATGAACAATGATCCATTAAAACATCAATAGGCAACAGAAAAGAAAAACTTTCCATCTAATATCCTCCAACTCCTCTTCTACAAGAACAATTGCGGAAAAACTTCGCACTTTACGCTCGTATGCGGCTCGTTGTTATTGAATCATAATAATGAGTTCCACGACGAGAAACTTGAGCGCCATGCTTTTGACCGACCTCCCTGCGAGAATTGGCCGTTCTTCATAGCTGCTAGCCGGGATCCAAGTGATATAAAACCGTGCACAGCAGTAACAGCCCGCGTGTCCCACATTATTTATGTCAAAGAAAGTAACGTGCATTTGGGCAGGCTGGAAAACAGCTGCTGCAGGCTGTCAGCAACCGTCACCGAAAATAACACAATACTCGTTCGTTAAAAACCGAGCTAGAAGTAGGTAGGATTATTTTCCACGCTGCATTACAGACAGACAAACTTCCTCGTCCGCGTATAGTTATAGTCAACAATTGTGCTAATCAAATTCCATGCTGGTTAAGCGGAAACACAAATGACGGCTTACAGGCAAATGCTCTCCGGAACTGACATTTGCATATAAATCCTACTTTGCCATAGTTACTCCCCCTCTAGTGTCTCGAGAGGAGATCGAGGGATGTGGGTTAAGGTAGGTGTGGTAAACACTGAAAAATAACCAGAATTTGTCGAAAAACGTTCCGAAATTTGTGCACGAAATGTGGATTCAGTCAGTTGGAGTGCTGGGAGGTCTAATCGTAGTAGCCCTTTTACAATGCTTGCCGGGTTTCGTTTGGCCTGGTTTGGCTTGGCTGCCAGCATACATATTTGAGCAACAGGAGACCGAGAAAAGCATTTATCATGACAACCGTAAGAGATCGGTCGTTCGAAGCGGTATGGCTTTTATCTATTCAGCAGAAGGATAGAAAGCTTGTAGCTAGCGCCTGGATGCCAGTCAACACATTGGTGACATTTTTCTGAGTTGAGATAGAATTGGACATTTGTAGTGTAAATTTGGGG
The DNA here is from genome assembly GCA_024533555.2 of Aedes koreicus. Taxonomy (NCBI): domain Eukaryota; kingdom Metazoa; phylum Arthropoda; class Insecta; order Diptera; family Culicidae; genus Aedes; species Aedes koreicus. The sequence continues at coordinate 241,729 of JAHHFK020003823.1, forward strand.
TGACACCATTAGGGAGGAAATTATGACAGGATAAGTCACCATGCGCTTCCATCATATTTTGTGCACACCAATGGTGTATGACTGATTTCGGATGACGATGAAAAAAAATTAAGAAAAATTTTTTAAAAAAAAATTTTTTTTTTAATTTTTTTTTTTTTTAACCTTTTAAAAAAAACTTGGACCCCTGGGGGGGGGGCCAAAGGGGAATATACGGGGGGGGGGGGGCGGGGGGGGGGCCCTTTTCTCTTTCTTGATCTGGGTGGCGGTCCTCTGTGGTGAAGTTGTTGTTGTAGTTATTTATCGTCCGGCGGTGGCTGGTGGCGTTTTTCTTTTCTTTCTTTTTCCCGGCCGGCCGGGGGGGCCGAAGCAAAAACATTTCCTCTTTGGTGGTCGTCGACCGCAGGGGGGTGTTTTGCGGGGGCGGGGGGGGGGACCCAAGCAACCAAAAGTTCGAATTTTACTTGAGATGAGAACTCAGAAGTTCACATTTAGTTGAAATTTAGTTCCATGGAACTTTTTTGCTGAATAACAAGACACTTCACGGACAAACAGAACTTAATTTTCTTTAAAGTGTCATTAATATTTAAAAGAACTTAAAAGTTCGAGAATAGTTTTTTCTTGCTATTCAACCCAACCTTCAAGTTCATATGTTGATAGTTGAGAACTTGATTTGAACTTCAAAAAATCTCTAACACAAAGTTCAATAAAAGTACTAACCGTACTTTTATTCAGCGCAAAAGTTTACAATACATCTATGTTGAACTACTTTCCTACTTTTCGAAGTACACGTAAAGTTCTGAGTAAAACTTTAGAAAATGTAAAAACGATTGTTTACATTTGAAGAGTGACAAGTTTGACAAGATACAAGAGCAAAGAATGGATTTTTCAAAAACATTAAAAAAGAACAGCTTATTTTATTACCATCGTAAAAAACTGTTAGCTTAATAGGCGGTTGGATAGTCATGAAGGAAATGAATATATTTTTTGGCTCAGGAAGTACTAGCACATCGGTCCCAAGCTTAATCCCAAGTAACTCAAAGAAAATCATCATTTTTGAATGAATTATAATATTTTGTTTCATAAATATATTATAAGTGTTTTGCAAAATATGTCACGTTTTGAGCGGTTTGAATCATTCATATTTTATAAGAGCAATGGGCCAAACCAGTTTTCTCTGACTATGATTAAGCTATAAATACTTTTTTCACTGCTGCGAGTGATTTATTCCTTATAGTTGTTCGTAAAAAACATCGTTCTATACATTTATAAAACATAAACAGGACAAGATTTTATAGATAGTTGTTGAAATAACATTACATCAACCATGTTTTGCAAAACATATTTTGTGACATAAGGATGGATTTGTTGTACAAGATTGTGGTTTCATTGCCAACGAAAAGCAAATCGTAGATACTAGGAATAGACTTTTCAATCATTGGAATTGGTATAGTAAAGAAGCTACAAACTTTTCACGCCAAGGATTAGGGTTCGAATCCCATACCTGGCGCTGTTTTATTTTTGTATGAGGTTTTTTTTACACCTTTTGTTTTATAAGGCTGCACATTTTGTGCTTTTTACGTCATATTAAAGTAGGAAATGAAGTTAATTGCTTATTAATTGCATGTATTTGTCATTGGACAGTATTTTCAACTTGTTTATAACAAGCTGTGTTGCTTGGGATGATTCGCCCCTAATAACGTAACTCACACCAATACACCCTCAAATATTCTGTCAAAACAACATAGCGAATCAAAACAAAAACAAAGATACTAGGTACTGAAAAGCGCAAGAGTGCATGGCAAGGTGCAGACTGCAAGGTTTACTTCGGAACTAGTGGTTCTATAACAGTTAACCAATTTCAAATCGCTAGTTACACATTGATTGTTGGCTAAATGGGAAGCGGAAAATGAAGCTGTCACTCAACAAGCTAATTAATATGTAGTGTTTTTTTATTTGAATGTTTTTTATCCTGCTTTATAGGAAAACAATAGCCTACCAAATCACAAAATGTTTCAAACGAAAGAGAAATTGGGACCGATTACCCAAGACATACAACTCCGTCCGAAGACAATTGACTTGAAGACGATGACAGCGAAATGGAAGATTTTCAGGAAAGTGATGATGACTCATTAGAGTATTGATATTCATCATTTGAAATAGATAAATATAGTGATGCATTGGATTCAATGGATTTGAATGAGTGCATTAGGTTTTGGGCCCGCAAAACTAATTAATCACACGAATCCACAAAACTAATATTGGTGATTAACCCTAATTAAAATCAGATTGAAACTACGATTGAATCTATTGTAAAACAACATATAAAAGAATGGTAGATACTAAAGGCTATATTGTTCTCAACGATAAGGTAACATTTAAAATTATTGTTTTCCACCATAGAATCTATTGTTGATGACGATTTGACAATAGAAATGCAGGGTTGTTATGTATCGTAACAATTAAACAATCAAGTTTTTCTCGAACAGTTTCAAACTAAAACCATTTATTTTATTGTCTTTTTATTGGTAAAATTTTCGCTACAATAGACTTTATTGTCTATGAATTATACTGATAATAGTGTCGTTTTAGTAGAAGTATACATGAACAGTATAGTTTACAGTTCAACAACAAAACTTATTATAAATTTATGGTTTTGTATTGTAATCCTATTTTAAATTTATATTCGGGTAAAGGTCGCCAGTTCCGTTTATGAAGACATCCTGGCAAGCAACTTCCGAAATTTTTAAAGTTGCTGGAGGACAATACTGGTACACAGTTATTAAGCAGTGTCTGATTGATTTTGTTCGGTAAGACTCAATATAAGTAATTGTACTGACCTTATAGGGTAATCCTATTTTGGCTACTAATTTGAATTACATGGCTATATTCCCAAACACTCAAACTGAGGAGTCGTTACATAGCGTGATTCTAAATTAATCAAAACGATGTAGGATTATAGGGAACAAAATAGTACTAATGCATGGAATCGAGTAAAATCATAGCATAAACCACTCAGTACATATGGCACAGTGGTAAGTATCCCGGTTTCAAAGAGGAGGACTCGAGTTCGAGACTAGCTAGTAGTAAGTACTTATGAAAAATTTAATTTAACTAAGAAAATATCCTCAAATTGAACTCAATCATCATTTCATCATTGCGGCAGGATTAGAACAGAAACAAGAACAAAAATGTCGAACACAAATGTCTGTTTTTTTTTTTGGTTTTGTTGAGTTCGTTTGAGGTACTTTTTAAGCTGACTAGCATTCTCTACAACTTCTTGAACGAACCTTCTGTGAACTTCAAAGTTTTCTTTAGAAGTTTATAAGAATGCTGCTAGCAGCTTAATCATTGAATGCGAACTAGAAAGTTCGGTTAATTACTTAAAAAGTAAGCTGAATAGAATTCTCATCATAATCCTTCGATTAGCTGGTTAAGCCAAAAACACCCTTTTATCAGAACTTTTGGTTGCTTGGGGATAGATTTGACGTTAACGCTTACCTCCTTGGTGGGGCATGTAAAGTACCCGGTCTCCTGCCAGTCATTGCCGTCCAGCGTCAATTGGGTCTATATATTTATATGTATATTGGTCGTTGGGAGTGACGAAGCTAAGAAAGTTAATGCACTCCTTTGTTGTCCACACAGGCGTTTCCTATTTGTATTCAAGCTCCAAATCCAAGAGTGTAGCGTCTTTTCTTGCATGAGAGCTTGACTGTCGGTTGAGACATGAGCACTAACTCTTATCCTAGCCTCTTACGGCTTATGGTTATAGCGCCATTACTCGCTTTCTGGAAAGAGAAGATGGACGCGCCGACACAGAGTCATACGCTCATACACATACACACATACAGGCACACACACATGTACACACACGCACACACATGCACACACACGCATATACACTTACACTCACACATTCACATATTCATGGTTTGTAAATACCTTTAGATTGAACCAAACGATCAAACAATTTATGTACGATTAAAGGAATTTCCCCCGCTGATCACCAAACGTTACGGGAGCTTAAACTCTACTGATATCAAAAATATAAAAAGTAAAAAGTACTTAGCTGAATTCCATTTAATTACGTGTCCGATCCAAAAAAAAAACCCGATCAGGCAACTAGCATCGAGCAATGCCCATAACCTCCAGCTGAATACTGAAGGCATATCGTTTAATCGCACAATTTCTTCATAATCCGACTAGAAGCACAGACTTAAGTCCAGTTGATAATTACTACGAAACATTGTCGAAAAACTTCACATGCTAGATTGCATAGAAACGATTGATCCACATCGCAGGGCATTGAGCAAGGCACACACAATCGTTGCAAGGACACCGTTGGTGCAACGCACAAAATATGATGGTGGTCGGTTAACACACCCGTAACAATCAACACACTCCGGAGAGCACTCCGCGACCGAAATTTAAAAAAAAAATACAAATAAAAATAAAATCAAAACGGAGCAGAAATGACCTTCCTCTTCAGACTCTTCTGAACTTATAGGTCGCGCAACACTATGCGGTGGCTGAAACCAGGCTTCTGTTCGATGCTCTTGCCTTTTCCCAGAAGAGAGAGGATGTTATGAAAACCAGATCGTCGCTTCGGGATGGAGCTGGTAGTACTAACAAACCATCAAGCATAATTTCTTGACTATTTTCGCCATGTCTGCTGCAAATCAACTGATAACGCTGTCAATTTTTTTTTTTTTTTTTTAATCTTTATTTTACGTCGGCCTATTTCCTCACATGGTGACAATCACCGACGCCAGGAAGACGACTCCACCACCTGGACCCTACCTAACGACTCATGAATATGAACCGGGACCAACGGCTTTACTTCCCTTCCGAAGGAAGACGTGACCAGATTTTTTTCGCCTCAGAAAAACCACCGACGTCGACTGGGATTGAACCCAGACCCTACTGGGGTGCCAAGTAGCAGTCACGCTTACCACTACACCACCGACGCCGGCTAAAAAGATCCAACTGTCAATTTTTGACATAGGATTACGTCTTTGTTTTTTATACTGGAGTACAAATTTAAAAAAAAACCTACTTCGACCGCCACGAAAAGCGGTCAGGTTTTGAGCGTTAATATCTCAGCCGTTTCTCCAAAAAATTTCAAAATGTTTGCCCCAATTGATCGGAGATTTCTACGCGTCGATTAAAATATTTAAAACTATTGACATTCAAGTTTAAACTATTGATAAAAACGCAGACATCACCTAATATGTCTTATAATTTCGTTTTGCATCTAAAATTTACTAAATGCCAAGTAAGTTTTATAACAGACTTCAAATGTAAGTAAGAAAGATCTCTTATGTAGCAGTTAACGATATATAAGGGGTTCATCTTCGCAAAATGCTTCATTCGCTCGGCAGCTTAAGAGCTGTTCAGAGCGGCGGAAAGCCAGTATTGAGTTGGCAGCTCGCGGTGACAAGTACCCTTGGAGGGTGCTCTGGCGAGCAACAATTAACCAGGTAGCTGATGGGTCTATCGCCTTTGGCTAGGCAACCGTCGCTAGGCAGCCATTGGTTAAGCAGTCGGTTAGCCAAGCCAGTGGTGCATTTGCAGTCAGCCAGCCAGCCGGTTAGCGCAACCACGAGCGAAATAAGTGTAATCTAGTTGGCAGCTATCTTTCGGTAAGGCTGTTGAATGGTATGAACGGTATAAGCCAGCCACCATCATCATCGCTAATGTGTGTAAAAAATGCAAATAGCAACAGCGGCACGACTTTTTACTAATAATTAGATTATTTTTTTTTCTACCTTTTTGTTTAATAAAAACCCCACGTTTTTCTTTTTTTTTTTCTTTTTTGTTTTGCTACAGGGTGCGGCAGAAAATAATGCGAAAATTTGTTCTATTTCTTTCAAATCCCATTTTCAAATAATTCAAGCAATAATATCAACATTTTCGAGTGCAGTTATCTTTATTAGGTCCTTTTAAACAAATTAATTCAATATTTCCTCCATTTTTATTAATAACATCCTCAAGCCAGAGCATGCCTTTCGGACGTAGTCCTCCGACATTGACTGCCATGTGCGTGTTATGGTTGACTTCAGGGTTTTCACACTAGGGTGTGATGTTTTGTAGGCTCGAGCTTCAACATATGCCCAAATCAAATAATCCAACGGATTAAGATCTGGACTGCTAGGGGGCCACAAATCCTTCGGCCAAAACTTCATGCTATCGTTCAACCATTGTTGGGTTCGATTGGACGTGTGACACAGCGCTCTATCCTGCTCTAGGACAACGTTCTGGTTCTCGGAGAAGTTGGGCTTCACCCAAGGAAGCACTTGATCCTTTAAAATACCGATGTACACTTCGGTATTGATTTTAACTCCAGCATCAATGGAAACAGGCGGCATTTTCAAACCGTTGGACGCCACCAAGCCATACATCATGACACCAGCCGGATGTTTGGTTTGAAATTTGAATTTCACTTTTTCCGGAACGTTCTCCATTTTCTGCGGTGAAATAAACCGGTCCGTGCGGCTGTTGGCCACAGGATCGATGCTGAAAAGCTTTTCGTCGGAGAACAGGATTATCATTTTTTCCTTCTTCAACAAGGAAAGCAATCTCTTGGAACGAGTCACTCGTAGTTCCTTGACCCGGTCCGTAATCAAGTGGCGTTTCTCTCTGGCTCTGGAAGATGCATGCAGGTCTTCTTTTATGATTCTCTGCAAGGATTTCTTCGAAATATTGGCTTCCTTTGCCAGTTTTCTTATGGAACGCACCGGGTTGCGAGCAATTTTTGCACGGACCGATTTGATCACGTTCGGCGTGCGTGCAAAGCGCGGACGTCCGCTTTCCGGCTTCCGCTGCCTAGGACCATCCTGCAGGGACTTTTTTATGCGGTAAACTGTTGCCAAATGGCACCCTACCACCTTGGCAATCTCTTTCGGCTTCTTCTGGGCGAGCAACAAACTGGTGATCACTTCTTTTGCGAACATTTTGACGAATTTGCAATAAAACAAATAGAATGTTTGGATGCAGCACTTGATAGTAAACATAAAGAAATACACTTTCGACAGAAGTTAGTCACTAGCTACACGAATTAACCCAATACTCAAGTTTGAACATTTTCGCATTATTTTCTGCCGCACCCTGTACATAGCACCCACACCACTGGCCGCCATTGAACCCCACAGCATGACGCTGCATCTTCCGTGTTTGACAGTAGGGCTTAAATGCTTGACCTCCAACGACGAATTCGATTGTCTCGAAACCGTCTGTCTTCCATCGGAGCCAAATAGATTAATTTTCGTCTTATCGGTAAAAACCGCCTTGTTCCAAAACTCCAAGGGCTTGTCAATATGCTCCTTCGCAAAATCCAGTCACTTCTTATTATTTGCTTTTGAAAGAAGAGGCTTCTTTCGAGAAACTCTTGCCCTCAAATTGTGTCTGTGAGCCACACGCCGGATGGCCAGCGACCACTTAAGCCAATTTCGGAATACTTGTCCTAGGTTCTTTTCTTTTTGTTCGCACGATTCCTCGTTCGTCAGCAGCGGCCTCTGCCTGTGCGGTTCTTCAAAGTTCCTTCGAATTTCCACTTGTTTACGATTTTCTGCACGGTGGAATGTGTTCTTCCAATGGCAGCCACTATTTCCCGCAACGATTTTCCACGAAGGCACATACTGATCACTTGAGTCCTTTCCTGGTGGTCGACATTTTGATCCAAACACAATAAACTTCCAGACGAAAATAACGAAGATCGCTGTCAATGCAGCTAAGAGTTGTTGACAGTATGCACTTCTAGAAAAATTCACTTCAAATTGCCAAAATTGTTTTAAAAAACGAATTGGTTTGAAAATAGTAAAGATGTACGCTCAATTTGGAACATAAAAAATGCTTCATTTCTGGAATTTTATTCGATTCAAATTTTGTAGGAATCCTTTTCAATAATTGAAGTCCATGCTTCGCAAGTTGAGCAATTATAGAACTGAACTACAACAGAAATAATATTTTTGTAAAGTATTATCCCCCCAAAATAATGGAAAAGTTCCTCACGTCATGGGTGTACGCTCAATTTTGAGACTGACTGTATAACAAACTTCAAGCTTTAGTTTTTTGAATGATAAACGAATTTGCTAGAAGAGAAACACTCTTAAAAAATCTTTCACTTAGCTACTACTGGAAACACATGTAGATATTTTCCAATACTAAGATAAGTGGCTTTTACATGAATATCACATAGAAAAAGAAATTCTACTTGACTAATCATCTACATTTCACTGGACACATAAGATTCACTTGATTTTGCAAAGTATTTTCCACTTCCTGAATAACATGAATGTTAAATGAATTTCTAGTGGATATTTTCCACTGATTATGTGATTTTTTTTGGGTGCAGGAAAGAAAACGTGACAGCTCAGGCAAAAACTGAAAAGGTTGTGGCGACGCCTGCTGCGTTTTTTTTTTTCTTATCTGTTTTGAACATTGTCTAGAGTCAACCCTAAATTCTCATGATTAAGGAATTCATATGCGTCATTGTAACTAAGAAAAAGGTTCTGTTAACTGGTATTCAAATGGATTGAAATTATTCCTTTATTCAAAATACCGTGTTCATCTTATGAAAACATCAAATAGGTTGCCGCGATTTCAGCAATCTAATAACCAACGCAAAATCGGCAACCCTTTCCCGGAGAAATCCAAGCTATCCAACAAAGACTGGCTTTTAAGGCCCACATGTAGGATTGTGCCGTATGTATAATTAAGTATATGGCTCTTCAGATTGGAGATGAACCACGAAGGAAAGGCTCGGAAATATATTCTCCACTTTTTCCGCTCCATTCCTCCACGAGACAAACGGCAGAAACAGTTTCCTACATCGAAAATATGACCCGGAGAGTGGAGTGATAATTTATGGTTATGGCATCTGACATGACATCTGTTTATCCAATATGAAAGAGCATGATTATCTATGGCCTGCTGAACTCGGTTCCATCTTCGAGTACAGTCTCAGCCAGGAGTCCGTGTCCGGGATCGGGTGGTCGTCATCCCATACCTATCTACATTCGCTTCATCGGTATGAGAGCCGGAAAACCACACACAAGCGCCCGTAGCGACTACTATGCAAACACTCAAATAGATGATCCTGCCCCAAACCGGGAGGCCTACCGAGCCTCCCAAGAGTAGATGTCATCCGAAGCCAAGTGTTCCTGGTGTTTTCGATTCGAATTATAATGCCACAAATCTACATAGATTTTGATAAAGTGGATAAGTCACCACCAAATACCGACTATTCCCATCGTTCGGGTCGAGGACAAATATGTACGCATTCCCGGGTTCCGGAAACTGTTGTAGGTGTACGATGACGGTGCCGTTGATGAGGATGAGGAGTACGTGTTTGGGCTATGCGGCTGAACTGATGTCCTTTGGAATGTGAGCGGCAGCAGGACGACGACGGGCTGCCTATGACAAGTGTAAATTTAAGGCTTGAAAAATGATGATATACTCATTTCGGTCAAATGGATGGAGGAAGGTCTTGCGTAAACTACCGCAAAAGGTGGAAGGGATTGTTTCGGTAGTTTATGACAAATAGTTACGGGGTGTTGGTGAATGGAGCACTAGTCCATTAGATAAACTGGGTGCCGGGGATTGCTGTAAATATGCTACGACATGAGTTGACTATTTGAGGAAGAGAATAATAGACACACTCAATTTCGATTTTCTAGGTCGGCAATTTTCTACCGAAATATCAACAGCAGTACCAACTACTGGTACACGCAGTTATTTAATTTTCTGAACTTTGATAACTTATTTTCCGGCATTCCGGAAATGACAAAGCTTACTTAGTTACTGAGACATGGTAGATAATCGATTACCGACTACACCGAGCCAGGTCAGCTGTTGTGAGTTCAGTAGATTCATTACCAAGGCCAGTCATTTAGATGAAGTTCATACTACATTTAGCTCTCTTTTCTTTTAGGAAATTTGAATGCTACTTAGGTAGTCTAATAAATCGAGCGGCACAATTAACACATTTTCTATAATAGGCAGAAGAAGTTGATTCGCTGTGCAAACAGCATACATGATAACATCACAAAACTCATATTGTCTACCAAGGCACACGCATCAAAACAACCGAAGTGTTTCAATTTAAATGTGACTTGCCACCAGACACGGTTTGTGGTAAAAGATCACGAGTACCATTCATTTAGACAAGAAAAGTATTACGCTACAAAAACATAAAGTGCTGATAGTTTGAACAAGTTTTCCCGTTCAATTCCAAAGCTTTCACACATTTTGAATGGAACTGGAACAGGACCTCTAGCACCCCTTTCTGCAGGACGAAGTTTGCGTGTACCCACCTATAGTTCCGGAAGGGATGCTACACAAGATAGCTTTTTTCACACACACACAGCCATACAGGCACACACAGACAGAATGATAAGCCGAATATAAATTTACGGACACAAAGCATATTTTTTACCAGAGTTGTGGTTTTTTTTTATCCCGACAATTCGTGCCTTTTCTTCGGAGGCTCAAAAATTATGATATTCTTGCCAACCCCTGCCACCTCTGATAAATGTCCGAACAGACAACGTCGACAAAATGTACGTGTTTCATTTGTGGCTTTTTATGCAAAAGTTTTACCATGTCGACGGCGACGCGTCCATGTTTTGGGAGGGGAAAAGCGATTTGCTGGGCACGTTCCATCCTTTTTTTCGGGCTGAGGAAATTGTTCTCGGTCCTTTCGGAAATTGCCAGAATCAAAAGTACATTTTCTGAATGCCGGAAGGGCCACTGCAACTGGAACACCACTGACCAACCAATCGCCATTACCGCTTGGTTTGCTTCTTCTTTTTTTTCCAAGTCAGAGTTGGGATTGGAAATGTTCGGGTCGGTGGAACACGCTTCGATGACACGTCCCTCCGGAGATGGTGAACAAATTGTGTGTTTGTACTCTTCATTGTTGTAGGATTCCTTCTTTCCTGGCGCATGGTTCGTTTTTAGAAACATATTGGGTTTCATTTGTTAAAAGTGTGAGACCCTTTTTCTTTCAGGCGTCATTCTATTCCTTAATCCTTGCAGTTAGAATGTTTGTGTTGGTTTCTGGTTTGTTAGGAAAAAAAGAAGGAATTTAGGTATTTTTATCATAAGTCCATTTATTTGCACAGCCTCAATCCAATCAACTTCTCAAAACCACGGGATCATTTTCAATTTTTGGGGTTGATAGTACCAACTCCTTTTTTTGGAATCGTTACTAGAACTGGGAGTGTTAGTAGCGGTGATACCAGTACTAGTACCAGTATCAAGAATATTTCAAGATATTTTTTTATTTCTATATTGAACAACAATAAAATCTCAAATTTGTAGAAAAAAAAACCAAAAACTTTGGTTACAGAGTTGGGCCTTCAGAATGTGTTGGAAGAGGAAATTTTGGACTGTTTTGAGCGAATCCACCTTTTTTATAGATGTGGAAAATGCTACAAGCTATAAATTTACTAAGTTAGTGCTCAATAACAAATTATAATTGAAGTACTTACTTAGTCTAACCTCACACTCTTGCCAACAAATTTAATGTGGTAGCCGTTTAGTTTTTACCTGCTCCTGTTCAAATTTAGAGTTAGGATTTTTTTAATTTGCCAATTCAATTCTACTTACAGCTACAATTATGAAACTACTAGATACTTAATTTATAATGATGAACAATTCACTAAACTTATTCTCTCTTGATTAATTATTCTTCTGTACATGACTTGCAGTCAACCAGTTGACAGATCAGGAGCGAGCTGTCTCCCTGACACTAACCTTTCCTGGGTTAACTGTTTCAACGAGGGGACTTGTGGGTGCAGTCGCAACCGCCGTAACGTTCCTCGGGCCGTAACACTGGTCACCACTCTCAGGACCAGTTTTACAAGAATTCAGATCCAGTTCCGCTAGTTTCGCCACAGGTCTTTGAAGTACTCCGGTTGATGTCTGCACCAACGCTTGGCGCACTCGTCCGTCTTGTCCCTTTTGGACCTGAAGAATCCGCCCACGCACCCATTCATTGAGGCTTCCGTCGTTCACGATAACTACCAAGTCTCCTTGCAACACAGGCCTTACTTCTCCAAACCATTTTGTCCTTCTTGATATGACAGGTAGATAGTCGCGGATCCATCGTCGCCAAAATAGATCAATCATGCGACGACAGTGGTCCCAATCATTACAACATACGGAATATGTATCGGTGATCATTCTCGGAGGCTGCACAATGCCATTGGAATTCATAAGAATGAAATGGTTGGGCGTTAGGGCTTCTTGATTTGCCTCATCCAGAGGTATGAAAGTCAAAGGTCTGGAATTAACTATTCCTTCGGCTTCCACAAGCACCGTGCGAAACATCTCTTCAGTTGGAAGCTTGGTTGTTGAAATTGCGTAGAAAGCTGTTTTGACGTAGCGTACCATCCGCTCCTAAGCATCGCCCATATGTGGAGCGGACGGAGGAATGAACAGCCATTTTGTACTGGCGTTTGTGAACGTTTCAGCTAGGTTGCCATTGATGGTCCTGATTTCGTCTCGAAGATCGTTACTTGCACCCAAAAAGTTTGTTGCGTTATCACTGTATATTTCCAATGGGGAGCTACGCCGGTCCACGAAACGCCGAACTGCCATTTTGCAGGACTCAGTGGATAGTGAATGTACGACTGCCAAATGGTCAGCACGGATGAAAAGACAAGTGAATAGAGCCACCCATCGCTTCACGTTGCTACGTCCTACTCGGATCATCATTGGCCCAAAGTAATCAAGACCGACGAAGGTGAACGGTCGGAAAAATGCTCCTAGTCTGGCCGTGGGAAGGGGACTCATCTTGGGTACTCAAGGAACCGATTTTGACACCTTGCATTGTTGACATTCTCTCACTGTGCTTCGTACAACGATGCTTAGACTGGACACGTGGAATCGCTGACGCATTTCATTGACCACGGTTTCCATATTTCCGTACAGGAACTTTTGATGATACCACATGATGATGAGGTTCGTAACACAGTGACTCCGAGGAAGAATTATGGGATTCCTTGCATCGTAGGACGTAAACGCAGCTAGGCTTATCCTACATGCTCCTAGGCTTATTTTACATGCGTAAAATTCTCTTTTCATCGAGAAATTGAGAAATCTTCAAGAGTTTACTGCTACTTTCTAACTTTTGGACCGAACGAAAGATCCACACCTCCGCTATTGCCAACTCTTCTTGGCTTAGTGGTCCCTTCTCTGTAGCAAGTTGACGTGCTTTCGCCTTCCGACGCTTCTTGTTAAGCGGTGCCAGTTCGAGTAATGCCTCCAGTCCAGGTCTGAACGAGTTACGCTATGCTCAATTACCAAGGTGGAATGTTGTTCCTCAGTCGTATCGTACTTCACATCTGGAGATGAAGGCCAGTACTGCTCACTCATATGCAGAAATTCAGGTCCCCCGAACCAACGACCTTCGGGATTTAAATCATCGGATGCGTTCAAATCGGATGGAATCCAATGCCATGCGGCAGTATTGCTCTTCTCTAGAATCTCTCCGATCCGAAAAGCTACAAATTGGCGATATCTCCGTTGATCAGAGTTGATCTATCCCATCACTGTTTTCGAATCGGTCCATAAGAACCTCTCCGCAATAGACAGAGTGTGAGTGGCGCAGATATCCTCAACCAGCCGTGCTCCTAACACCGCAGCCTGAAGTTCAAGGCGAGGCACGGACGTCAATTTGAGTGGAGTAACTTTCGCCTTCCGGCTACCAAAGCACACCGTACTTGTCCTGCTATCTCGGCGCGCAAATATGCAACACAAGCAAATGCAGCTAAGCTGGCATCTACAAATACATATAGCTGAATGTTCTTGATTTCCGTCGAAGGCTGTCCCGGAAAGTAGCACCGCGGTACTCGTACCACAGCCAAGGAGGAGAACAGGGCCACCCATTGATCCCATCGTTGTTTTAACTCATTTGGGATTCTTTCATCCCACGTAACATTGCTGCGCCACACATCTTGAATAAGGATTGTTCCATGTACGGTAAAATGAGAGAAAAATCCTAGAGGATCTTATAGACTCATCACAGTCTTGAGCAATTCCCTCTTTGTAGGCCACTCAAGCACAGGTATGAATTTGACAGAGTAGGTGAACGCTGAAACAGTGCTGAACAGGTGCTGGTCTCATTTGAGAACTCCTTGACTTCGGCGTTCGCTGACGCACCCAGCTCCTGAAGAACGTTCTCTGAATTGGACATCCACCCACGGATCACAAATCCACCTCTTGAATGGACGAAAGTTACTTCTCTCACCCTTCTGATCGCTTCCTCTTCGCTGTCCAGGCTATCCAAATAATAATCCACGTTATGCTTCCGTATTGTGGCATCTGAAGCTTCGGGGAATCTATCTGCATATTCGCTAGCATTGAGATTCTTAACGAATTGAGCAGAACACGGGGAACTCGCGGAACCAAAGGTGGCCACAGAATGCACAGGACGTTTAAAGTATTATCTTCAATGCGAGACGGAATTTTAGTAGCAAAATTGCCAGACACTGAAAATGCTCTATCGCAATCAACTGATGTAGGGCGAACAGTACTCAGTGCTTCGAAAAACATGGTCAAATACTTGCCCTTTAGTCCTTCAGTTTCGAAACAGGCAAATTCATTTCATAGAGTTCTTAGGAATACAGGCGTAATCGAGCTCTGTGAAGCAGGAGCTGCACTAAGCTGCTGAAGTCTTTTGTCTTCTTGTCTATAATCATCTTTTGGCGGTGTCTCATCAACAGTTTCCACGATCTTGTAAAAAACGTTCAGTCGTTTGAGCGAGTCATCCGCCTGCTTTATCAAAACACTCCGCGCAGTTTTGGAAAATATTTCAAAATTGTTATTCATCGTCGTTCTTGCAGCCGGATTGGACAACAATGCGAAAAGATCAGCGAGCGCAAATCGTCTATCACAATTCTGCTCTTTCAATGCTCCGAAATGTTCGTTAGCAATATCGGTCTTTTGGGAAGAAAGCTGTTGGAGCATGAAATGAAGATCAATGTCTGCTTCTTATAATGTGCAGTGTTGTCTGCACATCTGCTCTAGAGCTTCAGTTACAGGGTGTGAAGCTTCAATCATTTCTCAAACTAATTCTATCTCATCGTCTGTCAGGAAGCTCACCCTCACCTTGCCCTTTAAGGATCATCGCTTTTTGGACCGCAGTCCCGATCTCATAAAACCTCTTAAGCATGGCAAGCAAACTAAATATTCCATTTAGTTTTGTAGTCAGAGATCACACTCAGTTCTTTGCCTTTATCCTCTCGAACATACTTCTGAAGAACATCATCGTTTTTCACTGGTGATGGCCTGAAAACCTTGACAATGCCGCGAACCTTCTTTACGGTAGAGAAATTTTGAGCTTTCATTGCAACATCGCTTCCAGAGCCAAGGTCAAGCACAAACAGATCCGTATTTTCGCTGTCAGAGGATGCATCGGAATCTGAATCTACAAATAAAAATTCCTTGAACGTTTTCAAAAAGATTGAGAAGTTTCATAAATATATCCTCATCATAATCGATAAGATTCCCAACAAACATCGGTGTTGAATTAGAGCTTGTTCAAGCAAATTTGGAGAAGCTATTCAGCTGTTTCTTCTAGAATAGCTGAATAGCTTCTCCAAATTTGTTTGAACAAGCTCTAATTCAACACCGATGTTTGTTGGGTTGTCTGTATTTAAGTACGATTTGTGGTACAGAACACTTGTTACTGCAATGTTAATGCCATGGACCAGGCACATTTGATGATGTCAGTCTTCCCACTTTTTCATGATAAGTGCTGCATCTGTCGTTTGGACCATGATGTCTTTGCACCAAACTGATTTCTGACAACTTCTGTTCCAATAATTGTATGCACTGTTCAAAATTCATCGATTCTCGAATTCGCTCGTGCCCCAAATTCCAGTTTCTTCCAGTCATTTGAGGTTTATCTATGCTTATGATTATATTGTCCATCATCTGGCACTATCATATGCAATGAAAAAATATGTTTCGGAGCTGTCCAAAAGTACTCAAAGATAAATCATGCTTCGCTGATGAGCGGCAGCTATGGCATCACTGTTGCTTTTGAGAGAGCCCATGTTTCCTCTCTTCTTCGTTAATTATGGATAAAGCGCACCGGTATTGTAACGTGAAGCCTGTTGTCTCTTAAATTGGTTTGTTTTTAAACGTAGCATCCTGTTTGTCGTCACAGTCGTTCTCTCCATGAGAGTAAATGAAATAAGAAATGCACATTGCCAATCTAAAGATCAATGAAAAACTAAAAGTTTGGTCGTGTACGTCTGTGTCATAACTTGCTAGTAGACGAGTTTGTGATCGTAGCAATCGACATGTTTTGGTTGATTGTTTTCGAGAGCGGATGGATAAAACAAAGGAGCTGGTTGAGGAAATTGACGTTTGCAGCAAATCGTGAACTGGCCTATTTCATTTTGCCTACGCACACATGCACGGAATCGCACTCATACAATATTGTTAGTTTATGTACAGATTGCAGAGCTGAAGAAAACATTTTCTTGTTCGGAAAGCCATCCGCATGCTTTTAATAAGTCCCTGCAATTTGGAACCTTATTCCATGACTATGAGATTTTCAGAGTCCAATGCTCGTTTCTTAAGGTATGTTCCGATAGATCAGAAGAAAGCAGAGAGATTAACGTCTAAATATTAGCAGTTCTAATAATAGATTACATACAACTTCATCAAATGTCCCAAGTGCTGAATAAACGGCTTAAAACCCGTCCCGTACTCTATAAAGGTTTTCAATCCAGCTGGATTGAGCTCAGTGAACATAATTTGCGGAAAGTTAACATTTTGCTTTCGACTCGAAAAAATAACAATAAATAAGTGGGGTTACCTTACCTTACCATACTAAGCAGACCAAGGCCGGTGTGGGCTCTACTGTACACAGAAGATGTCTCCATTCTATTCGGCCCATGGCTGCACCTCGCCAGACTCGCTGTCTGCGAAGAGTCCGCAGGTCGCTTTCTACTTGATCAATCCACCTCTTCTCCTTGCCCGTCTATCATCCGACATTCTTACGGCATGCCCAGCCCAACGTAGTCGACCGATTTTAGCATTGTGTACGATAGGAAGTTCTGCCAGCTAATAATGTGATTCATGGTTCAAGCGCCATCTCCACGTTCCGTTTTCCAACTGCACTCCAGCGTAGATCGTACGTAACACCTTCCGTTCAAGGACACAAAGGGCGCGTTGTTGTTAATATAACCGGCTGACGTGAACTACTTTAAACCGTATGGTGCATTAAAACGGTCAATATGTTAGATTAAGAGACCTGCAACCGAAATTCATAGTGATACTTTGTAACGCAGGTGCCGTTCTTACAGGACGATAGATCTGTATAAATGAGTTAGCATGCTAGAACATTTTATTATTCATTCTTTAAAAATGAAAGGGACCATTTGCTTTGAATGATGGTATTAGGAAAAAGCAACGGTTATGTTGGCGCGTTGCCAGCTGGAGACCATCATCCTTGTGACTTTATAGATGTTTAAAGGGCTGCACAGTGGGCAAAAATGGACCCAAAATCCCATTAATTAGACGGCGCAGGGTAAGAGTCCTGAAAAATAGCTTATCTTATGGGAAAAAAGGCGGGAAATCAAATGGTGTTGGTCTCATTTAGGGTTAACCACAGTAAATGTCCCATTTTGCAAACTAGAATTATTACCCAAAAACTAAACTTGGTGCTGCTATATTGAACCCAATTACACAGTAAATTTGCAGAAAAAACTGGATAACTGAATGGAACAAATTTTGATCGGATGCCAGGAAGTGGTCCATTTTAACCGATTTACCCTTATACATTAATAAACTCACATGGGGCTATGCATAAACCACGTAGACTTTTTTTGGTTGGAGGGGGGGGGGGGGGTTTGACCAAAGTCTACGCTCCAAACAAAATTTCAAAAAATTGTATGGAGAAAAGTCTACGCGCTTTATGAACCGGCCCTATACCATGAGGTTCTGAAGATTGACGCCAGTAATATTACTCGCACTTGCACTGTACTTATGTCAAAATGTCCGGAAAATCGAATGGTGATGGTCTCGTTTAGGATTGACCTCAGAAAAGGATCCGCCCAATTTCCCCTCATAATTTAATAAACTGATATACCATGCGGTTTTGAAGATCGGCGCCAGTTATATTACTCTCAACTCCTAACGAAACCATCACCATTCAACTCTCCGGGCATATTTACATAAGTACAGTGCAAGTGAGAGTAATATTACTATTATGCCAAAATGGATCATTTTATGGCATCCGATCAATGTAAAAATTGTTCCATTCAGTTATCCAGCTTTTTTTGAAAACTTACAGTGCACTTGGGTTCAATATGGTAGCATCGAGCTGAATTTTTAGGTAATACTTTCTAGTTTGCATTCAAAATGAGGGGAGAAACGGGTAAAATGGGTCACTTACTGTGGTCAACCCTAAATGAGACCAATACCATTCGATTCCCCGCATTTTTGTCCCATAAGATAAGCTATTTTTCAGGACTCCTATCCTGCGCCGTCTAAATTAATGGGATTTTGGGTCCATTTTGGCCCACTGTGGGCTGTTTTGAAATTTGAAGTCAAGAATTAATGTTTACTTTGATATAACAGGTTGGCTGATAAGTCCCCGGTCTGACACATAGATGGCGTCGCTAGTATTAAATGCATATTATTTTTATATAGTACCAACCTTCAAATGATTCGTGTCAAAATTTGACGTCTGTAAGTCAATTAGTTTGTGAGATAGAGCGTCTTTTGTGAAGCAACTTTTTGTTATTGTGAAAAAAATGGAAAAAAAGGAATTTCGTGTTTTGATAAAATACTGTTTTCTGAAGGGAAAAAATACAGTGGAAGCCAAAAGTTGGCTTGATAATGAGTTTCCGGACTCTGCCCCAGGGAAATCAACAATAATTGATTGGTATGCAAAATTCAAGCGTGGTGAAATGAGCACGGAGGACGGTGAACGCAGTGGACGCCCGAAAGAGGTGGTTACCGACGAAAACATCAAAAAAATCCACAAAATGATTTTGAATGACCGTAAAATGAAGTTGATCGAGATAGCAGAGGCCTTAAAGATATCAAAGGAACGTGTTGGTCATATCATTCATCAATATTTGGATATGCGGAAGCTCTGTGCAAAATGGGTGCCGCGCGAGCTCACATTTGACCAAAAACACCAACGTGTTGATGATTCTGAGCGGTGTTTGCAGCTGTTAACTCGTAATACACCCGAGTTTTTGCGTCGATATGTGACAATGGATGAAACATGGCTCCATCACTACACTCCTGAGTCCAATCGACAGTCGGCTGAGTGGACAGCGACCGGTGAACCGGCTCCGAAGCGTGGAAAGACTCAAAAGTCCGCTGGCAAAGTAATGGCCTCTGTTTTTTGGGATGCGCATGGAATAATTTTTATCGATTATCTTGAGAAGGGAAAAACCATCAACAGTGACTATTATATGGCGTTATTGGAGCGTTTGAAGGTCGAAATCGCGGCAAAACGGCCCCATATGAAGAAGAAAAAAGTGTTGTTCCACCAAGACAACGCACCGTGCCACAAGTCATTGAGAACGATGGCAAAAATTCATGAATTGGGCTTCGAATTGCTTCCCCACCCACCGTATTCTCCAGATCTGGCCCCCAGCGACTTTTTCTTGTTCTCAGACCTCAAAAGGATGCTCGCAGGGAAAAAATTTGGCTGCAATGAAGAGGTGATCGCCGAAACTGAGGCCTATTTTGAGGCAAAACCGAAGGAGTACTACCAAAATGGTATCAAAAAATTGGAAGGTCGTTATAATCGTTGTATCGCTCTTGAAGGGAACTATGTTGAATAATAAAAACGAATTTTGACAAAAAAATGTGTTTTTCTTTGTTAGACCGGGGACTTATCAGCCAACCTGTTACTCAACGCCAATGGATTCGATGAGTTTGAGCTGGAACCTTTGCAGCAGGGGTTTCCGGACTGATCAAGCCAAAAAAGTTGATAGTTGGGAATGTAGACGTTCACCTAAGACATGAAGTGTGTTTCGGTAATGGAAGCGATGTCGATGTCCCGCTCATCGAGGAAATCGTTGAGCTCTAGAATTTTGTTCTTGATAGAACAAGCAATCCAGTTCAAGATGTTGATGGAGGCTTCACGATTCATTTTTGTTGACGAACTTCACCAGCACCATGCTGGTGGTGTTGATTTGTTGGTCCTTGGTATGGCAACGGAACAGATCTTGATGCAGGCTCTTAATGAACTCCATAATTTGTTCCGATGTGTAGAGGACCAGACTTCCGAGATACTGGGATACTTGGTCCCGGATTTTCCCAGACTGGAGGAGTTGCATGCTGGACTGGAAGGGCTGGGGCAACTGCTGCAAAGCTATGTTACACTGATGTGATGGTGGCTCCCGTTGGCTGAGGTGCGGCCCATGGTTCAATTCGAGAGGTGGCAAGTTTGGAACATTGTACCGAAGCTGTGGAAAGTGCTCTGCCGTCACCGGTGGAGGCAGTTGTCGTTGATATCTCTTGTTGGTTTTGGTGGTACAGATTTGTGGGGGTTCTACCCTCATGATTGCCACCACAGTTGGCGCACTTAAAATACAAATCTTCATCCATCTGGGTGCACGCAGTGGTTTCGTGAGCCTCGGAGCATTTCCCACATCACGGTTTCATGTGGCACTTCCGTGTACCATGGCCGAACGAAAAGCACTTTCAGCACTGTTTAACGTCATTTTTCAG